>NW_024121188.1:3822142-4377350 GCF_016745375.1 Pimephales promelas
AAATCTTTATATTCCTGGTATTATTTTACTCAGTTTTGTCTTTATACATGAAAGTAGCTGTTTTATATACAGACCTGTTCAAAACCTTTAATATTAAAAAAAATATATATATTATTTGATGAATGGAAAGCATTTATCTGAAAGAGCCTCAACAGTCTTTTGTAACATTATACATTTTTTTACTGTCATTTTTAACCCGTCCAAATCCGAATCTTACTGACCTCAAACTTTTGAACGATAGTGTCACGTTCATTGTTTAGTTTCTAGTCATAGGCTGTGTCTGAAATCGCTTGTTCTTTTGGGTAGGTAGGTACTTATTTTGAATAAGTAATAAGGTCTAAAATAAGTTCTATTGCATTGTCCTAGGAGACTTCAGTTTGATTACTACTAAAACATTGGTAACTCTTTATTTTGACACTTTATAGTCACTTTAGACATTCTACTAACTATAAGTAACTTTGCAGCTGTCAACTAACTCTCATTAGAATATTAGTAGACTGTCTGCTTAATATCTGCTAACACTTTATTTTTAATGTTCAACAACAGACAACAACTACAAGTCAACTTGTTCTCCTAACCCAACCATAACACCACCTAACAGTTAAGTGACAGTCTACTAATTCTCTAATGAGAGTTAGTAGACATGTCGTTGAAAAGTTACTTATGGTTAGTAGAATGTCTAAAGTGGACTATCGAAATAAAGTGTAATCCAAACATTTAAACATTTTAGCAGTAATTGGAATTTTATTGTGGAAAATATGTTGCTAGAGCTATATTGAGGGAGTGCTTTCATTCACAAACAAAAGCCTATGGGATACATTGTAAGTGACTCTATTTTAATTTGTTTTTATGTTATCAGACATATACTGAACTGAGGTCATCATCTCATAAATAAAACTTTTAGGTGCATAATTTTCCTGGTAATTGAGTCTTTGTACTTATTTATCTGAAAACTTTTCATTTCCAAATCCCTCTCTCTAAATACCTTAACCTGGGCTCTTTCATGCACAGCCTTTTGATGTAGTGTCCTCTCTACTGAAAAAAATACAACAAACTGCACCACAGAGAAGAGATGCCGGCACGCAGTGTATTTGAAAGGTGTCAGGTTTCATTTCTTTGGTTAAGCCTTAAAGTAGAGGAGCTGTGTGGCCTCATTTGAGACATTTGAATCCAACTAACTTATTATAATCTATTGCCGCTACTCAAAGAGAACAGAGACACCTGGCTATATATCCTTCTTTCTATTATCTCTTCTAGCTCACTGCGTTATTTTGTTCTGAGGATTTTCTTTCTTTTTTTAAAATATATATTTATTCTTCTTTTGTCAGTGATCTTTAGGAGAAAGGTGTATTATTCATGGCTGCTGAAAGTGACTTCACTTCATAATAAGTGAAGTTATAATAATAAGCTTTTTAAAGTATGATCGCATCTACCAGAACTGTGAGAGACAAAAAGCAAGTTCATGACTGTATAAAACTTCCCGGCAGTCAAATGAGATGTAACATGTTGGCTCAGTGTGCATCAATATTAACAATCTCTAATTATCTCTCTAAGGAGTGTTTATTGTTGCACTTCATGTGTCACATCTATTTTTGCTTTTGTTTACACGAGTAAATTAGCCAGTTGTTATTGCTAACTTAATAATGTTATACAAGTTCATCAGCGCACTGATGCAAACATATTGGAATCTGGTGGGAATATTTAATCATCACCATGCAAAACTGCTACGGTACATTTAGGTGTAATTTTCATTCATGCAAAGGTAATTTGTTTCTATATTATGAATTAATTAACACTAACAATGATGGAGAACGCTTGTGAATTTGTAATTGAGAGCTCACTGCAGACACAGATTGATTATACTCGTCCCTCCTCCTGTTATGATCATCCACCTCTCCTGTTTGTGACGCCAAGTGCATTTGCCAGCATCTTCTCAACAGACAATTGCAAAGACTGGAATGATTAAAATGTTTATTTTAAGTCCTTTCTGCACACAACCAGAATTTCTCTAAGGGAATCATTTGCATTTCGGTCTCCATAGCATCTTATCATCATCAATGTTTTTAAAGGTGAACCCAAGTTTTAAAGTGCAAGTTGAAAACAACAGTGTGGTTATCATTTCTGTGTAAACTACAAAACGCAAATTTGTGAAAACTGTGACAACGTTTAGACAACGTTGTTGTCTGTATGTAGAAAAACGCAAAGGAAAAACATTTTCCATTTGTAGTACATTGTTGTTGTGTAAACGTAACCTCAGCTAGATGCCATCAACCTTTTTAATGGAAATTTTTGGCAATCATATTAAAATTGTTGGATTGAAACACAAATTTGTGCTTAATTTTTTTACATTTTTTTTTTTAAATGGGGTGCATAATTGTTTTCTGATAAGAAGACTTGCGCATGACTTGCGCAAACTATGATGGAAACACATTTTCCTATTAAATTCGTTGATGTGCTACAAAAAATGTGATTGGATAACTGGACTAACCAGTAGATCCGGGGTGCGTTTCCCAAAAGCATCGTTAGCCAACTATGGTCGCAAGTTCCGTCGTTGCCAATAGAGTTCAATGGAAATTGCGACCAACTTGCGACCATAGTTGGCTAACGATGCTTTCGGGAAACGCACCCCAGTTTCATTGCATATCATCTCAAATGTTGGTTTGGCCATTCTGAAATGCTCGAGCCAAAGTCTATCATTAAAATCATCATAATTCCCTCCCAGAACTGTCTCAAACGATTTCGTTCCCAAAGACCAGACATCTACAGTACCTCCGAACACAAGATAACATTACAGTGTTTGTTGCGTTTCGTCGGCATGCGTTGAGTTGCAAGGGTTTTCAACGCATTCTCATCCCAAAGCGCCATATACAACGCTTTTGCAAAAGCGTAAATATCCAATGCACATGGCACCCTTTAACGTCTAATGAGACGCTTTGGTTATGGTTAAGTTTAGGTATGGTGTAGGGTAAGGGTTAGACCACTAGAGGGCGCCTTCTGCCCAAATATATCTGCGTCTCATTTGACGTTAAAGGGTGCCATGCGCGTTGGATATTTACGCTTTTGCAAAAGCGTCCTATATGGCGCTTTGGGATGAGAACGGGCTCGGGTTTTATGATGTACGAAAACAGTCACATTGGCTTCTCTGATTGCAGCAACTTTTTATTACTTTTATTATATTTTGCAGCAATTCCCCAGGAAGTAATGATTTTGATCTCTTGAGCATGAGATGGAAATGGAGCTTTACTCACAAATGTTTTATATGATATTCCAATTTTGTGTATAAGCTAAATTTGCTACTTTTGATAGAAACATAACACTGTTCCACAGTTTCACTTTAACCGTGACTCAAAGCATGGCTTGTTTTTCTGTTGTACCTTTCACTTCAATATAGTATTAAATGAATATCAATGGCTTTGCATTGTTCCAGTGGTTTGAGAAACAATATCCTATGGTTTCATCACACTTGCTTAGATTGTTTGCTTGAACAGTTTCCAGTGATGATACAATTGAGCAAAAAGCCAGTTATGCTTTTTTCAACCACAAGAATGGATAATTTTATCTAAACATCTGTGTTGATAAAGGGAGAGAATTGCAGTGAAGGTCATGATGCATTGAGAAACTGTTTGGAATTACTTTTACATGTCTGAGACAAGACAGGACATGCAGTGTTTGTGTGTTTGTGAAAGAGGGAGTGTGTTCTCCCACAGAGATGCTCAGTGTCTTCAGATGCTCATGAATCTTAAGCATTAAAGCGGTATGGATGAAATCTCCAGAAGTCAACACATTACTGTATACTGCAAAACACAGGAGAGTCATAGGAATGTTTTGGTCGCTTCACCAGAGGCAAGCTGATTTGTTACACATATGTGAAAACACTTGCACTTGTGCTTTATTAAAGCAACTGCAAAGAAAAATGGATTTCTTCCAGTAAGAACATAGATCACCCAAAAATTAGTCAATAACTTATTGGGAACAACATTTTTTTATTTATTTATTTAATAATTCAGGTTATTTTTGTGAACTGAATTAACAGATTAATTAAAAGATCTAAATCAAACGAATGATTCATTCAAAACATTTGTGTGTGTGTTGCACTGTAAACCTGAATAAGTTCAGATCAGTTACATACAAATTTATGTTGAGAAATTAAAAGTTTAAGTAAGCAGAATTTGCATTTGAATTGTTCTTAACTTGAATTATTTGAGTAAGCTAATTGATCCATTCATTCCTTTAACTTAAAATTATCATGTAATCTCAACTTAAATATTTTTAGTAGATGAAACTTGGCTAGCTTTAACTAGCCAATTCAGTAAATGCTAACTTGCTAATTGGTAATTCAATGCTTTGATAGCATTAGCATAGCATAACAATTGCTGAATGAGTACGGCAACATAGAACATTTAACATATCCATTCTCAAGCCAAGAATGTTCCACTCGTCACAATGATAGTAACCCCAAAAAACCCATGCAGAAACTAAATTAGCATAGCAAAGCATTAAACACTACTAAATCTAAAACTTAACATTAATCTTGCACACAAAAAAAACATTATATAACACTTAATTTTTGCATTTACTTTTTCCTTTCGAGTGCAATGACAAGGCATGCTGAAAAATAGAAATCCCTGTCCAGTTTCAGCTAAATTAAAGTTTGTCTAAATTAAAAGAAACAAGTTCAGAAAACTCAAAACAATGAAGCAATTCATATTACTTAAAATGTGTCTGTTTTGTGAACTTAAAAGAAAAAGAAAGTTCTAAAAACTGAGTTTATGGTTGAACCATTTTATTTAAATTAAAGTTTTCCCTGTTAATTATTTTGAGAGTTTGGGTTTAGATGAGTGTGCGAATAAAGTGATGTTAATTTGCATGAGGTAAAACTATAACACTTATTTTAAGGAATATGTTGAAGGAGAAGGCCCACTACTTTACTCTAGTTTAGTTTAGTTTAGTTTAGTTTAGTTTAGTTTTGTTTTGTTTAGTTTAGTTTAGTTTAGTTTAGTTTAGTTTAGTTTAGTTTAGTTTGTTCTGA
Organism: Pimephales promelas; assembly: GCF_016745375.1. Next base: position 3,827,172 of record NW_024121188.1, read on the forward strand.
TGAAAATCTGCTGTCTCCTATTAAGTAGCAGCACTGCATTTTAGCTCGAAGCTCTGCAGTAATTCTCTTTAACAGCAGTGTTAAGACAAGCTCACACCAGTCAGTGGTTCTCCAGCAGCTGTTAAGATAAAACACAGATGTTGGTTGTAACATGTTTGCTGATCCGGAATGATCTGTGTATGGTGTGATAATAAATTCAGTGATTTTAAAAAATCTTTATGTATTTTTGTCCTTTAAATGGGCTATGTGTAGGATTTTACTTTAAAAAAAAAAGAAAAAAAAGAATGACACCTTGACTGTCCACCACTGTTGCCTCTATCAGCCTGTAGGCTCAATTGTGTGTGGAGGAGTCGGGTGACTCAGGTTCGAATTGGCGCGAAATTTTACGAAATGTGACATGCACGTTCTCGTCAACTTCGCTTACATCCGTACAGCAACCATTACTGCTAGCGATTGCCACTGCTTACTACTGTTTCAAATGGACTCCACAGACGGAAAAAAACAACCAGAGCCTCCAGCAAAATCCAGACACCCATGGAAACAAAAACAAAAAAGCCTTATCTAATGTGGCCAAAATAGAGAGTGACCGCCGTCGGACAAAGACAAGAGTCAACATCGGAGCGGCATTTTATTCTTAGAGGGAGCTCCAGTCAGCGCTGTAACTTTTCTTATCTCTGTAAACATGCTGGTGAATCTCGATGATCCGTCTGTGGTTGCTCTATGGTTGCTGTGATGCTCGTACAAGCGTGCGCACCAAGAACACAGAGAACAAGCATGAGACTGCCTGCAGTTTCTCTAACGGCCACTGGTGTCAGTAACAGTTACAAATTTCAAAACTTTCGCAATGCTCCTTTAAATGTATTTATTTAGAACTGTTCTGAGTTAGATACAAATGAAAGGGATACTCCACTTTTTTTGGAAATAGGCTCATTTTACCACTCCCCCAGAGTCAAACAGTTTTACCGTTTTCGAATCCATTCAGCCGATTGTCTGATATTTAGACAGTTTCTGGTCTCATTGACTTCCATAGTAGGAAAAAAATATACTATGGAAGTCAATGAGACCAGAAACTGTCTGGTTACTGATATTCTTCTAAATATCAAAAAATCAGCTAAATACATTCGAAAACAGTAAAACCCGACTGACTGACTCTAGGGGAGTGGTAAAATGAGCCTATTTCCAAAAAAAAGTGGAGTATGCCTTTAAGCTCTATCAAGAAGATTGTCACCGAGCACAGATCATTATTTTGACAACAAACAAAATAAACCATCTTTACAGTTATACATTTTCAAAGGATGTCTTTGGGGCAAGTTGTATTGAGCCCAGAACATTTCTTCAAATTCTCTTTTGTCCTATTATAACATGGTTATATTATTGGTATGTTTTTCTAGGCCCTCCCAAGGAAAGGATATAAAAGGGGCCTGAACGAACACCCAAATAGTCTCAAATGAGGTATATAAATAGAGCCCAGGCCAACTGCAAATGAGGAAATTGGGATTAAAGGGGCGTCATTACCTTTGACTCACTGCAGAGTCTGAGCGCAAGGAAACCCTTACAGACCCTCGACAAAGCTTTGTAGTAAAAACTGCGAAACTGTTTTCAGATAAGGAGGCCGAGGCTGGTGTGGCATTGAATTCCCCGAGGTGCATTCCCTCACGTCTGCACTGGTGTGAACTAAACCAGCCCCGACCCGAGCAGCCATGCACGCCTGTCACTCACACCGCAGCGTTCTCTCCTCTGGGCTCTGCTGCCCCATGTCCCGCGGGCAAAAAAGATGCCTGATGCTCTTTCTTGCACAACTCCCCTGCGTCTGTCTCAAGTGCCTCGTCCATACGGAAGGGCAACAACGCACACATATGCACTCATAAATCACGGTAAGACAAAACACGCTGAAGACATGCAGACACGCAGAGGTGAACGCACTCATGTGTCATGAAAAGCAGATCTGTTCTTTTGCTTCCCCGCAAAGCGGCCAGAAAACGACATGGGCCCGGATCGCAAGCATTCACAAACCCACGGGGCAATTTGCACATCTTCGCAAATGGATTGTTGTAATTGCCCCAAAGCATTTGTTAGGATCTGCTGTTGTTGCTATTTACATGGGTTCAGCTTATATCTGGCTTAAATATGATAACAAACAAAAGCCTGTTTCAGATTTACATCCTATCCGCCAGAAACGTTTTAAGGTTTGATTATTCATCTGCGCCTGGCAGAGATCAAAATAAGAGCTTATATCTAAATAAGGCCATTTAATGCAAGGCTGCACAAACAGGTTTAATAGTTTGCCATTGTCTCTGTGTATGTGCACGTACATGTATGAATGTGTTTACAAGTAAATGTGTGGGGGTGTGTTTCTATGTGTGCAGTGGAGAGGCCTGTGTGTTGTAGTGTACAAATAAATCACAGCTTTAGAGCAAACATTGTTCGGTGACAGGTCATGGGAGTGGAGGCGAATGGAATGTTTTCTGAACTAACCAACAAGGAAACCAACTTGTCCTCTTGATAAACCTCTGACTAAGAGAACAAGTAGCTTTGCTAAAGGTGTTAAATGTTTACCCAGCTCTGTTCGCTCTGGATGTGTGCAAGATGATGGCAGATAAACTCAGATAAAGAGATATGCTTGGCTTTTGTTCGCAGGTGTGAATGACTTAGTGGGCTTTTAGAGAGAAAAGACTTTCGGCAAGTTGCTACAGTAGTTCCTGTCTTATCTACACAGTGTGAACCAATCAGCTGCTTGAACTTGTGTGTATGGGTGTTTCTTCACTAATGGCCCTTTTAGTTCTCTGGACTCTCTTCCATACTTTCCATACTCTCTCTAATAATCCTGAATAGTTTACATTTACATTTGTTCATTTAGCTGATTTGTTTAAAAAAAAGTAAAACGTAGTTTCCAAAATAGTTTTAATATGATTTTTTTTTTCATAACAGATGAAAAAATGTTATCTGTTTGGATACAAATCAATCCCTGGGACACAAATGTACTGGTATTTGAAGATATAAATGCATAAACTCCATAAATGCAGTGAACATAGACGGAAAGGCACACCAGTGTTGATTATTCTTTCCTGTTCAAACAGAGCATGCATGCACTGTATTGTGTGGGTCATTCATAACTCACAAGATAAGCAGTGAGAATACACATGGCACCACATCAGTGCCTACATTCAAGCCATTATCTTACATAACCGCAGGTGCTGCTTCAGTACTGCTAAACGTTGGCCAACACACGGTTTCATTGACTGCACCAAAGGATGGTGTCGTTTTTTTTTCTTTTTTTTTTTCTGGAAGACTTTGCTCTGCCGGCGGAGCGCATTCATGTCCTCCTCCTCCCACACTCTCCATGGGTAGATTGAGCCTCACAATTATGCTTTATTAATCTGCATCCCTTAATTGAAAATTCCCCTGATGAGGAGCGATACTCCGGGGCTGTACCTGGAATACGCCACTCATTATCTGCCAAGGTGCCTTTGTGGCCTGACGGCACTTTCCGCCACGTCCAGGCCCTGCATGCAAATCAGAGTATGGATAGTGTCCCTGATGACTGAAATGAGGCGAATGAGAGAGAGAAAAGAGTGAGGGGGAATTAGAGACATGATTGTTGGTGTGTTTGGCGATTCTATGTTTATGTTGTGGTTTGTGTGTGAAAAAGTGAAGCATCACTTTCCCAATGCATGTCGAAGTATAAAAATAGATATTCTTCAACATGTGAATGTAAAACTACTAAGCTATTAAAAGGTGTTTTCCCCCTGCAGTTGTTCATTATATTATAGAGCACCAAGTAGGTCATGACAATTTGTCCCACCTAAAATGAGCTTGTGGCAAGATTATACTGTAGCTAAATATGGATCTAGTCCAGGCTGCTTGTATGGAAAAATAAAATTGAAAATAAGCTACTACATACTTATGTAAAAAGAAAACAATTGTTAGGTATAATGTGTTGTATTGCAAAACAGTTTTGCTGCTATTGGTTTATAAGGTTTGGTGGTAAGGTATGAGGGTTGGTTAAGTAAGGGTCAAACGTGTAATTATAGATAATTGCAGAAAATAAAAACAGATGTTATTACATGCAGGCATTTTTAAATACTTGTATGTACACAATAAGTGCATTTTAGCAAATGATTAATTTAAATATTTAAATGTCAGTGTGTACTATATATATATAGTATATATAAGCAATAAGGTATGAGAGGCTGTGCTGTAGAATGAACAGCGCTTTTATAAAATGGTTACCACACAATAAAAATATTAAAGTAAAAAAAAAAATTGTATTAGTGCAACTTTCATGAAGTAAAATCACTAAAAGCCTTTCTTCGGCTAGGAAAAAAAAAGTCCCTGACCTTGAACGGCAACGTTCCAATGTGTAATATGCATGAAAGCTCAAATAAATACAACACTGCAGTGTTGCACAGTGATAAATAGAACCTTTGGGTGAAGTGGTCATAGTTGTGTTTTATCATGAATAAATCATGACCATGACCAATCAGAATCAAGGATTGGAACAAACCGTTTCATATATATATATATATATATATATATATGGGCTATACCAGATTTTATCATGTGTCATATTATATTAGTAATTACTCTGACTAATTATTATTAAATAGGCTATTCGAGATTATACCTTGTCATAATCTATTATTATTTATTGTTAATAATAATAATTATTATTATTTAATATATATTTTTTAAATTGTAAGAAAGGTGACTGAATTTACATTTGAACTTTGATCAAGTTATACATTACAGTATGCTTGCACTTGTAATAACCAAATACATATTTACATAATGATTAACTTGCTTGCTTACCTTACATAAAGGTGCAGTATGACGTACATCTTCATGCACATATATATATATATATATATATATATATAGAGAGAGAGAGAGAGAGAGAGAGAGAGAGAGAGAGAGAGAGAGAGAGAGAGAGAGAGAGAGAGAGAGAGAGAGTTATTTAAAATGTTTCACAGATGAAGGTACTTTACCATCTGCTAATTTTACCAGCACATTTGCACTTCCAGGGCGTTCAGATTAACACTCAAAACATGTTAAATGAAAAGGTACATTGGTGGGAAATTAAATATGTGAATTGAAAATGATTGTTACATAAAATTAATTAGGAAGAAGAAGAAGAGCTAATAGGTGATTAAATATTAAGCAAACTGTTCGGAGAGGTTTCAGTTCAGACTTTAATCACCAAACCCCCTTGCTTCATTTTTCCATGTTTTTGATAAATAATAAAGCAGTTCGTCTTGGCCATTACAGCCTCCTTCCCTCCCTGATTACTCATCCTTTCTGATGCGAATAGCTGAGAAATCTGGGTCAGTTTGTCGTTGAAGGGGCGATGCATATTAAATTGTATTTACCGTGCCATGCGAGAAATAAAAAAAAAAGAAAGAAAGAAGAGGAATCCTATTATAAGTTCTTTGAAAGTAATTACCTTAATTATAAGCTCTAATATAGTAAGACAGGGAGAAAAGGGAAGTGCGGGAGTCGTTTATGAAGCAATACTGGGAACTGTTTGATTAAATGAGGCAGCAAAGGCACAGAGAGCGCTATGTCAAATACCAGCTCTTTTCCCTTCCACTCGTTCCCTGGCAGTCTCTAAAAACCTTTTGACTGTCTTTGCCTTTAAACAATGCTTCTCGCGCTCTCTCTCTCTCTCTCTCTCTCTCTCTGGTGATGGTAGGTGGCCCTATTGTGTTCCCCTCACTTTATCAGGGCTTTCTCAAAACAGAAAAACTTCTTCAGAAAAACATCAAGAAAGTCTCTGACATCTTTCGCTGTTTTCAGTGACATCACGGAAGTGTCTTATTGGTTGCCCCCCCCCCCCCCCCAGCCTGACCCTCCCCTCGGCCTCGTCATAAGTTGTGAGTTGCCTCCCTCTCTGCTTGTTATCTAGAGTTACACACAAATGCAAAGGTGGAGATTTTGAAAATAAACCCTGGGCGCCACAACTTCCTCCCTTCTTTGCCCACATGCAGGCACGTCTGATAACAGTTCCTTAAAAAGGGCTCATGTTTCACAAAGGTCTAAATGAGCCGAACAGGTGAAAGTTTGATAACATTTTGTAACAGGGCTTTTTCTTCTGCTCACCAAGAGACCTTGGTCTTTTGGACAAACAAACAGCTGATAGGGTCAGAGGTGCTTCAAGCTTTCAGTGTGTCATTTATTAGCAAGTCTGTGTTTATTAGCAAGTTTGGGTCATTTCTTAACAATTATTGTAGTATTTAGTCAGTCCTCTATTAATTTTTTATTTTTTTTGGTCCTCATGATAAAAACAGCTTAAACCAAACTGAGTTATATTATTTTTTGAAAAAATACTGAATGTTTTCTGTGATGGGTTGAGGGCTAGGGTTAGGGGATAGACAGTTTGCACAGTAAGTCACTGTGTCTACGGAAAGTCCCCATAAAACTAGGAAATCCAACGTGTGTGTGCATGTGTGTGCGTGTCTGCGTGTGTTTACAGGTTTGTACTACATTGCGGGGACCATAATGTCCCCAAAAAGGATACTGAGATCACCTATACACTGTAAAAAATGAGTTAAATTTACTTAAATTTTTTAAAAAATTTTGCACTGATATTTTTTGAGTAAATTTCACACATAGAATTAAGTAAATTATACATAACTAAGTTAAGTGAAAATTTTTATTTAGCTAATTAAACGTGAAGTAATATCTATTTAACTAAATTTTTGCATACAAAATTTCACTTAAAAAATATAACATTGATTTAGACCATACTTTTTAAGTATATGATTTACTCAGAAATGTTTAAGTAATCAACACACACATATATAGCCTATATATCATCGCACCTTCATTTCTGAAGTTTATACTTGTGAACGCAGACCTCAATACTTGGAAGACAATGCATAATGACGTTAACATTTAATGGATGGTTTTTGTGTTTGAATGTGTCATTTTAAGTAGAAAATGAACTTTAAATGTCACAAAATGGCAGGTTACTAATCCTAACACCAAAAGCAATGATAAAATAGTGTAAATACATATGGAAAACAGTGAAAAATAAACCTCATTAATTATTCATGGCCCAGTGCATGATGGGAACAGTATCAGAAAAGTTGAGTAATTTTACTTAATTTTATCATGTTGATATTTACGCTTTCATTTCTACACGATTGAATTGAGTACTACTATAGAATTTACTTTTTTTTGTTAATTCGTGCCTGAACAAACTTTTCTCATGTCAATTATATTGTTTTTTTCTGTAGTATTTACTTCTCTACAAAAATCATTTTTATCCCCCATGCATGAGGGAAATGGATTAATAAACATTCTAAGTTATGTTTTTTTTTTTTTTTAAGGTAAAAATGTAATTTATGTGATGGTTGAGGGGTATATAGGGTTAGTATAACTGTAAGTGGATAGAATATACAGTTTGTATGAAAAAACATTATTTCTATGAAAAGTCCCCAAAAAGATAGCAAAACCGAATGTGTGTGTGTGTGTGTGTGTGTGTGTGTGTGTGTGTGTGTGTGTGTGTGTATTTTAAGCCTTTAAAATAGCCTTTTTTATATAGTTATACAGTGTCAATGAGAATGTTAATGAGAAAGACACATGTTTTTGAAAGATTCCTCCTCATTTCTCCAGAGCAGCCGCTCTCTTCATGTAGTAATGATTAGGTGAATATTTACCTGACATCTGTCACACCGCATGTGCGAGAAGCTTTGCGAGATAGACAGGAAATCACTACTTACATTCTGGTCAGATCGGCTTCAACCCACCTGTCCACCTTTCAAAACCAATATAGATCTCAGTGTGTCGAGACAATGGAAAAACAATAAAAATAATTGCCACCTTTGAGAACAGAAAAATGGAGATGGAATAAGCAAATTTTATTTTTCTGTCTCCGCAAAATAAAAAAAAAAAAAAAAAAAACAAAGTGCACCCCTCAAATTATCAACAGCATTCACATTTCAATGATAGCATAGATGAGTTTTTTTTTTTTTTAATGGACACACAATTATGCTCACTTGTCATATATTAATACAAATTTTTGACATCTTCCATAGAGCATGTGCTGTCAGCTCTTTGTCTGCTTTAATTGAAAATTAATGGTTAGTGTGTTGCCTTGGAAACCAAGGCAATGGCCGCCAGTGGCGTTCACAATTCAAGCAGACACCAATGGCATTCGTTGTCCTATCTGACCTTGGAAGTTTGAAAAAAGAAAAAGGAAAAAAATAAGAAAAAGAATTGCAAAAAAAAAACAAAGGGAGCAAGCCATAATAATAATATTGATAAAAAAACTATATATATATATATATATATATATATAGAGAGAGAGAGAGAGAGAGAGAGAGGTTGCATAGTGTGTACTTTATATAGCAAGTAAAAAAAGTAAACGTATTGTGAGCATGGAGTTCAACGGAGAATAAAAAAGGAGGGCAAAAGAACGATGGTGTCAAAGTGGCAAAGAGAAGAGAATTATGTTTGAGTGAGAAAGCATAAAGGCCCATCTCTTCATTCAATTCTGCCTATTACCTCTGTGATACTACAGTGATGATGTTGCCAGAGGTTATATTATAGCATCATAATAGGCCAGCCTTCGAGGAGCAGCCAGTGGCCTCTGAATAGGCTAGTCAAGATTGTATCTGTCTGGCAGAAGAAAGAAATCGACTTTGACTTCTGAGGGCATTGGCGCACAGAGCAACAAAAGGTACTATTGCTAAAGGAACGGCGAGGTGCATATCATCTGGATTCCAGAGCGGAGGTTCGGCTGGTAGAAGTGGTGGAGCGCGATGGTTTCGAGGTATCATGTCAGCTTGCAACTTGTCAATTCGATTTAGATATGCATCTAATACCTATAATTCTGCAAAAAGAAAGTTCACCCCAAAATGAAATTACTAACCCTTATGTTGTTCCAAACCCATAAGACCCTCGTTCATCTTCGAAACTCATATGAAGATATGTTTGATGAAATCGAAGAGCTTGTGCAAAAAAAAACTAAACAAAAAAACAACTTTATTCAACAATTTCTTCTCTTCCTGGTAAATCTCTGACCCTGTTCACATTGTAAACACAATGCAGCACTTCCGGGTTCTGCGTCCGAATGCCGGCTCAGTAAATTGATGAATAATGTCAGGGTTTTTTTGTTTTGTTTTATGCACGCAAAAAGTATTCTCGTCACTTCCTAACAATACGGTTGAACCAGTGTGATCAAATGGACTACTGTAACAATGTCTTTACCGTTCTTAGCTTTGAGAGTGGAGCTGGAATACTGAAAGCTCTCGGATTTCATCATCATTCTGAAGATGAACAAATGTATTGCAGGTTTTGGAACGACACGAGGGTTAGTAATTAATGACAGAAATGTCATTATTGGGTGAACTAACCCTTTAATTTACAATAGCCGTTCTTTCTAAATGCATCTTAAATGGCTTCCTTGTGGCTTCTTCATTGTTATATTGAATGGCTGATACCAGTGGAGATCTACCACTCTGCCTTTGAATTTTCCGCATTCTTTTGACGTGCCCTCTTTGTGTGAGTGCCCTACATCAATAGCGGAGGCACCTTTCGCCTCTCAGAACAGGAAGCTGGGCTCTAACCGGCCACAAAGACTCTGCATGAGGGCCTGATTAGGCTCTCAGACTCTTTCTTACCATTCTGAAGAAGGACTAAATCCCCTTAGTTCAAAACCAACCATAGGCCTTAACCACATCCCAGTAAATAGTTTTAAAAAGGCTGCTGTAATGTTGAATGTTTATTGAGCATTGGTGTCTTTTATCATATTGCTGAAGCCACCATTTTACAAAAGCAAAAGCCAATCAAAGTCTGTGTTGTAGTTATTTTTACACCCATAATTACTATAGTTTCAGGTTTTCAGAGGAATGAACTGCAGGGGCATTTTTTTTCCACTCACATTTTAAACATAATGAGAATTTTTGGTGTCACTTTCAGTGTCAGTTTTACCTTGAGCCCTGGTTAACTTCAAGTGGTCATACTGAAAGTAAAAATAGAGCATGACAAAAATATATATATTATACAGCAATTAGGCATTAATTTGATCAAAAGTGACAGTGAAGAGACATTATGTTACAAGAAAAATCTTTCAAATAAATGTTGTTCTTTCAACTTTCTAATCCTCGAAGAATCCTGAAAAAAAGTATCACATTTTACACTAAAATATCAAGCAGCACAACTGTTTTCAATTTTGATAATGATACGAAATGTTTCTTGAGCACCAAATCAGCATATTACAACGATTTCTGAAGGATCATGTGGCACTGAAGATTCAGATTTGGCATCAGAGAAATGAATTACATTTTAAAATATATTGCAATAACACAGTTCTTTTTAAATTGTAATAATATTTCACAATATTGGTGAGTATAAGGTTTTCCAGCACCAAACTTTTGAACTGCTGTGTACGTTGTACTTTTATGAATTCTGTGATGCTTTAGTAAACAGCATTTGAATGATATTTCTTTACTCTTATAAGTAAAAAAAAAAAAAAAAAAAATCCCATCATTAAGATGTGGTATAAGAACACAGCTTGTGTTAAAATCATTTAACACAAATCATTAATATATATACTATACTGTATATAACGGCCATGCAGTCATGCATCATTCAAGCATCATGACAGTTTTCTCAGCACATAATTAAGCTTGCTATTCGCCCCTATGGACTTTTACATGAGTAATATTAGTTCAAATCTGACCCTTATTTGGAGCTAAGCATGGTTGGGTGAAACGCTCTAGTTTATTTTGATTTACAGGGTTATAATAATATTCCCCTGCCAAATATACTGGCTGTCTGATCCCAGAGTCCTTTTATGAATTTGTATTCCGGCCCAGCGCCCCAGCATTCTGTTTGTTTATTTGTCCGCGGGTCAGCTGGACTTGTTTCTGTACTGAAAGAGGCCTTAGGGGATTGTGTTTTACAGCGCCATGAGGGGAACATTTTCCGAGCCCCTGTTAAAGAGGGAAATGCGGAGACAATGGAGGAAGACAGAGCGATTGCTAAATAGAATCTGCACAACTGTTGGGATGATCCATGCTGCTATTCCTCAGGGGAGAGCGAGAGAAAGACAGAGAAAGCGAGAGGTCATGGAGCTTCATTTTCCCTTTTGCCTTGAGGGAAGGCACAATAGCAGACTCACAACCCCTGAAGGCACGTTTGTTTGAGTGCGCCACAAATTCAATTTGCTCTTGTTGAGAACATGTCACATTTAAATGATCGGCATTAACGTTGTCAACAAGAAGTTGGCAGAGCGGGGATCTGAATTGGCACGTTGCCCCAAGACACCTGGCTGCTCAGCGCAAATTTAACCCATTCTGTCATGTGGCACTGCATTTGAGCTTATTTTTCAGTATTATTGAAGTACATTTCCTGAAAACGAAATCTTACATTTCCTTACATCTGGAAGCATGGTAAAATATTTAAACTCTGTCCATTTAATTACCTTACGTTTGTTTTTTGTTTATTTTGAAGAATGAAGCATGGCTCTCTTCTCCTTAGTTTAAATCAGTGCATTTTAAAGTTTAAATAAGTGCATTTTTGAAGATTCTGCTGAAATTGCCTTCCTAGTTGTCTGTTATTTTAAGGACTCTCGTTTCGTCACTGAATTTTATTATTCATTTATAGATATTATAGATAAATGTCTTAAAAAAAAACTGGAAACATGGTTAAATATTTAAATGTACCTAATTGAATAACCTCGGGCCCTATTTTAACGATCTGAAAGCAAGTATCAAGTGCGAAGAGCAAGTAACTTTGTGGGCGGGGCTTGGGCGCTGTTGCTATTTTACTGGCGGGATAAATGACTCTTGCACCTGACGCAAGTTTAAAAGGGATTGGTCTGAAATAGCTTGTAGTTTGGGCGTAACGTGAAATAAACCAATCAGAGTGTCATCCAACATATCCTTTAAGAGCAGGTGCACATTTTATATGGCGGGTTGTTGTTTTTATAGCGAATTTACTATGGCACGAGGAGCGGTTCACAGCCGAGGAGACCGACGTTCTTGTTAGGGCAGTGAAAGACAGAAGTGACATTGTATGGGGATGGGAGATTTTTTATTTTAGTTTTTTTCTGTCTCTTGACGGACAAACTAATTTGTAAGATGTCCTTATATACATGTCTTGCCACTATTGGGTAAATAGGTCTGAGCCGTCATTACTACAATTAGCCTTAAAAATTTGGGTAAATTTAGAGCTAGAGTTAGGCCTACATTTTTTTAAAATCTTCATGGATACCACAATGATTTCCCTCAAGTGTTAATATTTTTCCTTGTTATTATGGATGATTCGCAAAAATAAAAACTGCTGCATCTGTGTTGATGAGAGAATTAAAGTGTATGCGTGTTGTGCACCCGCTACATTACGGCCAAGCATGTGCGCTTAAAATAGCATTATGAACAAACGCACCACAGACTTCAGTTTTTTTCTGGTCAGTGGCGGAATTGTTTTCTGTAACTTCAAAATAGCACCAGGGAATGTTTCTAACGAAACACGCCTCCTTTTTGCGCCGACCCGCCCAGGGAGCACAAGTACATTTCCTAAGCCCCTTTCACACAGAGATTCCGGAAAATACACAGATAATGTGACCCGGCATTTGTCCCGGGATTGTTTGATTTCGGTTCATTCACACTGCCAGTGATTTGCCGGGATCTGTGAGTGCGTTCACACGCAAACCATAAATAAATATCCCGGAAAGACACATGACGTCAGGATGAGACGTGTAACTAACGCGTCGAAAACGTACACGCGCATACCGTTCCACAAAGCTGGTGAACGATCTCTGCTTCAGCGCGGATAGAGAGGAGCTCCTGGTCTCTGCTTCGTTCCAGTTTGCAGACATTTGTTCGTCCTTCCTTTGTTGATGACGAACACAAACTTTCCTCTAAGAGCAACAAAGTCGCGCGATGGCATGAGCGTCATCATTATGACACACCCCTTATGGCATTGGTCCTGGATTTTGTTCACACAGCACGCCTTTTCAGGGACTGATCCCGGCAATGTTACTAGGTCCCCAACCCGGGATCGATTCCGGTATCAATCCCGGGTCGTGTTTGCATTCACACAGAAGGCGTTCTGGCAATTTCCCGGCAATTTTCCGTAGCATTCCGTTTTTTTTTGCAATGTCTTTTAAGACATTTCTTCCCTGCATTTTTAAGTAGAGTGAAGGGCTTTTCAAGGCCTTAATATTTCAGTTGAGTGTGAATAATGAAAATCATCAAACAGATTGGAGGGAATAATTTAATAAATGGCAGAAGCATCCAGTGTGCCGGTGCCTGTCATTGTGCTCTAGAGCATTTAGTCACTTTGAAAAACTCTCTCGGGGCCAATGAGGTCATGGATCATTCATTAATCCCCTATTCTTTGGCATTAGTGCAGAATTTTGAAGGTCTTCTTTACTATAGCCTATCATTGTGCTTGGACACACGCACACATATGCACATTTTTCACGTGCACTTTAATGAGACACGCAGACATATGCAAGTCCTTGCCCATGCGTTCCCTCCCTCCTTAGTGCTATTTAAAGCTTCTAGATGCAACAGTTAATTCTCCCTCGTTTAGTAACCGAAAGCTTTCAGCCAGGATGTCATAGCAGCGCAATAAATCCCTATAAACATTTATTGTGCACAAACAGCATCATCTCATATCACACACCTAGCACAATGTTTTTTTTCCCCCACTTAAGTGTCTTCTGACTCTGAGGGAGTGAACACACCTCAGTTTAGGTTGTCACTTGGTTAAGCTCGAGTCGTGCACGCTTCTGTCAGCGGCTTGTCAAACTAAGTGCTTGTTGCAGTATTTAAGGATGATTCTGCCATGTTGTTACAGACCCTTTGCGTCCCAACATGCCCTGCTTCCCTGGATACATTCTGTTGTTGGTACACAAAAGTGTGATGGCACTGTCTGACTCTCTGGGTTGTTAGATTTGCAGGTTTTATTGCTGTTGGAGAAACACTTCGTATCATATCCATCAGCGTGCGCTTGTTTGCATCCCCTCTCTTCTTTTCAGCCGACACCGCGACCTGCGGAGGCGACGGGGGTCATCGTGGTTTAATTGCCATTTCATGTGCCCACCCTTCTTCGATCCGTCTCTACGTTCAGCGTTAACGCACGCAATCCTTTGCAAGAGGGGGGAGGAATTAAACCCAGAACCATCCATGATGAGGCGTAGGCGGACGGTGACGGTTGCCGAGGCCCCCTCTCTTCAGCTGGGCACCCAGCAACCGAACACAAACACAAGTTAAGAAGTGGCCAGCGTTCTCACACAAAACACATGCTAGATCCCGGCCTCCAGACGCCACAGCATCTGAATCTGCACTCTGTAAAATAATAACACATAATAAGCTTGATTTTCTTTTTATATGCATGTGTGGATGAAAAATCCCATGCCTCCAGAGATTTCTCTTTCAAACAACTCTTTCAAGAACCTTTAAAACAACTTAAAAAATACATTCACGGAGCTTTTTCACGTTTTCTAATGTCATAAGATTCATTATTGGAGTTGTAAGAGTTGTGTTTACTGAAAATCTTAACATCTTAATCTAAGTTCATCTACGTTCATGACTGACTTTTTATAAGAGTAGTAGCATTATCCAATTTGAATCATTATTTTGCTTTGTATCTTTTAAATTAATTGGTTATTCAGTTCACAAAAATAAGAATGGTTCAAGTCAGAAACAAACTCTGACTGATTCATTGAGTGAGTTGAATGAATCAAAAAGGAATCATTCATTTGGTTTTGCCAAACACGTGATTCTTCAAAGATTGCTCGAAATAATATTCGTTCACAATTCTGATGGAAGAGGGAAAATTAAACAGGGTAAACTATCCATTGAAAGTGATTGTCGTTCTACGCTTGGACGACTTTCTTTCTTCTGTGAAACATAAAAGAAGAGAAATTTTGAGAAATGTACTGGTGTCGCTTTAAATGAATTCTTACGGACTGTGATGATGTACAGCCCTGAAGGTTTCGGACTAGCCTTGCCTCCTGTAGATTGCTCTGTCTAAACATGTGTACATGTGTTTACCCACCACGCTACAGCATCCGGGGCATGAATTATTCACACCTAGATGTAATGGACCCCACTGAGCGGCTTACAGACTGAAGGTTAGCGTGGGGACCGGGGTTAAACACATATAAAGGGGCCAGCGATGGCTCTTTTAGCTTTGCATCTACCTCACTTAATCAATCTATCAGCTAATCAATCAAATCCCTCTCTTTCACGTCCGTTTTCTTTCCCCTGCTGGTCGCTGGCTGATGGCTTACATGTCCTAGCTTCAATCAATTGGCTTTTCAATCAAATCAAATTGGTTTACATCAGCCTGATTGGCCCACATTAGTCAGCACAGATGTACAGCACCTCGACAGGCTTTACATCAATCTACCAATCAATCTGCCGCTCAAGCCAATCACAGGGCCTTATATCATTACATACACAAAAGACACGTGCATGCTTACACACTCTGAGGACGGTCCTCGTTTCTGTCTCTCTCCTGAGCTCCTTCAGATCCAGCCTCTAGGGGGGATTCTAAAGTGGACTTAGATTTTAGTTCTTGTTCATGTGTGCCGCTTTGTGTATTTGAGCAGGTGTGTGTGAGAGAAAAAGGACAAGTCCTCGAGCTTGATGCATTTGGTTCAATGAAGAAACACTAGATATTTAGTTAGTGGTGTTTGTTGTTTGTTCTTCATGCTATGGCTGCTAATGGGATTTATGAATGTGATAGATATATTTGTAATATTTGTAACATTGTAAGTAAATGTGATAAAAGGGATATTACCTGAATTGATACCTATGGTGAACATTTCATCAATATTTACATTTCACCAAATAAATGAACAATATAAATAATTAACATATAATAGATATAGCTATTATATGTGATATATCACAAATTAAAATAACTGTTTTCTATTTGAATATATTTTTAAAGTTGTGTATGTTTTTGGTGTTATGATGTTTTTTTTAAGGTTATCTGATCAATTGAAAGTTCAAAAGCACTACATTTATTTATATTAGAAACCTTTGTATCATTATGTATGAATAAAATATTATAAAATATTATATATGGGCTACACTTTTCTTTTTGTTTGCTAATTTGATTCTTTTTTAAGTTCCCTTGCATATTATCCCACACTTTTCATTTCATCGGAGTCTATCTCTCTATCCATTAAAACTAAATTTAACATGTCATATTAATGTATTTTGAATTTGATTTCTCCAAGTGTGTATGTGTCTATGTATTTATTAATTTATTTGTTAATTATATGTCAGAACCCCACATTAGCCCAATAAAAAAGGTCTCGAGGCTGTTTGATGGAGTTTAAAGCTGTAAAGGTAACATTACAAATCATGGCGGGCTTTCTGAGAGTGTCTGCCAAGGCGACGGCCTGTGCACATATATAACCATCAAAGGCTGCAAGGATTTCTGGCCCACACTCGGGCTCAATGGGAATAAAGCTGTCTTCTACTGTGCACTGTGGGGCTGTAAAAAGTTTGGACGGGTAATAAGTGGCTCATTTTTAAATGAATATGCGTCAGTCAGAGGGAGCGGGTCGGCCAGATCCTAAGCTTTCATCCCAGTGCTCACGGTAATGACTCGTCGTAAATGAGAAAAAGAGGAGAGAGAGAGAGATACAGAGACACAGGAAGAAATGAAAGTAGTGGTATGGAGAACATAATGCACATTTCCGCATTTTGGATTTGGGGGGGTTGGGGTTGTTAGTACTGGCATCGGTGGTAAGTGAAAAGCCAGACAACCTCACATCACACACACACACACACACACACACTTACAATTGAAGTTTGCTTTCATTCAGACATTTGTGTGTGTGACTGCACAGTGAAAGACATGGCACTCAAATGAACTTATTTTTTACATGATCTAGACCAAGTAAATTTGAAACAGCCACCTGTGTAGATCTTCATCACTAGCCCAGAATCATCAGATACTATTGGGGTTCAAGGCAAACTCTGTCCATTCGGCAGGATTTCAATAACCATCTTCAAGGACATTTCCTTTCTTCATACTCAGCCAAATGTGTCTTTATCTAATTCCCTGTCCGCAAGACATATCCCCATCCTCTCATTATGTAATTTGTCCTCTTATATTTCTCTTGTGTTTGATTTTGACAAATATGCGGATTATCTGAAAATGGGATTTTTTAAATATATGGCTAATGTTAACTTTCATGTCTGTCTTCTAATCTGCTGAATATTCATTATGGGTCTCAAGGACAAGCAGAATTACAGAGGTCATGAATTCTGTGCAGAAGGAAGAGATAGAGAGAGGGAAAGACAGATAGGCAGAGAAAGGAAAGAAAAAGGGGAAAATAATTTACTTTTGATTAAAATTTAAACAAGGATTCACTCTTGAATCACAGAAATCAAACTGATGACCATTCACAATCTAAAATTGTTCTAAAAATTGTTCATAATACTGTAGTTGAGGTGGAAACTCTTTTGACATAACAGTCATGTATAATTATGGTAACTTTTTAAAATTTGTGTATATGTACAATATGTATGTGTGTGTGTGTGTATGTGTATACACACACACACACACACACACACACACACACACACTTTGTTTGTTTGGTTATAAATTTGGATTATTATTTTGCAGAGTTGAAGTTCTATTAGTGTATGTTTTATTATAGAATTATATTTATATATATATTTATATGTGTGTGTGTGATTTTATTTCATAATTATTTGTTGTTTTTTGTATTATGATCTTTTTTTGTTTGTTTGTTTTTGCATTATTAGATTTGGTCTAGTAATGTTTTATTAGTATGTTTTATATGTTTCATTTATATATTTTTTAAAAATATATGATTTATTTAGCATGTGATATTAGATCATATTTATGTATTTTTTGTTTGTAACTTTGTCAATTTGGCCTTGTAGTAATACTTAAAAATATGTATAATTAGGCCTATATAAATAATACTGCAGATGTTTGTTAATAATATTGTTGGTACTGTAGTTATCAACATTCACTATTTCATTATAAGACAAAACTATTAATAAATAATAGGGCTGTGAAACGATTAATCGCGACTAATCTTACCCAAAATAAAAGTTTGTGTTTACATAATCTATGTGTGTGTAGTGTGTATAATTATTTTGTATATATAAATACACACACATGCATGTATTTAAGAAATATTTGCATGTATATACTTTATATATATTTATACAAAATTAATATTATACATAAATATAAATATTTGATATATTAATAACACATTTTTCTTAAATATATACATGCATTTGTGTGTATTTAAATATACAAAATAATTATACACACTACACACACATAGATTATGTAAACACACAATATTTGGATGTGATTAATCGTTTCACAGCCTTATTATTTATAGTTTTGGCTTATAATGAAATAGTGAATGTTGTTAATAGTGAGAGTTGTCACATTTAATTAAATCTCTCATTAAGTCAATGCTGTGGATGCATTCAAAGATGTGGAAACTGCAAGATTATTTTCTCCCCTCCAGCAAAAAAAAAAAAAAAAAAAAAAAAAAAAAAGATGAAATAAAGAATATGTCAACACCATCTATAGGTAAAAGCCAACAATAAATGCTCCCCTTGTGGTCTCTCATATCAGATCCAGATGTCTCTTTCACACCGGCGCAGGGAGACAGAACTCTGATGTATTTTATATTGAAGCCAAATCCAGCATTGAGGGTGGAAATGCCACGGCCTGCGCTGTCTTCCAGCTCCTGAAACGAGGTGCGGATCCGAGTCGAGCTTGACAGTACCTATCCTAACCCAGCATCCTGCGTGACAGCTCTCCTCACACACTGAAAAAGTCAGGGTTGATTCCCGTGTGGATCTCACAGCAAACAAAGGACAATGCCGCTAGATTTCCTCTGGGAACTGCAAGTTTGGCCGGAAGATTTAGGCATACTGAAGATTGATAATGTCAGTCGGTTGAGATATGGAGTGTCATTTTAGTGAATACAGGATCAAAAAAAGAAAAGAAAAGGGGGAGACAGCATGTCATTTGTTTGCTTTGATACAAGATCGCACCCGAGGAAGAGAGCAGAGGGTTTGTGTGTGTGTGTGTGCCTCAACAAGAGCCCTTTAGCCGCCTCCTTTTGTACGACCCGCAGCTCCCCTCATGTGTACCGCCGCTGGCTCCACCTCTGAGCCGCTCGGTGAATGAAAACTTCGCAAACTCCTCTCCCCCTCCCACAGTCCCGCTGCCCTGCTTCTCCCATCACCCCTCGCTATTCTCAGGGGAGCCAGGTGACACTTCAGCCCACTCGCAGTGCCTCTGTGGCGGGGCTACAGCTGCGCCGAGTCGGTCAGCTCCTCCTAAGTGGCCCCAGGCAAGATTTGAACCCCCTTTTTTCTGTCTAAAAACGCGGCACCTTAAAACAGCTCGTTAAACGCTGGCCTCATCCCAGTTCCTTTTTTTTTCTTTCCCGACTGATCTTATTATTATTTTTTTTTTTGTGACAGCTTTATTCAAGATGAAGTTCCTCGCATGACATGGGCCGTTAGGATCAGTTACCGCTCCCCGAAGACAGCTCGGCAATGTGGTTTATGTGAGGATGAATACAGTGTTGACAAAGACGAGTGTGAGGGGAAAGACCTGGGAGAGAAAGGGGGACAGAACACGGCGGTGAAGCAGTAAACAATACCATGCTGTGTTATTTAACACCCTCTAACTGAACCCAGCTGTGCCTGTAAACACGTTTATGACGATTTAATGAAAATATGCTGGTGTGTCTATGATCTTCCTCAATCAAACAGTGTAATTTGTATCGCATACACTGCCACTGTCTTGTGGCGTAAACAGTGGCAGCTGTCATCATGTTCTGAGGTATTTCAGTTGGATAGCTCTTTTGACTTTTTTCTTTCCATTTTCCCCTGAAACCTCAAGGGTCGGTTCTACATAAATTCCCTTTGCCAGGAAGGACCTTAGGGTATGTTTGTAAACACTATAATAATTTATATTTTATTTTACAGTGCTAATTTTTTTACTACATTACTCCCACGTGGCAGTTAAAGCATTTTGAGCTTAATACCGCAAATAGCCTACAGTTTACATAAACGCAGACACACTCACTAAACTTTCTGCTCTATCCTAGGCAACGGGTCATTTGTGGCCATTGTGTGTGTGTGTGTGTGTGTGATGGAGAGATCTGTTGCGGTGTCTCTGCCACTGGCCATTGGGACATTTAACAAGTGACCTTAGCTTTTGCTTAGTCTCATGTACATTATGATGCAAAACCTGCATACAGTATAACCCTTAACTTTCCCCCACTCTGAATTTATTATTTTTAATGTAACATTTTTAATATTTTTAATAGTCTGATATTGAAGACTTTAAGGAATATCAAAAACTCAATCAACAACACTATGGCATAATGTTGATCCCACAAAAATGATTTTATTATTTATCTTGAAAATCTTTTCATAACTTTGTTGCCATGGCAATGTAACACTAAATATGAATTCAAGTTTTGAATTATGCATTTTTTTTTATATTAATATTCACTTATTCATTCACTTTAGTTGTAAATGCCATGTAACCTTGATTTTAGCTTTTTTATTATTATTTTTTTATTATTTTGTTTGGGAAGAAAATGAGAGATAAGCCCAAATAATTTTTTCAATCAACATAACAACATAAATGCTGTCTATTGAGCATATTTTGTGTTGAACCCAGAATAATCCATTAAAGTTGGACTAAATTGGGTATTATTAGATTGGGCAATCACTGTAAAAAAAATTGTTGGTTTATTTAAAAAAAAATAAGTAACCTGGTGGCCTTAAAATTTTAAGTTCATTGAAATGGAAAAATTGAGTTAATACAATGAAGGAGATTGATTTAATAATCCGAAACTCAAAATATTATGTTATATGAACTACATAAATTATCTAAGTTGATTTGACAAAAGAAAAAAATGTGATTACAAATCATGAAAATATATATTTTTTTTACTTTATATCAGTTTTAACACTCCTCAAAGCAACATCAACTCTAGTGTGACTAAACACTTTTTATTGTTTTTAAGTCATTCTCTCTCTGAATACTGACATATTTCTCTTTAATTATGTGGGGAGAAAATGTTGTAGAACAGCCAATTCATGTAGCCAATTATGTTTAATTTAATTACCTGTCGACTTTGATAATTATTACCCCTGATTAACCACAAAGCCTGCTCTTAAATGTTAATCGAAAGTGCTGGATGAAAGTGCTGAGGAGTTTTTATTTTTTCATTCATAAAAGAGAATGTTATTAGATTACAGTGACTAAGACACTCACCTTTGTCTTCGCCTGTAATATGTCTGAAGGGCTGCATAGCACTTCTCTTGCAGCGTCCTTGCTTTAGTCCAGCAATGCCCTTATAGACTGTGAAGTGTTTTTTTACCGTTGTTGGTCTTGTTTGCGGTCCCTAAGGACATTATTCGAGCACAAACAAGTCAACAAGCAAACAGACACACGAAGATAGCCTCACCAATTCGCCATCACCGAATATCCCATTCCTGCATGGCGGAGTCTAAAAAGAACAAGCAGAGGAACGAGTAAACAAATAACAGAGTAAATGTGTTGTTTTCCATGTCTCCCGGGCCGGCATTTCTGGTGGTATTCCTTCAGCAGAGGAGAGAGGAAACAAAAGTCCAACACTGTTTATTTAATAAAAAAAGGATGAAAAATACAAACTAAATCCATGTACTTGTCTCTATGTGAGTATGCATGGGTGGTTCTCAGGGAGCGTAACAGTGATACTTCTGGACTTGATCCGCAGCTTTGATGTCAGCTTTAGGACTGATGAGGTAACAAACATCCAGATCTTTAGCCGAGTGAGAATTCGCCCTCTTTGTGGTCATATGATGGCATGTCACAACATTGCTAATCAAACTAGCTTACCGAGTCTGTGTGAACGGAAGTACAACTTTAATGGACTCATTTTGTCCCTCATTAGCAAATATGGCATTTTATTTAGAAACAAGACATATTCCAGATCTCGATGCATCCAAATGGTGTACCGAAAGATAAGCAAAGTAACATGATTAATGGAAGGACAAGGCGAATGTGTTTAAATTGAATTGATCATCTCTGGGTTTGTCTAAACTCTTGGCCTTGAGTCTATCTCTTCGATATCCAGCCGTGATCTTGTTTGCAGGTGTGTGTGTGCTGTGAGAGGTGAACTGTATGTAGTTTAGAGAGTCAGTCATCCTATGGGTTCTTGGTGTAATCCTTTCATGAGTGCCTCATTAGCCTGTGATGGCCAAACCACAAGAGTGTTTAATCTTAACCCCGTGATGGTGAGCAGACCGAATCTCCTTCGTCTTACCAATGTATCTGATTGTCGTACTTGATCATGTGCACAAGGCAAAAGGAGTTTTAAAATCTGTGTTTGTGTGTTCAGTCATGTCAGGGAACATTGCAAACATGCACATATTCGTTTTAGAATCTACTTTCGTCCCTTAATTTGTTAATAATTTGTTACATTTATATAGCGCCTTTTGATGGAAGGGGGAAACCTTACAATATTCTGCTTCTATGTTTTCGTTTTTTAATCTGTGTTCAAACTTCCTCATCAGATTAATGATTACACATCATTAAAGCTGTAGTTACTTCAAAAAGTTGACAAACTACTTTTTTCAGTACATCTAAAGCTATAAATACTGTCTTAAAGTGCAATAAGGCTGCCGTTATTTGGCCAGGACTTGAGGTCCTTATGGCAGGACATAGAAGTGAAGTCAGCATTGTTTTATGAGCCTATGAGCTTGCTGCCTTCCTTCATTTTAGGCCACCATGGCTACATCTTGGGTTATTGATTTTTCTAATGAATATGTCTTGACTAATGGGGGTCGTATCCTATTGTCCAGTGGAGATGTGAATAATTTTTTTGATGTTTCAAGTAAAAGCCATTTTTTGCTGAGAGAAAGTTTCCACTGGCACTGATCATAAAATAAATCATATTTAAACTTTTTTGATAAGATGACAGATTACTGACAAATCGTCGGCTTGACTATCCAATGAAAGTTGTGTGATATTCATAAAACAACAACTTGCCTAAATCGGTCATGAGTGATGTTTTTCAATAATAGTCCAATAACACTCAAATTTATACTATGTGTGTGTGTGTCTTGTTTTTATTCATATAAACTATATTATATGAATCCATTCTTTCAGGCTATCTTTCCATTAGAATAACATTGAAAATTATAATATAGGCTTACCTACTTAAAAATAAATGATGATATTTAAAACAGCACATTTTAGGAAAAATTTAATAACTCTTATTGACAACAAAACCAGATTGAATGATGACAAGCAGCATGAACAGACTTGTTATTTCCTGAAGAGTAGCCTATATGTGGACTAAGGTAACGGTTCCCTTGGTGAGTCTGTCCTTTGACTAACATCTGTTGCTCGTCGGCTGCCACAATGGCCAAACTAAACCAGCGATGCGCGCGCAGGTGAAGAGATCAGCGCCTGGAGCGCGCGAGCTTTTGTATTGCGTTTCAAGCTCCGTCAGCGCAGAAGATGTGCACGCGCGCCTGTTCTCGGCGTATTACGGTACACCAAACTGTCCCCTAACATCGCCAACACAAGACACAAGCGGAGTAATTCAACACTGATATCTCTGCGAATGAGCGAGGAACAGACGAGATGCCAAAAACTCCAGCGAGAAGCATTATTGGGACTTTAGGAAAACTCACCGTGTGATAACAGAGAGAAAGAGGGAAGACCTGAAGCGACGGGGAGGCGTAAAGAGCCGCGTGCTTGTTCTTCATGAACTTTGAGGAGCGCTGTGACCATGCAGCCTTTGAGCTAGTGCACGATTATTGTTTCCACTTACTGAGTGACCAGTCTGAGAGAGGACGCCAGTAAAAAAGGAAAAGTAGACTAATAAAGACAGTTGTCGTTGAAAGTAATGGTCCGAAGACATCACTCATAGAACCGGATTTTTTTTTCTTTTTGCGTTGCTCTTCTGAAGCTTTCTGGAATCGCTGGGACGTTCACGAGAGCTGGAGCGACACATCCACATGGTCCAGCCGTAGAGTGAAAGTAGAGTTCTTCACAATATCCTAACAGGTTCATTTCCACTTTTTTTACTTCTTCTTTTTCATTCTTTCTACTTCTTCTACTTTACGCATAGCTTCTTACGCGATTTTAATAGCCTATCCCAGATTTGAATGCTCGGACGCGCTATCACACACACACTCACACACACAAACACTTCTCCGGATCAATAGAAAGAAACATCATTGTATTTTATTAGATGTTTTGCAAATGGGATACTAAAGCTCCTAGTATCACAATGAATTAGACAATCTAACTTTTTTTTTTTTTTTTGCGTGACACCTTTAAACGCGTGTTGTTCTCCACGAGAGAATAATAGGATGATTATGCATTAGAGACATTTTTGACTAAATAAATGATGACTTTGAAGGCTTTTACATAAAAATGAAGGTAGAAAAGAATATAAGAAGTTTTTGAACGTGCAGATGAGTTTGAAAATATCACCTGCTTCGAGATCTGAGATCTGAAATCAAAATAAAAAAGGATTATTTTTGTCCGATCAGATAAATAATTTTTAATAAATAAATGTTAGTTTGTATTTGTTTTCTCTTGATTATACCATGACTTTGCCATAGAAATGTAGAAATCACATATTGGTTGGTGTTTGAGACAAAACTCCGTGTAAAATTCAAGTTAATAAACAGCATCGAAATATCTAGACTACCATTAACTAAAAAGTTAAACCACGGTTTAATGCAGATTTGTTTTTCTTATTCTCCCTGTAGTTGATTGTTTTTAACAGGCTCTCACCAAATTACTGATTTGATCTTATATCCCATGCCTTCTGATTCATACGTTTTCATATCTATAGGATACAATGTTTTGAAGTAATAATTTAGCGTTTTAAAATTAGAAAGTAAAAACAAAAATGAATTAAACGTATTGAAGTTTGTTAATAGTTGTTTTAGGGTCTATTAGCGGTGTGTTACTGAGACAATGGACTATAAAAAATGTAAGGAATTAAATAAAGTAAGATTAACTCTGCATCTATTGATTATTTATTATTACACTTCGGCCTATAAATGAGTAGGCTATTATTTCAAATGCATCAATTACCGCGATATAGGTTAAGGTTTGTATAGATGCAAAATCAGATTTAAAAATTGTTGAAACGTTATTAAGTTTGCACATCAAAACTAAAATATTGTAATAAAAAAAAAATATTTTTAATTGGTCTTTTTTTTCATCGCCTTTACGAATTAACACACAGATTACTGACTAACTTCAATGATAAAAAACGTAATGTCTTTATTTAGGGATTAATTTTTTACACACATTCATGAGCAACATTAACTTTTAATTTTATTTTTAAACCTTATGTTTAATGATTTCTTGTTCGTTTCGTGATCATGAACGCTGTTTGTTTCTCTCTCAAAGACAACACCAAAACTAAAACAAAACAAACAACAATTTTAACGTGAGTCCCCGGCATTAAAAGTGAATCTGCAGAGGGAAGTACAGCTCAGGAGTTAAACCAAGTACACTAGTAATTCGGACTCTTTGTATACTTGTGTGTGTGTGTATAGCTATATATATATTTATTAAGCCTATCATCATCATCATCTTCTTCATTCTCCTCATAACCTGTCAGTGTGTGTTAATCTCATGTTAATAAGGACTGATTGATGGAGCTTTTGACACAATTAATTTAAATTTCATAGAAAGTATTGCTTGAATGTTGACTTAATTCACTGCTGGCATTTACAGCACAATGCAAATGCATACTAAATCACAAGATGAATCTTTTTGAACGATAAATGATTTACTTTGATGTCATAAAGTATTTTGTTTAATCTTTTAATTATTTGGTGTTTAGTATTACTAATAGCGTTTAAAAACACACAAAAGGGCATTGACATTTATTTTGTGAAAGCTTAATTTTGTAAAATAATATTTATTTCATTTCATCACACAAATAATTTTTCTTCTAAAACACTTTTACTGCACTTCAGTGTCTGTTCTTTGATACATTGCCTCTAATGAATAAATTCCATGCTAATTGAAATGTGACTTGTAAATGTAGATGAACATAAGCATAAAGTGATGAATACAATTTCCATTTGATCTGCTTGTGTGTTAGATGAATAGAGTGATTGAATGATTTTATGTGCTTATAGAGGAAAAGTGATAATTCATGAAGTTGACAAAGAAAATGGCATTTCGTTCAGGGAGGGCATGAAAATGGCAGTAAAGTGGGTAATTTGGTTATTTGCATGGCCGTCAAGCAGCTGCAGGCGGCAACAGCTACACCTCAGCCGATAGTTTTAGCACTCTTGTTTCTAACGGCGGACACCAGACTACCGTAGAGTTCATGTTATAATTGATGTGATAAGTGATTTTGTTTTATGTTGTTCTCCATGTTTATACAGACTACAAACCTCACTTTCGGAGGTCTTTCAAATACGATATTTTGATGAATGTGTGGATTGCATGGCAGGCTGGTATTTAGTCCACTGTGGGTATTTTTCTGGGTAGAGAGAAGGTCAGGAATGTGTTTGTTTTGGATGTTGAGACTAACCTGATGCCAGGTGTACATTCAGGCATGTTGATTTTTGATGCATATTTTAGGAACATTTGGTGATTGAAACTTTATTTGAACAACCGGTTCCATGCTAATACAAACATATGTCGGCGTGTGCTGTGCAAAAAGCATTTAGTGCTTTGTGTGTGTGCTTTTTTTCAAATTCAGATGAGCCTCAGTGAAGTGATTTCGAGGTAAATTTAAGTTTTTCAATATCATGGGTGGTTTTAACACAAAGCACTCTTGTTCTCATGAAGCACTGTCCCTTAGACCCTCACATGGCATTTCCACCATTAAACTCTTTTACCGTTCCAAAAATAATGTTAGTTTTCACACAAGTGCATTTTTAGCTAAAGCATTTTGAAGAGCAATGCATATCCATCTCTAACTGATTAGGATTATTTTTTTGTCAACCACACTTTTGTCCACTTGTGCTCTCCGAAACACGTTCGTGTGAAATATGTCATGCCTACGTTCTCTTTCATATTTCAGCTGACCTCACGTGAAAGGTCAGGCTGTAATTTTTACTCTCGTTTGCGTCTTTAAACGCGTCAGCTCTGGCGTTGACCAGCAGCGAGCACCAGCCGTAGATTAAACATGTGGTTTTAATTGAAGATGTTATTTGTTGAAACGGCGAGGCTGGGCATTTTTCAGTGTATGCGAATCATAAATTATGCACGTTTTTAGACAGTGAGAGCTGCTTTTTCAAAGAGAGGGGTGTCATTTTCTCCTCAAACTCTGAGCCTTGAAAGAGGGGAAAAAAAGGAACTAACTACTCTAAAAATGACACTAATGCAACTTCGACCAACTTCAGCATCTGCAAATCAAAAACTGAAAAGACAAAAGAGACCAGAGTGACAGATGTTTTCCAGATGACAATGTTGATCTGATTAGTTGAGCTAGATATCGAAAAGGTCTGCCGTTAACTGTTTCAACTTTGAGAGAGACCAGACTGCAGTGCGGAAACGCTGTCTCGGCGATCCGTCAGCTGAAGATGCTGCTGGACATTGTTTTCCTATGTCTATTTATTCCCAATGTGAATTTAATTCTCCACTTGAACTCTTAAGCACAGTTTCTCTTTACTGTGACCTCAGTCGCACATTTTTTGGGTTTTTTGCGCACAAGGTTTCCTGTGTGGGGAGGCTTCAAGCCGGGATTCGGGAGAGTGCCAGGCTGTTATGAGGTGATGACTGTCTTAAAGAATGACCCTAGCGTTTGCTTAGAGAGAGGAAGGGCCCATTTCCGATAAGCTGGGGAAATGTGGTAGAAGGAAAAGCAGGGTGTTCACTGGACGGAAATGACAGTACTTGAGTCTGAGGCGTTGATCATTACTTCTCTATATCCATTAGCCGAGCACCTCGGGAGAGATTATTGGCAGCTCTGAGCTGCGGACGCGGATGGAAAGTGAACTAGTGCGCCGCATGGTCAGTCACATGTGGATACCTGCTTGAAAGAGTTACAACTGGCCTTTTTTGCCCGGAACAGATTCAGGTACCTGTTGGAGTGACAAAGAACACGGCGCATTGATTACTGAAGCCTAGATAGTGTCTAAGGGAGGATGCAAGCTGAAGTCCCTTGCTCCCTGCGGCCACCGAAGCTGCTTCTGCTAACTTTGCGTTCCAGCTGACAGCTGTATTTGTGTTATGGATTTTCTCTCAGTCCGCCGTCTCCCCCCTCGAGCCTTCACCCCCTCCACGAAGGTCTTTATTATGCGATTCGCTGTATATTTTAAAAACCCCAGCGCAACGCTGACAAGCCATCATGTCCGTCAGAGAACGGCGTAGAGCAGCCACATCAGTAAAGCTCTTTGGGAAAGATGGGAGCAAACTTTTCGGGACTGTCACAATGATGTCAGAGTGACATGTTTGAGTGCGTCTTAGTCAAGTTTTCTAGACAAGCCCAGTTTCTCGCTTCTATCGCAGATAAAATCCCACTCGTGACGCCAAACGCTAAGCTCTCACAACAGCGGTTGCGATTACTGAAAACTTCTGCCTAAACAGGAGAGGAGAAAACGTTTTATTCCTCTCCGCGTTGCCCGGCTTTGTTTGCCGGCAAAGGCAGAAGGAATTCCTGTCAGTGTTGCCGGCTGCAGTAAACCGTAGTCCGGGTTTAAAACTCTAATCCACCCCCAACTGCCGAAGGTGCGAGCGGTTGGTTCCTGAGGGAGATTCTGGCGCTGCACTGTACGCTTGGATAAATCCCCCCCCCTCCCTCCCCACTGTGTGACCATATAAGTAATAACCATATAAATGCATCTAATTTTCATTCGCTAATCCGTAAAGTAGCAGCGGAATGGAGAAGTGTTGGTTTCTTTTATGGTATTAGTAATGGGTAACAAGGGGATGCCTACTTAAGTTATTTGCATTTGAAACGGACAAACGTGATACATCTTATGACTGAATTATCATGTGTACAACAAAATCAGATTTGTCTGTCCATTTTTGATTGATTGCTTTTTCTTCTGGCTCAACTTTCTTAGAGACTTTGCATTTTCCGACAAGAATATCACTTTTTCAGAATGTGTCGTTGTAAATACCCAAATCCATGCGTTTCTTTGTGTTGTGTAAGATCTTGTCTTTTTTCCCCCTTCTCTGACACTGTTGTGGTGAAGTGTCTTGTCTTGGTGGGGGGATAGGAGCGCAAGAAGCGGAGCGCAACACACTCGCACTGCAGGAAAAGCATGTTATCTTGCACTAACCATCACTTGCCAAATAATGGGAGGGCTTTTACACATGGACGCAGACTCAAGTTTCAATCAAAATCAAGTTTTGGATAACATAAGTATATTTACAGGTTCAACATTTTTTATATACATATTCTATACATCTATATTATTATATATAGATAAATATATACATGTCATTCAAAGCTTGATATTGGTCAAAATTAATTGTTTTTTTTACTAAATCGATTGGCTATATTCCCAACGAGTGTATTTTTGTGATTTATAATTTAATAATTTTTGTGTTCACAAACCAAAAAATCTAGGAGAAATTTTAGGGTTTCAAAAAATGAGTAAAAAAGAGATTGATTTCTGCTCTTGCTCATATTTAAATCATGTGTGATGAGCGCTGCTAACCGTTGGTTAGAGTTGCCTTTTGCTCTCGGCTGTGGTCTGTGAGCATTGTTGACCAGGGGACATCTGCCACTATATTATCCCCAGCTGTTATCTGAATAATTGTATAGTAACCCCCCTTCACACACACACTAACACACTCACAGACAGCCCCTTACCTCCATTCATCGAAGCGCTATTGCAGGAGAAGTCAGGGAGAGTATTTTCCTACAGAGGGGTCGCGGGTGGAAGGAGGGGTGGATGGGTTAGGGGAGCTGGTTAGACTTTATACCGGTTGAGCTTTTCTTGACAGTAGGTTGGGGGCATGATGGGGCTCTGTACGGGTATGATGTCTGCCCTCGCGGTCACTGCCAGTCGGCTAACATCTGTAATGGGATTCTACATCCATATCCCTTCTTCCCTGGGAAATAACCTACTCGCTAAACCTAGGATTAGCACTCCTGTCCAGGACTTTTCCACAGGAATGAATAAGTTTTGTGCTTTGTTTTCTCGCTCACACACACTTTCAAATTCAGCCACACTGTCCTTTTTCTCCCTTTGCCATGACAAAGAAAGGTGTGAACAAAGGTGCTTTGAAATTTTAATTTATTTGTATTATAAAATTTGCTTCACACTTATTTAAGGGGAAAAAATAATTATTGCATGCACTGTTTAGGCGCATACAACCTCTTATATTTAATTTTTACAATGTTAATGCAGCAGAAAAAGTATTTCATTTAAATTAAAATGTTTTTGTTTCTTGTGCGGTATGAAAGTATTTCAATCTTGTTTGGATATGAAAATGTATGTGATTGTGAAAAGAGAGATGCAAACTCGAAAAAGGCTAACCCTCAGCAGTTTTTAATATATTTTTTGTTTAATTCTTTATATTTATAAAATGGCAGGGTTACAAAAAGCTGACGTGTCTTGTCGTTGTACTACTATACTGTACTTTATAGCGAGTGTTTGCCGGCATCCACACTTGGCAATATAGTGATAGCCTGTTATTTGAACCATGTTAGCTTATATAAAATAAATAAGCCAATGAGCAATTTTTTTTCATTGATGTCCTCTTTGCAGCTTTTTAATGGGCTTTATCCAGGCTTTCACACTCGCTTCCACCCACATACCGAAAAGGCAAACTCCAGCAGTGGTCTATTTTCAACTCTGATCACTGGATGACACCAGGGCAACTTAAAGTGGTGCGACCTCTCAAACTCTTTCTTTCTTACCTCTCTCTTATTACATATTCTTTAAATCTGTGTGTCGGAAGACATTTGTGTGCAGACATCTTACCTTTTCAAATTAATTAGTCTCCTGGCATCCTTGAACTCGCGTTGAAAGGGGACTGAATGCTTTAATTAAAAAAGGAATGATGGCCAAATTCATGTTCGTCCACACACATGCGCTTTTTTTTTTTTTTTATGGGGAGGAATTGCATTGCTGTGATATTGGGATGACATGGCATTCTATGGTAATTTTTCACTTTCAATTTGAATTACCTTTCCTGACATGACCCATGCCCAGATTTTATTAAAGGAATCTACATGATAAAAGTTGCAGATAACTCCAGATTGAAAGGTGTTGTGACTGTATGCTTAATTTTGAAACTAGCATACCTAATCTTTACTTCATTTCTTTTCAATCAAGCGATCGCTTTTATCTGATAAAATGGTGAGCGGATGAAAGGCTGAAGCCTCAGATGTAAACCTATTACTTGTATTAAAACCTGATTAAATTTGTTTAAAGAGTTTGTATGTGGCATTTTATCACATTCAGACATTTCCACGCCTGCGTTTTTTTCTTTAATAGGTTGTGAGGAAGGACTTTTTTTTTTCTGTGATCTTTTGTGAAGTGTTTGGTTGTCATAATTGCTGTTTCAGTTCATAGAAGATTTTTTTTTTTTAAATTCAGTTCCCGCAGGTAGAGGAACAATTGGAAGAAATGTTTTTGATATCTCTAGATAAGAAGAAACAGGGCAAATTGACCACTGTCCACAGGTGAGCTATTTATCCTCTATAATTTCAACTATGACAGGTTTTTTGCCTTTGTTTCTCATCACCCTCAGATTTCTTTTGAAGTATTACAATCTAAAACACAAATGCAGTATTTCTTCAAGGACTAACACAATAGTATGATCGGCTTTAAAGCAATCAGCTCTCAGCAAAACAAGCCTACAAAGCAAGTGCATAAAAAAGTTAACACACACTCTAAAGCCTGCTTTTTTTGAACCGCTAGAGTCGAAGTGAAGGAGGAAATTATTACGGCGACGAGTTAGGTTGAATTCGACATCTCTTGACGAGTCAGTTTCTTTATGAGGCTTTGTGCTGGGCGTTTGTAAAAAATCTGGCCAGAGAGAAGTTTCCAGAAATCCTCATTCGGAGCACATCTCCTGGGTGCTATTAGGCCTAGACGTCTGCGAACCACCACCATCCCTCCTGGTAACGCTTCGCGGTTTAGAGCAATCACTTTCCGCACACCAGCTTGCCATGGCTAATTTCAAAAACACAGCCGTGGCTTGTCCCTCACGACCCCCCATGCAAAAAATAAAAAAATAACAATAAATCCCACAGAAGAAAAAGCGGTGCAAAATAAAGTCTAAACCCTCTAGGCGATGTGAATTTGGATTTAGTTTCACTTGTTTGGTTTCTGGTTTGAAAACCGGTTCGAACCTGTTCATAAAATCTGCTACCATTTTTTTTTTCCCCCTGAAAAGTATCAGCGGTAATGATATCGAAGAGGTGAGGTGTTCAGCCTGTCCAGTCTCTTCACTTTTCTCTCCAAAAAGTTAATTGTATTTTGAAACAGATAGGGTTTTTCTGAACATTTGACAGGTCAGAGGAGTGAACAAACCCCATGAGAGCGGCTCTCTTGATTGACTGCCAGTAAGCTGAACCCCTCAGAGGAGTAATCAGCATCCCCCAATCATTCAATAAACGCCTAATCAGACTAATTGACCCACTCCCTGTTGGAATCGAAACCCGCGGCCTCACTCGCACCTTGATGTGAATGACGAGCGGCCTGGCTGCCCTCTTTTAAGGTCTCAAACATTTGGATAAACGTTCTGAACCATGGTTGTTTTTGGTCAGGAAGCCTCAAGGTTTGCGTGTGGTCAGTTGAGCTCTGGAAACTCTACAGTGGCCTGTACTCCAAGTTATGGAAACCCCCCAAAATAAATGCTAAAATGTGAGGAATTTGATAAATGCTCTGATTAGTTGGCCACCCTATTTTACAGATAAAGAATGAGCGTAATGCATAAGGAGGGGAAAATGAAAGAAAATATATGTGGCTATTCCAGTAAAAAATAGAATTAGTGTCTCATCACCTGTTTTATCTTGGTATATTAATGTGTCGTCCTCTGCAGCTTATCCCAAGGTTGTCTGGTGAAATCGTTTTAGCGCCGTGTGTGTTGGCTGACTTTCAGAGCAACGCGGCTCTCCAGCCGAAGCCTCCTTCCCACCCGACTCTGACATGCATTGTCTTATCTTCTTGACAACTTTGTCCACAGAGACGTTCCAAAGATATTGATATTACAATGTATTTTATTGTAATGAAATATGTGTTAAGCTTTACTTTGTCAAATATGACTTATCGCCCCTCTTAGATCCCCTGTCTGAGGAATCTGGAATGCCGTACTGTTAGAGTTGCTCAAAAAACTACAAGGGTCATAAAAAGAGCTGCTTTTTTCCCCGTCTTTTGTATTTCGGTTTGATTTCTTTTCTTGGGGAGAGTGGTGCTTTTTCTCAAGAGATTGTGATTTTTTTTTCCATATTTTTTTCTCTCTTCTGTCTGTAAAGCACATTTATATATTTGGCTTCTCTTCTTTCTTTAATTTGGCGAAAGTTTCACCTCCAGCCGAGACAGCAGTTCAGAAACATCTTACCTATATGTACTGTACATGCATGCACACTCTGCAAGAAAATAATTCCATACAGTCATCCGTCCTATAAAAGTATTATTCTCTCTTTCTGTCCCCCAAACACACACCCTCTCTCATTCTCTATTTTCCTCTTTCCCTTTTCCTTATATTCCTGCCTGGTAATGAGAATGTGTTAATGAGAGTGAGAGATCTTTCGGGTATAGCGTAATTTATCAGAAAGGCATAGTTTAAAAAAGGAAGCCAAAAAAAAAAAAAAGAATGAGGGAAGAGACGGCCCTTCAAAGAAATTCTATTCTTCTTATTTCTGAATGTTTGATGAGACATTGAAAAGTTTTCTAACGTCATGCGGCCCGAACAGTACAGAACAGTGCGCTGTCTAATCACGCTTCACAGAAAAATGACTTCCAACCAGATTTAATTAACTGATAAGAGGGGCTTCAAATTAATTTTTCAAGGATGTTAGATTTTGATTAAGAAACTCCTAAAAGAAATAGACGAATAATCAATTTTTTAATCAACTTACTCAAATGGTAACTGGTTAATATGGTAATTCTGACAATTAGGCCAAATGTTGTAGAGCAGCATTTTCAATGCATCCTTGTAAAGAAATTATAATATCTTCACATCTAATTATCACGGTTATTTAATTTTTTTTGTGTGTGTGGCTACCTCTCAATTTCACTATTCAATTTCTTTTCTCTTCTACACCTCTTCCATTAGGTCCATATTCAAATGAGAAGTTGGAGATAGTATTAAAATGAGACTTTGAGAGCACTGAATGGAGTCTTTCAGAAATCCATATTGGAAGGATATTGGGTTGAAGGGTGTGTGTGGGGGTGGGGTGCCGAAAAGGGAAGTGTTAAATTTAATCGTAGTCGTTTACATTTAAAGCAAAAATGACTCTTGAGATTTCTTAAGCCTTTCGTCGCCTCTGTAGATTACATGAATTAATGGCGTGAACTTTTACTCGGGGCTTATTCATTCTTAATGGACCCTGCCTGTGAAGGTATGAGAATTGTGTTAGAAGTTTGGAAGTTTTTTTTTTTTAGTGCGTCGAAAGATCTTCACATTTAATTGTACTTAGCTTACTTGGCATTTTTCAATAATTGATCATTTTAATTATGATCTTTTCCTTAATCAGCTCTCCACTCAAAGCAACTTTCTAAGATTTATACAAGCTTGATTCAAGTTTTCGAATAATAGACTTATCATGTCGTCATACTCTACCTTTCAAAAGTTTGGGTTGTTTTAAAAATTCTTTCAAATAAATTCTGTTCTTCTGTACGTTCTATTTATCAGAAAATTCTGGATAAAATGCATCAGCGTTTCCACAAAAATATTAAGCAGCACAACCAAATCAGCATTGGAATGATTTTTGAACGATTATGTGACACTGAAGACTGGAGTAATTGTCTTTGACATCACAGGAATAAATGAAATATTTAAAATATATTAATATTAAAATTGTAACTATATTTCACTGTATTTTTGATCAAATAGCAAACCAGGCTTCCTTTTAAACAATTATTTTGAATAGTGTACATATAACATTTTTAGTGATTTGTCAAATTCACTTAAACTCAAATTGAACAAATACATATGTATCATGGATACCATAATTTTTAGCATTTTTTTATGTCTACTACTAACAAAGGCGTATTTGTTTTATTCACAGAGCATTACTCTCGTGCCGCGTAACAAGAAAATATTGACAAAACATTCGAGTGCTGCCTTAAACGGCGCAAGACCGGCTTCCGTTCACTTTGAACTCGCTCACACAAGTGGCTAAGTAGCTTCTTGAACGAGGCCCGGCTGGCAAAATCTCAATATTGAACGTACATATTCAATTAGTAAAACTCATTAGCAAAACTTGGCGTTTGTTGTTGTTTTTTTTCTCTTTCTCTCTGGCACAGAATTAATGGTTTTGATATGCTAATTAGAGAGTAATTTAATTTCAAAAGGCCTCAATTAACAGCGGCATTGTGGACACGATGAAGTTAAGCAGCATAATCTAATTTGCATTAGTAACGAGCAGGGAGTAATTAGGGGACTAATTAGACACTTCAGACAGCACTTGTGTTTACTTTCTTAATGAAGTGGAGGGCTTTTTTTTTCCGTAGGAGCCAGAGTGTGCCAAGCAACAGAAGGGGTGGTGGGGGCGGGGATTTGGCACTAGGAGACGAGTGGCATATGGCTTACTGATCGGCTCCAATTACAAACCCCGCTACCTGTCACGTTAGTGGGCTGGTGACAGCCATGTGCGCTCTCGAGAAATCGCCGAACCTACATGTGTCGGGATAGGCGGACGACATCATGGGCCGAATGGAACCTTCTGGTGGAATTCCGTCGCTCTGTGCCCTGGCTCTGCATACTGTCTGATGATGTCATAGCGCAGAGACATGTCAGAGCCATTACGGGCCTCCATGCATCTGACCATATTGGTTTAAAAATTTGTACCAGGGAAGAACCTTCTGTAGAAAATTCCAGATGGCCCTTCTTTCATAGAAGATGGAAAGTTTTTTTTTTTTCTCGTCTTGAAAGAGATCCAAGGTTCAGGACGGTAGCAGATGGAGCGGTATCGGGGGCGCAGACTGTTGATGCACGCTGTGACCTGGGCTGTAGTTTGTCTTGCTCTCAATAGTCTCATGTAGCCACTTTATCAAATGAGTGACAGGATGGAAATGAAATAAAAAGGAGAGAACACAGCAGAGGAGGTCTCTCCATCTCCCCTCACTCTCCCATTTATCTGTCTTTCACTCACTTCCTTTCTCTCTGTTTAGCTTGCTGTCTGGTCTTCTGTTTTCCCTTCTCTTTTGGGGTATAAGCAGACTCTCTGATAAAAGGATATTTGGCCATGGGCTTGGTACACAAGCCAGTGTTATTTTCTCAGCCGTTGCGTCAATAAGAAACCCTGCTTCTCCAGGAGTATCCAGGCAGCTCGCAAACATTCCACCAGCTTTTCCAGGCTTTGTCCGGCAGGCGAGTATAAATTATGGCTTTGCTTTTGTTGAGCATTCGTTTTCTTAAAGTGACCACACACTGAGGACTCTTTCTGTCTTGTTACCAGATGATTTTTATTTTTTTTTAATGTCTCACCATGCCATCAGTAAGTTTTTTTTTTTTTCCAATTGGCCCCATCACAAAAGCTAGATTTTATTTAACAGTGTAGTTTTAGTAGTACTACTAATAATAATAACGATAATTTAACTTTTTTTTAACCTTTTTACCCTTTTTTCTCAGAGAATGTTTGACTGAAATGTTGCTAATTAATTCTTCACAAAAAGTTTAAATTATACGGATCCATACTTTTTGCTTGATAGCAATGACACATAATGCAGTAATTGACAATTGATTTTATACTTTTTTGAAACTTTTTTTTTTTTTATTGTCAACTGTTTTGTCAACTGTCCCAGAACACACTCACACTGGCCTCTGGCCAGTAGGCCATCTTTATTGTTGAGCATTCTGACTGATGCGAGTGGCACAGAGGTCAAAAGGGAGGCTAGTAGATAAACAGTAGGAAGGCCTGGAGTCGTCATCTGAAGTGCTCATTTATTTGAATTTGAGCTGGATCCCATTAAAATGTTGAGAAATTATGATAAACAGTGTGGCCTGTGAGTGTATTCACAGAAGTCTAATTGAGGGCTTGAGTCTGTGTTAAAATGGGGGCTCCCCCCCTCAGGATTCCGGGGGCCAAACTCGATTTACGTACCAACACTAACTATGAGCAAAGCAGCCCAAAAATGTCTTAAGTCTGCATGTCGTCTGCATCCTTTGTGGCGTATGGCATTGAGTTTCAGGCGGAGTTGTTTTTGGATACAGTAGAGCTGTGAAGTTGGCCCGCCCGTCAGGAAGGGTGGAGCTGTAGGTGAAAAAGAGGGCAATTTTGATTGACAGCTTTAAAGTGGGTGGGATTAAAGTTTTAGTTTT
Source organism: Pimephales promelas (assembly GCF_016745375.1). The sequence continues at coordinate 3,864,609 of NW_024121188.1, forward strand.
AAGGGTTTACTGTGTGCATATGCACAAATTATATTAATATTGTGACTAAAACGCCCCACCCACCGCTTTTAATTGCAAAACTATATTCCAGATTCACTCAACTTTTATATGGTTCCTGGAAGGGGACCAGGTTTTGATTTTAGCATAATGCTTTAGAAGTGGAGTTGAAATCTGAACCCTTCCTTGTTTTAACAAGGCGACTGACTCATTGGCTGCTGGTGCAGCAGCGGACTTCGTAGAGCTTAGCTGGTCTGTTTTTTGCCCAACTTTCTCACTTTACGACCAGCCGCCCTGTTGATGTGTCTAAACGCGTTGCTCTCTATTACTTCTGACAGGCGTGAGGAGTTAATTAATGCCGCTGGCGGTGCAAGATCTCCTCGGCCGGGCCGGGACTATTTCTCAGATACCATCCGCTGTGTTGACTACACACTGAAAACAATGCCAGGGCACCGTAAACTACAGCTCCCATGAGCAGGCTTGAATGACTCAATATTGTCAGGATTACACACTCTTTTAATGTTTATATGATAGGTAGGCTCCTTTTTCAATATATATATATACATTCTCTAATAATAGCTCACAAGTAGTAAGGCCTTTTTCTTCTCCAGGTGGGGTTCTTCCCTATCAGGGCTCTGAAACAGAAGGCTACTGGCAAATTACTCTCGCATAGGGGATCAAACCGGTTGTCCCAGACACTGAGATCACACACAATGGAGGAACAGGAGGGGAAGAGAAAGGGGGGGACGACAAATATGCAGCTGCCTCAGCCACCCCAAATAGCATTGTTATTGGAGTTAGAGCGGCAGAAAAGAGAGGAAAAACAATAGTGAAAAGAAAGGGTTATGTTTGTCAAGTCCACAAAACCACAGCAGCTGTAGCGGCAGAAATCCTTTCACGCCGAGCTTTCCTGTCAGTCAAACGCAAACTTAAACACACTGTAATAACAGGTCCTAGCACCAACTTGAGGTTGCTATTATCATCCACCCCGTAAGACACGTCCTCTCACATACAGTGCGCCAGCCCATCACTCTAACCTCCATAGAGAGAAATGAGATGGTGGGGTCAGGAAGCCTGCTAGTCTTTTGCAGAAATAAAGGGTGTCGTAAATGGGGTCTGACTCAAGGTTGGCAAGAGCAATACAATTCATGTAAATGACATCCAGGGTCACGGAGAGAAAGAGCGAGGGAGGGATTTCATGTACTGTAGTTTCTTTAAATGGCTTGCTGTATTTAATAGAAATGCAAAAACTTGGTTAAAGATTTCTTCACACATCATGCATGCGAGATGTACTGAATTAATGCTCGTGCCCAGATTATATGGTTTTTTGAAAACTCACTGCACTCTGTAATTCACACGCCCCCCATATGAGCCTCGATCATGCACTGACTCACATCGTACACGCGTTTGTTTTTATGTAATATCCTGATTTATTCACCTTTGGGTTGCCCTTTCTCTGTGATTGGTTTACAACCACACGACCGCCTGAAGCACAAAGAAAATGAATATTCATTAGCACCTGAACATAAGCCTTAAGTGGTCACAGTTGTATTGATTATTATGTGTAATTCATGTGCCTTTTATTTTACCCAGTCAAGTTAAGGATCACACCACCCTCGCTCTCGCTTCGGGACGGTTAAGCGAACAAGGCCCTCTGATTGAGCCATATCATGTGCCGTGGAGGTTTTAATGTAGGTTCTGCAGGAGTGTCAGGTTAGGGGAAGAGGTGGGAATGATAGCGCCACTGCCCCCCCAACCCCTCTCGCTGCGCCTGAGATTTGGTGTAGATTTAGTACCGTGCATTAACCCCGGCACGGTTTATGGAGTCGCCTCACATGTCCAAGAACGTTTCATGAGAGGAATATTAATCTTGGGTGCCGTCGTACAAAGCACTGCCAAGCCAAACTTTTTCTCTCTCTCTCTCTCTCTCACTCCAGCCATCTTAAGACGGAACTGAAATTGCCTACCCGAGGTAAATAAATTACTTTCATCGATTGGTGTAGTTAGAAACTGACTTTATCACAGTTTCACTTGACAAGAGTCGGATCCTGGCCTGATAAAGCGCTTCAGTATTAGGGCTTGTAAAATCAGTGCTCTGTTTCTCGATGGCTATCGCACTATATTAAAACAGAGGAAAATGCAAAAGCGATGGCCTCTGCTATATCTAAGGTGTTCAACTACACACACAGTCTGAGATATGCAAATATGTGTCTGGGTTTCGCTGGCTGCTGTGTTGAATATTTTTAGTGAAAGAATTGACAGGGCTGTGAACCTGTGACATTATAATGTAGGTGATATGCTTGGCATGTTAAATAGTTCGGTAACACCGTTAATCTTTTATGATTGACAACACGACAACTTTAGGAATCTTTGAATTGGAATTTGAGTACAAAATGGTATTCACTGTTATTTTGTTCATACTTGGAGACTAGTCTAACCACATTTACAAGACAACATATACTGGACCCCAATTTTTTTGGCCATATGATTCAATCAACAACATTGTTCTCAAATTTGCACTTGAAATCTTGTTTTTCTCCCATTTCTCCTCAAAATGATTGCTTTAGTTAAAGTTAATGCCATTTGTGTTAAGGAGACCATACTCTTGGTGTGGATTTAAAGCATATAGTAACCACGTAAAACAGCCCATAACACTTACACTTTGTATTTGTGGTGGCAAGTTTTGCATGGGCGAACAGTACTCATGCTTTTTTTTTTTTTCAGAAAACGTATAAAGACTCTGGCTCAAACCCAAAGAGGTTAAAGGTTCACCCCAAGGCAGTTTGAGCAAGTGCATGACAGAAAGCAGACGAACAGTGAAGTCCATTACACATACTGTTTTAATAGAGACACTGCAGTGCTGATGTTATACTGTACCGCCAAGTGTTTGAAAAAGAGAAGGGAACACTGAAGAAAAGACCCACCTATGACTAAATAAATGGTGCAATCTCTTTCCACACATAATTCATTTCCTCTTTTGTCCATCTTCCCCCCGTAAAGAAACAAAACCCCTTTTTCTTTCTCGTATTTAGCTAGGCTAAGTTTCATTTACAATTTGTAATAAACGTCTTATCAAATGGCAGGGGGTATTGCGTCAGCACTGCTAACCTCAGTCTTGAGGTTAAATTCAAAGCCGTCTCTGATGTGCACAGTTTACAGAACAATAAACCCAGTACACACTCCCTTTTTGTTTCAGTTTTCTCTTTTTCTTTTGTTTTTTTCCCTCCATCTCTTTGTCCTTATGCAAGACCTGACAGGAAAACTGTGACAGAGGCCTGAGCACACTATCTATTAATTAGCTCTCCTTTGAGGAGGCTCTCTCCACACACACACTCACTCACAGTACGACCACAGCTGTCAGCTTCCTTCTCTAATGTCCAACGTCTCTTTCTGTTGATTTTTGTTGGAGTAAACCGCAGGCACATATAGAGCAGGGGGTGAACCAAGGCCTCTGTTTTTATTTACACTTATTTGGCCCAGTCCAGGCGTTGATGTGCTGTCAAACAAACAAAGCATTTCGTCATATAATAGATGCTGGAGATTCAGGAATTAATTAGAAGAGCAGCATCTGAAATCCCAGGGATTTTCAGTTTGTTCATCAGTCATTTTAACAGTTAATTGCTGTGTGGGAGGGTGTTAATTGGAATTCCTTTATATGATGTGAACTTTGCTTCCCCTTTCTTCCTTTTTAAAGAAACGCATAATATTTAATTGGCTTCTGCCTATTGAGAGAGTGAGTGAAGTTTGCAGAATATGAAATATTTCTGGAAAAAAAAATGCATTGAGCACAGAGAACAAGATTTAAGATCATCTTGTGCAAGCACAGAATAGCTTGTAAATAATTTGTAATTGAAAATAATGATTGAAGCTTAATTTCTTTTATATTATGTTTTCTGTATGGTAGCTGACATGATCCGATATCCTGCAGGAACACGCTCGGCTCGGTGCTGAATGATCTTAAGGCGTCGTACATGAAACGAGGTCAGCTGAGACCTCACCGATCATGAAGCTGGTGTATCCACCGCACGGAAGTCCCTCAAGACATTTCTGATGAGAAATGTAGCGTTCCGCTGCCTGTCTTTCCCTCTGTTGTGCAGACATGTGCAGCGGCCAGCTGCAGGCATTCCAGTGCAGCGGTCGCAGGATCTTCATAAGTGTTCCAACTTGTTGGCAAAGCTTAAAAATGGCACTGTTCCTGGAAGACTGTCTTGAAGAAGACACCATAGCAGAGTAGAATGAGATGTGAGAATTTGATACTCTCTGATGGTTGATGCGTAATGTGTGCTTGCTTACATGCTATATGGGAAGTTGAGTGATTTGGACATCTCTTTTCTCTGATTGGCTTTCAACGCAGTGATTTTCCCCAAAGGGTGCTTATGCTGGTTCTGTGGAGTGCATATATTGTACAGCTGTCTTCTACACACGTTTGTAAAACTCGCCCATTATAAAACTGATAAATTAAGAGTGATCACAATTTATTTTTTCATTAAATGATTTTAATTATTTGTCAATTAATATAAAATCCACTTTAGAAAATCTATTAGAAACAAATACAAGTTACCTATATATTGTAAGTATATATATATATATATATATATATATATATATATATATATATATATATAACATGTCATATATATATATATATATATAAAATTTCTAACTATATCTACATTATTTCTATGTATATATAAATCATAATTTCAGTAATAATATAAATAATGAATCATAACTAATTTCATGTTTTTTTCATTAAGGCATAATACTGTATATAATTTGTTATGAATATGAATTCTAAAATATATACAGTATATGACTGAAAAAAAATAATGTATTAAAATAAATGACAAATTTCATGGTTTTTAGTTCTTATAACTCATATAATGCTGTACATAATTGAGCATTATCTTTAAAATTAATGCTAAATTTTATAGTTTTGACTTCAAAAACAACAAAAAAACATGAAAATAAATGTATTAGAAAATGAATCATGACCAATTTTATAACTGATCTAATAATATTTAATATAATAGTCCAGTATAATTTTGACTTAAAAGTAACTAAACAAGTCATTAGATTAGTTGTATAGATAAGTTGTTATAATATGTTTATTTTTATGCTGTTAATTTTATTTGACTGTAATAAAATTAGTGGTAATTCTAAATGATATCCAGCAAAATAGATTAGAAAAAAAGGAAACGCATCTGATTTGGCATTGAGGCCAAAACCTTATAGCACTTAGGCACAATAAAGTTAGGAAACACTGTTGCACTGAAGGTTACTGGGAGATTGATATGATAACTGTGGTCTACCAGTGGGTACCAAGTTGTTGTGCGAGTATAAACACAGAATCACTACTGTGTATCTCAGTGTGTGTATTATTGTTTGTCTGCCCATGTGAGTGTGTGTGTGTTTGTGTGGACCCTTCTGTGACTGTCTACTGTGAGAAAGTGACATTTTTGTAATCCACTTGGATCCCCAGAGGATATTGACTTCTTTTCACTCCCTGCCTAAATGCTGCTTGTTACTCCTCAAAGGAACAGTAGAAAGAAAGGAGGAATCGAGAAGAAAAGGTGCAAAACAGCTCCTCGTAGCCGTGTGCCCATCACTGTTCTACAGTCAGTGGCGATAAACTCTGATCATCCTTTTGAATCCAGTACCTGGTCTGCATTTGTATTTACGCTGTGTGTAGACTACTTGTTTGGTTTCATTATGTTTGGCAGATGAGATATTGTTCCAGTTTGGGTGAAAGTGCGTGAACCGGTCTGGCTCTTATATGCTGCCGAGAAAAAGCTTTCATTAAAATTCCCATAATGCTGATGGATGTCAATGGGTGGAGGAACAACTTCACACAGCTGATGCTAACTTTAGGGCACTGCATTTTTAATCCATTCACTTTACGATTTCATTTTCATTCAGTTTTTTTTTTTTTTCATTCAAAAGAACACACACACTGGTGAATGAGCTCAGAGAGATGAAGCCCGTAAGGTGGAAGTGGAACTGACGCACACCCACACAAGCAGACACACTAACCCTCCTGGCAGGCACTTCCAGTAACGACTGAGCTTAAAAGGAAGGCTCCTGGCAGGCAGGTATCAGGGCATCCACAGGGCAGGCTCACACATAGCTGAAGTGTGGCTGTGAATGGCTGCAAACGGCTGTTGAATGTTTATAGAGTTGCCAATCGGCCGTGGACCGAGTTCCTCTTGCATGGCGAGTCACGACCCTTAAGATTAAGTAGTGGAAAAACTGCTTTGATTTGTGAGCTGGAGCTTGTGTGAACAGTAAGTTGACCCTCAAACTGAGTGTGCTGCCCTCTTTTAGCAGTTTCTGACATCTTCCTCCTCAAATTGAATGGGTGTATCAGGTAGAAACATGAGCACTGCCACACTTTTTTTTTTTTTTTTGGAGCAAGGGTTTTGGTGATGGCGCAGTGGATAAGACACATGCCTTTGGTGTGAGAGACCCGGGTTCGAATCCACTGTGAGACAATGTGTCCCTGAGCAAGACACTTAACCTCTAGTTGCGACCTCTGACATATATAGCAATTTTAAGTCGCTTTGGATAAAAAGCATTAAATGAATAAATGTAATGTAATGTAATGGAGCATATACAGTTGCATGGATTCACTGGCATTGCATACACACTTGTGATCATTACATATGCAAGCCTCACTGTCTATTATTGATGGCTTGCATATCTTTAGGGAATTTTTCTTTTGTTTAACCGCATACTTCACTAAAGACGCGTATTTTCAGGCTTTTCTAGCCTGTGGCGATCATGTCAAAACTCTGTAATGTAAAATGCAAAGATACAATAACTGAGATGTACTTTGAAAGTGCATTCAAGATAAACAAAGCTTGTGCTTAATTAGGATGAATTGATGAATAATAAAAAAAAATTATAGAGCAAACTTGTTTTCAAATTTTTTCAAATTTAAACTTAATACAATTTTACACCAGTTTGTTGATGCATGAACAGCATTAGATTTAAGAAAATAATTGACTAAATTATTGTTGTTATTAATAATAATTATAATGATAATAGTAAAAATGTACTACTAATAATATAGTAGCTTTTGAGGAGTAATTATTTTTAATAATACTATTAATAATAATATAATAGTGTTACAATTAAAAATAATATTTACTATTAATAATGTACTAAGTATAATGTTACTACTAATAGAAATAATAATACTTGCAAAAAACATTTGGTTTTTTTGTTTTTATAATAATGTCTATAGACAACATAGTTAGAGAATTATTTTTATTTTATTTTACAATTTTCTATGGACAGTGAAAGGAATATATATATATATATATATATATATATATTTATATATATATATATATTTATTTATTTTTTACTTATAGATATTATTTATACTTTTTTATAGATACTTTTTTGGTTTTGTCTCTTCTTTTAAACTCTTGCCTGATCTGTTCAAGTTAAACTAAAAAGATTCTCATGTTCCATCCGAGATCTTCCTCTGGTTTGATGATGGTCCTTCACCCTGATGAAATTCCACACATTTTCTACATTCTGATTTGCCCCATTTCTGAACTTTTCCCAGGGTTCTGTGTCCTGGCTGCACCACCATGTGACTGCCCATCGCAGACTGTAATTCCCTTTATTTCCCTTTCAGCTGCTTTGTTCAAAAGGTAACAAACGGTATAGATGTTAATCCATGAAAAGTCAGTCTCTGTAAGGGCCACGAGACGCCTTGAGACATAGAGCGTCTCAAAGGCTACCTAAACTTTTGTTCCTCCCTTCCTCGTCTCATGGGAAAGAAGTGAACAAGCACAAAGGATTACAAGCCTTGTTTGAGTGGTGTAACATTCGGAAACTAAATTTTTTTAATTGAGCTTTCAGTATGCACTTTCAGGGAAGACATCCAATTGCTTTTTGACAAATCATGAAAACTTTTGCACACGGGTTTTGTACACGCACACACACACGCATCCAGGATAATACATTGACCAATAGTAATGTGGAATGCGTGTTCGCATGGCATGTCATCACGCTAAATGTTAGTCGGTTCAAAGGTGAGAAGCTGTGCTCCATATCCCAACCATGTGCAGACTGGCTATAACACGATCCCCGGCTTCTCCTCCATCTGCCCGGCCGGTTTCATCTTACACGGGTAAATTACACTCAATCACTGTAATTGCATCCTACACAGCATGTGCCTTTGTGTCAAATTTTCAAGCAGACCCTTCTCTACCCGCCTTGGGGAAGCAGTCGAAATGATGTCAACGTTCTGGGCTATTTTATGTCTGTTTTGATTAAGCTGAACAAAATCCAAGTGTTTTTCCTGGTTGTTTTCTACATTTAAGGGAAGGAAAAACTTAAGTACAGCTGGTGCGTGTACGTTTGTGTGTATAAGGGGGTTTAAGAAAGACCATGTGGAGCAGTTGCTGAATATTTATATGGTTTGCTTATGTGTTATGGTAAGTGTCGGTGGTTTGCTTCAGTGGTGTGGACATTTCATAAGCAACGTGATGAGCCCCTCTTGATCTTTTTAGGAAATGTTTTAAGTCAATCTAGTTTAAAGTTTAAAGATCTGACTTGTGAAAGTATATATATATATATGTGTGTGTGTGTGTGTGTGTGTATACAGTATATAAGGATTTGTAGTTCAATTAGATTTGGTACGCTTCTTTGAATCTTTCAGGACTCATTGTAAAGGACTGATGTTTTACATCATTCTCTCTCCTTCTCAGTCCATTTTTCCTGTTATTGCTGGAGCACTGTTACGGCGCCTTATTTTTCGTTGAAAGGCAAGTGGTGTGCGATTGATGAAAAATGAGCGGAGAGAGAGAGCAAGTTCCAGGAGGAGAGCGGGAGAGACAGAGCCGAGAGTTGTTAGAGTTTAAACAATCCTTTTTTGTGACCTGGTTCCTTATTACTCTTCTGGCACCTGCAGTATTTTTCAGTGTTTTGGAAATGTAAACAGACTTAAAATGCCTCCAGATGTTGCCAGCTGTGCTCACCACCACCGCAATATACTGGGAAATGGAGCTTGGGATGTGTGTGTGCATGTACGTGTGTGGAAGTACTAAGGGACAAAAGAATTGTGGGTTTCCAATATCTGTCTTCTCATTTATTTTGTGCTTCCGTATGGTCATTGTACATACAGTATTGTTTGTGATTTTTTTTTTTTTGCCATTGTGATCAAGACTGAGCAATGCGTCATCTCTGTGTTTTTCAGGCCTGTGAATAGACACATTGTGCCTTTCAGTTGAGCACGACCCATTTTGGCTAAATCTACAGTTGGCGAATTTACAATACGTTTAAAATTTGAAAACACAATTAAATGTCGTTGCTGAGGAGATAGAAATATGACGGAAAGCTTCCATAAAAGACATTGACCTTGCAAACCTCCCATTACAATGAAGACACCTTACTTCAAAGAGGTGCAGGGTGTTAAGGAAATGTTAATTGGTTGACACCGAGGGGGAATGGTGCTGTAAATCGCCCAACAATTTGATCCAATCACCAGCGATGAGTGGACCCCCGTGACACCGGTCCCGGCTGTACCTGTGAGCGCTGCAAATATAATTTTAATTCTATTTAGCCTAATTATGACTGCGAACAGGTTCAATCTCCATTTCCACGCAAAAAGACCCCTATAATCACTTAACTAGGTTTTAATTGTGTGCTCTTGGTGCTTATATTTTGTATGCAACAGTTTTATAATAAATACAACTATAATTCATCCGACAAGCATGAAAGGATTATTTTAATTACTGAGGCAGCTTTGGCCAAAACGGTGTCAGTATTTGGAAACAGGGTGAAGTAAAGTCAGTTTTGTACATGGAATGATACATTTACACATCAGAGATGTTAAGACCACTATGCATTGTCCTCTGAAAGTAATTAGAGCAATTATATGTATATATAATCGGATATAATATAATTCGATTTTACTTGACTTTAGTCCATTCCTAAATCAGAGTGTGTAAGAGAACCACATGCACTGCTCCCAGTAGCTGAAATGTGTTTGATCATGACAAAAAGAACAAAGCGAGGAGTGTATCACTACTCGCTCCTTTGGAAAGATGTGTTCCTATTATAGAAAATAAATAAGGATTTGTCTCTGCTGGAGCATTGATGAGGATTTTAATTCCCAAGAGCCTTTGAACATGTTCCTGCACTAAAAAATGTTTAGTCATGCCGGTCCATTTAGCCTTTTAATCTCTGCTGAAGTTCTGGGGGTTGAGGGATGTTTCCAGCTCAACAGGTTTTTGAGATCTACTTTTAGTGGTCTCAGGGAAAAGAATTCCCCTTAATTTCCCCCCCTCTTTTGTAGGATTTGTACACGCACGGACAATAAAAAGGCTTCACAGCTTGAAGGGTGACAGCTTCTGAGCCTGTGCCAGTTTTTAACCATCAAGGCCTTCAGATATTCCATATGGATTTCTAGATGTTTGCATTTTGCGTACAGCATCTGGCATGCCCTTTTTGTCAGATCTGTTTTTTAGTTACTTCAAATGTGTAAAAACCTCATTACAGGATAAGTTTAGGCTAAATCGAAGTCCTAAGACTAAAGCCAAATGGATGTCAAGCAACAAAAACATACCATGTTATCTAGATATATGGTTCTAGAGCTTTACTTAACCAGTTAGCACTATGCTAATATAATAGGCTAAGCTGTTAGCATGCCAACCGAAGTAAATTGTGGCATTAAATAGACATTACTTTATGTTCGTCTTCAAGAATTAATGTTTTGTTTATGAATATGTAAAAAAAAAATCTTTCCATTTCTTATTAAACGTCATCACAACCATTGCCTTTGCTGAGGGATAGGATCTTTGCAAGATATCATGCAATAATGTTTTGTAAAAGTGGGTTAACAGGTTAATCTTGAGCCTAAATGTTATTTCAGTTCACTTTGAAAATATGGCTAGCATCTGCCATTAGAAATTTTTGCAAAGTGAGCTATTCAGTTTTTCCTCTCAACTTTGGCCATGTCTTGCTTGGAGTCTAGGAATATAGGAACACTGTTTTTGTCCCACATGCCAGACACAATTCACAGCGAAACGACCGATTCCGAAACTATCAAATAACGTGGCAGCGGCAGTGGGTGTAAAACCAGACGTCTACAAAAACTTTTAATCGTACATCATCCCACTTCATCACAAGGCCCTGGTGCAGTGAGTTGTCTTTTCGTCTCTGAGGTTAAGTGTCAACTTCAAGTGATGTGAGGTATTGACAAAAAAGAGAAGCTTTTAATGTAGCTAGTTTTAAACTTGAGGAGAGAAAAAAAGAATGCATGCTGGAATTTGGGTGATTGAAGAGCAAGAGAAAGAGAGAGAAACAGAGGTGCCTGGGACAAAAGCGGTATTGTATCATTTAAATGACTTCTGAACTGAAAGCTTTAAAACTTCTCCAGAGGGCTAGGTCCATAAAACAGAGAAACAGGGGTTGGCAGGCCCGCACCTAGACGCTTCCAGGAAAAGGAGATGTAAAAATCAATTTGCCGTGAAAAAGGTAAACAATCGGAAATGACAAATATGCAGGGTTTTTTTCCATTCCTTTATTTTCGAAGGTATTAAAAAAGCAGAGGAGAAAGAGAGTCTCCGGTGAAAGATAGCAGATGGCGTTTGCCTCCCCACCCCCCTGGACCCCCCACCCTTTTCCCGTCCCGGCTGTCTTGATAATTCCAAGCTGTGATTTTTTTTTTTTTTAAGTTGTTTTTGAACCATAAAATCATTTAAAGCTATGCAGACGGTTCTTGAAAGTTCTACCAGTAACGAGAGTAGTGTTGTTGTTGTTTTTTTTTTCATTTTATTCAACAGTGTAGATATGATACATGGCGAATAACTGTGATATGCAGGAATGTCAGCAACAGGTGGGTGCCATTGTGGAGGAAACGATTGCAATAGCTCAAAGAATCACCGCAGATTGTGTTCGAATAACACATTCAAGGCTCCAGATGCTCTGGAATGTGTTTTGTTGAAACAAGGAAGAGAAATCAATTTTCTTTAATTGTCTTTTAAAAGCATTGTCTTTTCCTTCCTTTTTTTTTTCTCTCTTTCAGAACCCCCGCACCCCACCCCCACCCCCAGCTCGGCTTGTACCTTTTAGCCCGAGTGTCTAGTTTGATGTTGGCTTTGTGCTGGCGCTCACCTCCTCCTGACTAAGGGCGTTAGCTCTGCCTGGCTGCCCCTGGGCTCGGGCTTGGGGGCTCTGAACCAGACTAGCAGCCTTTCTGAATCAGTCATGCGAGTTCTCCAATTAAAGCCAAAGGAATGAATATGCCTCTTACACGTCCAGTCTATCCGCCGCTATCATTACAGAACCGCTTCTCTAAAGATGGCCTTTCAAGTGCGCTTGGTGTCAGAAGTGAGGAGATTGGAATGAGCCCTTTTAGTATGCACTTCATTAGAGTGTTATAGCCTGAGTTTCGATTGGAGATGGAAGCTTTTTTCCATTTAAAAAAAAAGGCCTCGAACTTCCTCTACCCAACGTTTTGGGCCTGTGTTTTAAGACACAGATGAAATGGGGTGTAAATGCAGATGTTTTTGCAGTCCAACACCAGCTTAAAAGACTCGACTGATAATAATATGGACATTGTGAATTCCATGATTCTTGTCTTAAGAAACATAATCCACTTTTCATTTTCCCCCTCCACCTCCCTTGTTGAAAAGAAATAGAACTCTTTAAAAACTCCCTCGGGAAACCAAAAAAAAAGGGGGGGGGGGGGGGGGGGTTGGGGGTTGGTAAGGGGTTGGGTAAAAAAATAACAAATACATATTCCAGGTCCTAATTAGCCTGTTTTTCTCCCTCTAGATATTCTCTATTTCTTCTCCTTCACTCTGCCTTTCTCTCCTTCCCATTCCCTCAGCATTTACTCTCCACACATAATTGAACTTGTCCACGTATCCTTCTCTGGAGAAGGACAAAGAGGCTAGTCTTACAGTATGAGTACAGAACGGGGAGAGAGATATAACGAGATAATGCCATAAAATCCATTTTTCTTTCCCTCAAATCTCGCCATGGTGGCCTGTCAGCACATGTAAGCGGAGACTTGTAAAACGACAAGGACGAAACTTGATCATCAGGGCGATTACGGTAGCGTACCGTTTGCATGCTGTTCATTAGAGTTGCTCTCACTCTTCGCTCGCCGCCCAAGCTGTTAATATCGACTTGACTTTTAAATGCCACAACGCGATTATGATGGCCAGACTCACTCTGGCCTGTGTTTTATTTTTCTTATGGTGAGGCAGATAAACAGTTAGCACGAACTAGGCATTGTGCACACACATCGCAGCATGCAAACCATTAATTCATAATGAGATAATCATGTGGAGGGAAACATTCGGTAGCATAATATTTAGACAGACACAACACAAACTACACAAAGGGAGGCAGCCCAGACTGTATCTCCCCTTCTCCCCTGTGGTTTCTCTCTCTTTTTTTATAATTGTTTTCATATACATAATCTTTGTGAGTAAGCCAAAACTAGCACAGATGTGCAAGTTTAGGACGTATTGCTCATGTAAACTTGCTCGTTTATTTGGTTTGTCCGTTAGTTGGTCTATAGTAGTTCTCAACTGGTTTTGCTTCAGGAAATTAAATAGTGAGTGACCCAACCCTAAACCAAAATTGTTTACTGATAAAAAAATCATGGCCATAAAATATTAAAACCTGTCAAATTTGACGCACACTCTAAAAATGCTGGGTTGTTTTAACCCAACTTTGGGTCGAATATGGACAAACCCAAACGTTGGGTTAAAAATGTAAGGTAATAACTTAACCCAATGGCTGGGTTTGTCCATATTTGACCCAAAGTTGGGTTGAAACAACCAAGCATTTTTTAGAGTGTGTGTACAATTTGAGTAGATTCTATTAAATGTTTAGTTATAAAAAGATAGGGTTAGGTTTTAGGGTTGGGGTTAGGGTTATATAAGAAAATCAAAACCTAAACTTGTGATTTTCTTATCCATACTCGCCAGTTGAGAACCATTGCTTCATAATACTCAAAACTCTAGTCTCTTCAGAAAATATATGCAACAAATTGTAACAGAAAAAAAAAACTGAAAAAATATGGCACGTGGTCAAATTTGTCTTATCGAATAGAAGTTGCCCGTTTTTCACTGGTCTTTCTCCAATTAGTTTTCTCTTCAAATGAACCAAGTCTAAAAGGGTTCTCCCTATCCTTCTCTCGTTCTCTCTCCCTCTCCCTCCCTCTCTCTCCCATGGCTGGAGGGCTGTATTAAAATTGGCACTTTGAATAGCCACAGTTCTCTTTGTGCCATATTACAGTGATTGGCACTGTAACACACTCATGTTTGGGAACAGTATGCACTTTCACATTGTCAAGTTGATTTATTTATTTATTTGTGATAGGCATTATGATTTAGGTTATTGAAATTACATGTTTGACTCTTACACTGTAAGACGTGAACATGTGTGAGCTATTTCTACCTGATCTGACACTTGAAAAATGATTTTAATGCTTTAACCTAATGTAATCAGTTTGAGTCATATTAAATCTTTTTCATTTAGCAGATACGTTAGCACATATTTTAGGTTACCTACAATGTAGTTTTTAGTAGAATTGATTGTAGTTAATGAATTAATTATAGTTGTATTTGTCAAATGTTATAAGAATCATCCATCCATCAATTTTACATTACAAATATTTGGCTGAATTGTAAGAGTAAAGTGTCATGATGGTTTTGTTCCAAACACAGTGAACTTTAAACTAGGCTAGGAACAACTTTAAACAACCTAGACAGAACTTTAAAACATGCATTCAAATACTTTAACCTTGAAATCTCCCCTCGCAAATGTGGCAGTACTCTTTTTTTTCATCTTTTAAATGTTTGAGTGTTTGATAGTTTGAGGTCTATAGCAGAAACCACTCGGGAATTAATGTCATTCATATGCCCTGCGGAAATTACTTTTGAAATGCATATAATCTAAAACATGCAAATGAGGCTGACTTTATGCACCCTGTTTAATATGAATTATCATTTTCTGAATACCTATTATTACTGCGTACATTTCTCCAATTATATTGTTCTTTTTTTGTCACTCCTGCGCTCTCGCACACACACACACACGCATGCTCACCCCCAAAAGTGTGACACGCTAGAGAGAGAGAGAGAGAGAGAGAGAGAGTGACTGCCCTAGTGTAACATGTATATTTCTTCTGGAATTTTCTTCCAGTATTTTAATGACGTGTAATAAGGCTGATAATGACACAAAGGCAGCTACTCTTGTTCCGTTGAGAGGAACGGAAAATGAACAAGGTGAAAAGGTGACATGTCACGTACTGATTTTAAAATCATCCTCGCTGAAATTGAATTGGGACACAAGCTGCTGTTTTCATTGCGGGAAAAAAAAAACACTTCACGCTGGATATAAAGACAAGTTAGTGAGAGCAAGCATAATTCATGAATATTGAATAAATGCAGTGAAAAATTGATGTAATATTAAAGCGAACTCTGCATGTTTAGTTTCTTCCCTGATTCTACACGGGTTCTGACACCTCAAAACAATGACTACAGTTAAGCAATTAATGTTCTTGTCTATGATACGGGTTTACAGTATGTGCTTTTTTTTTGGTTGGGAGGGGGGAGACATTATTTGAAGGCATCTATTTTCTAACGAATTACCTCTCTAATTTATTTATATTACATTATGAATTATTCTATTGATATTATTATGATCAAATTAGTAATGCGTTTCTACTGTTCGTTCTAGTGATATCAATTTGCATTCAAGTCACTTTAACAAAGATTTTCCTTTCTGTGCTAAATAATAAAACAGACGTTTTTTAATGCAATCAGCACTGCTGAAGATGGAATTAATATTTTAGCTTTTACTCTTGGTGAGAACTTTATTAGGCAGTGCAACTACTGGAGAATATAATGTGAAAATGTCTCTCGGTTAGTTATAAACAGTGGTGGTTTTTGTCCAGAAATCAAGGGACCAAAATAAAGTGTGTATGTGTTTGAATGTCTTTTAGTCATGGAGCCATTTTCAAGATGGTGTGGAGTTATTGCTTATGAGTTGCCTTGGACCAAGTTCAGAAATACTAAAATTCAATTAATTTGAAAAATGGACATGCTATCATTTTTCCACATGCCTCCTTCTAAAGTTGTTTAATGTTGTTTTTTTATTATGGAGTTGTAAAATTTTATTTGATTATACCCACTCTGATCCAATCAATTAATTAACTCAGAAATCCAGAGTGCCAGTCATGAAAGCAGTTGTATAAAATGATATCATGTCCACTTTGAACTTATTAAAACTTCACTTTGCCCCACCGCTTCATTTAAAGTCTTAAGTTAGTCGTATTTCAGGCCGATCATTTTCATAATTTTTTTTGTGTGTGGAAAAGGTCAGTTTAATTTGAACCTTTAATTGTTTTTTAATATTTTGAGAATAGTTAAATAACCAACAATTTTTGCTAAAACTATTAAATTGTTAAACAATTATTAAATAATAATTATATAATTAATATATATATATATATATATATATATATAAATAATATTAAATAATTATTAAATAATACAATTTTAAATTATTAAATAATGTTTTTTTTTTAAGAATTAGTGATTTGATATGTTGATTGGTTGCATTTATGTTTTTGTTTATTGAAATTTTATTCCACTTGATTCCATGGTGAGTCGTCCTTACTTTGTTGAGTTGGCATGGCGCAAAAACCTGAACTGGTTTCACTCCAGATTTTCCTGTTCACACAGTCTTTTTTTTTCTCTTAAAGGGTCAGTTCACCCAAAAATGAAAATTCTGTCAGGATTTACTTACCCTCAGTTGTTCCAACCCCGTAAGACCTTCCTTCATCTCCGGAACACAAATTAAGATATTTTTGATGAAATCTGAGAGCTGGATCTCTCCTGCATACTAGTCCATAGGCTTCTTGAGGAATTGAAACTTGCCGGACTCGAAAAGGTATTAAAGACATTGTTAAAATAGTCCAAGTGACTTCAGTGACTCAATCTTAACTTTATAAAGCGACGAGAATACTTTTTGTGCACAAAAACAAACAAAAATAACGACTTTATTTCAACATCTTCCCTCCCTCACTGTAATCTCAGGCGCTGTTCATTTTAACTTTATCTCGCAAATGAAGGCCATGTTCATAAAAGCAGATTTTACATCCGGATGCAGTTGCTGGATTGCTTATTCCTCAAGACGTAACGTTCCACCATGTTAAATAAAGTCAGTGCCTTAGGCATTTTTTAGATGGCCCTTGCCCCATCATTAGCCTCTTAAACCATTGTAGGAAATGAGAAATGGCTTTATCTTGATGATCACAGGATAATAACCACTGCCTATTAACACGACCCACAGGCCCCTGCCAAACTCTCCCTTTAAAGAGCCACACACACAATACATGATCCTTACAGATTTAACCCAAAGATGGGTTAAAACAACCCAGCATTTTTTAGAGTGTACCCCTGGTTGGGAATCACTGGTTTAAGTTGGATGAAAATGTGCGTGTGTGTTCAATGGCTGACAAATGGGCTGTTTAAGCCCAGCACCTATTCCAAACATTTGCCATGATCTGATGGTGAGGAGGCCTCGTATAGAAATCTCCAGTCTCTTAAACATAAAGGGCAGGATGGAAAATCACTTACTTTTGGCCAAAAAGAAAAAGGCAGAGGGTAGTAGTAGTGTCTGGGGGAGTAAATGTTTGCCCGGTGCCCCGGTCACACAGACACACAGAAGCGATCTCATCGGCCGGGAATGCTTGGTGGTGTTTACCGAATGCAATGAAACCCACCTGATTAAAGCTAATCTTTATGGGCTTGACAAACAGGACTTTGCCTCCTTCTACATCAGGTGCAGGAACACATCAGATCGCCATATGGTACATTAGATATTTTATGAATCTAATTGCCTCCCCCACATGCTTTTTTCTTCTTCTGATTGTCTCTGCTGTTTTATTTGGCCTCGTTTTCTTTCCCCCGTGAGAATCTTTCCTACTTTTTTACTTTCATATCGGCATGTCCTTGATAATTGAATTGTCCTTTAAGTGCCTCTGATTTTTGAGAGAGTCAGCGGGTAAGCAATTCCTTAATTGTCATCTGCCTTAGTTTAGATTTGAAGGGAAAAAGGAAAACCTCAGCTAAAAAAAAAATAGAGTTTGAAATTAGGACACCAACTCTGAAAACCGTTAAAAATTATCACAAGATCAAAGTTGTGTCATTAGCCTGATGAACGCAGATCATTCCGTTCATTTCATTTTCTTTTTCCACGCTCCCATTTATTTCTGTGCCCCTTGTCTCAGCCTGTGCCGTTAGGGAAATGAATTGGTTATTTTTGGACATTGGTGGTCCTAAGCTTTTGTAATAAGAGCTAAGGGTTTCGGTTGTAACAGTAAAAGCAGTCTAGTCTCCAATAAACCAGCAACCATTCCAAATGTTTACCTTCACTGCTATTTAAATCAGCATGGCTGGAATGCGCATGCACACAAATGTTTCTTTTAGATGAGCAGGTAAAGTCTATCTATCGCACCTGTACAGACTGGAGCTGTTCCATGTGATCACAAGAGGAGGCTGTTGAGTTCGACTGGATCTGTTGCTCATAATGCTGTAGAAAAGCACCATCTTTCCTCAAGATTTGAGAATGAGGGTAAAACATGAGTGCGTCATCATTATAGGGCAATTATGAGTTTTTGTAACAGAGACTTTATATATTTGATTACCTGGTATTTAGAAGATATCTGTAATCCTAGAAGATGTGCAGTACACTAATTGCAGGGATCTGCTTGGAGCAATTGAGCCAGCTGGGGTTTATGTATTTTGCCTAAAGGGTAGTTGGTGTCCTTTACCTGGGATTGATCCAGGTGTTTAATCAGTCTGGTCAATCACGAGGTAACACTGATTCCTTTAAAGTCAATATGAAAAAAGTTAAAACCATGTATACTGTTATTGCAAAGAAAATATTTGGCTTTACAGCTTTACTTTTCGGCTGTTAGAGTTACGTTATCTTATTTTCAGCCAACACAGACTCATGACAATTTTTTAGTTTGCATTTTAAACATTTCTATGAATTCACATAATCTCATTTATTTCGTTTTTGAACAAGCTCACGTGCCAAATTAAAACTTTTTTTTGTGTCATTTTGTTGTGCTTTTCATCTTTATTTTTTTATAACTTATTTATAAACGTATTTTTAACTTAATTTCTAAACATTACCATTTTGGTTTTATTTAGATTGTTTGCTTCGTTTTTTTTTTTTTTTTTTTTTTTTAATATATATATTGCCAGTCAGTTATTTTAGTACTTGACTTTACAATTATTTTAGTTGGTTGCTTTTTCTCATCTAATATATATATATTTTTTTTAAATATATTTCAATTAACATGTTTTTAATCATTTTAGTTTTAATTGTTGTTATCAATAATAATCCTAGTTACTAATTTATATGAAAACGCAACTTTGATTTGGGTTGTTTTCATTCCGTTTTGGTATAAATTGCCCTCCTTTCAAGATTCAATGGATTCCTGGTGGATAATATAATAAAAAAATGTATAAATGTAAGTAAAAAAAAAAGTTCCATCCATTGTTTTCTCATTAAATATACTGTTTCACTCCAAAATGTCACATTACGTCAGTAAAATGGTTTGCGGACGCCATTTCATGTTGAATTTAAAGGCCTGGGGTGAGTGAGTGTGTAAGTGGGTGGCAACGTGAAGGGAGTCTGTCACAATGCCAAGTGGAGCAGTGTGCCACTTCCACGGAGGGAAACCGCGCTCGAGTGGAGTGGAGAACAGCTTCGCTCATAAAAAGGGAATGCATAAGTGCTCAGCTAAGCAGTCTTCAAACGAGGGTCTCTTCTTTACTGTCAGGATATTCCAGTGTGCCGTACCCTCGGGAGGAGCGGGTAGTTGATCCCTTTGAAGTGGCCGGTGCTGGGCCAAGGTTAAAACTGCTAAGAGACACCCAGCAATTCAGACTTTTCCTTTATTATTCTATCAAGAACACTTATTTGTTTCTGAACCTTTCTTGTGGGGTCTTATTTTAGGTACTCATTACATCTCTCTTACTCTCACGCTCTCTCTCAGCTCTGGGTCTTCCTGCTATCTGTCTTCACGGCAGACAGTGACAGACTTCCCCTGGGCCCGGCCTTTTAGTTGATGTAGTCATACCTGCCCCCCTCCCTCTCACCACCACCACCACCACCACCAACCATACGTCTAGGGAAGACAAATCTAGAGGAAGAGCCGCAAGCTGTGTGTTCTAACCACTGGGACACACACCTGCCCTCTGCCCCGTGGGCTAGCAGTTGGAGTTGCTAACAAAAATACACCCTATCCTTCCGTAGACCGCGTTCCTGAATGTTTGTGTCCCGAGAGCAGTTCTTCCTGATGAGGCAAATAAATAAACACAATGAACGTGTGTTTGCTTCAGAAACAGCTTATTTTTTTTTCTTCAGGCTTGAATTAAGAGTTTTAACCCATATTTGATGGACCTTTTCCTTGTAAAAGTATCTTAGTTTCAAAATCTAGTGAGCTACCCTGCTCACAATAAGCTTACATAGACTGCTATGCAACTGTGGATTTGAAACACTTTTATACTGCTTGTAAAAATAATTAGTATTTGTAATTACTTACACTTTTTATTAGACACTTCTCAGTATTGAATGATATTTTGGATTTATTTATTTTTCACTTGAGCCTTACTGGTGCATTTGACACTTGTTCATTGCATTCAAGTGTTTTTTTTTTTCCCCCTTCGTTTAGTTTAGTTTTTTTATATGCACTTCTCTGTATTGAACAAAAATAATAAACATTTTTCACTTTATCTGCATTTTTTTCCACCAGATTTTTTTCTCCATTTCATGAGCAACTAACTTGCATTCAAGGTTTTGTTTTATTTTATTTGTTGTAAATTTTTTGTATTAGTTTGTGCATTCTCTGTAATGCGACTATGCTCTACTGTTTGAGCTACATTAGCTGGTCGTAGTGGCATTACGGGACAAAACGAGGTATCCAAGTAAATGGCGTAATTAAAAACAGCCTTGTTTTGAACCTTAAAAAGGTCCCTTTTATAGGCAGCTCACTAGATTTTGGAAAAGAGCAAGATGTCACGTGTGCGCTCGGGTGGACTTTGCTCAGTCATATTTGGTGACAAACAGAGGTGGCGCACTCCTGACGAAGCGTTCACGTCTCTGCGGGACTGTTGTTTCAGTAGCCTGAGGGAGAAGACATGAGATGTGCTGGCACAACTGTGGCTGTCTCCACTAATCATGTTGGCTGCTTCTTTGTTTTATTAATAAGAGCATTCCTGCGAGCTGATGCAAGGCTCTAGAAACAGCCTTTGTGGGACTTATATAAATAGACCTGTATAAGGCTTAACATGATAAAGAGTTATTAATCTGGTAACCTGCTGAAAAACTACTGAGACTGGTGTCTGTGTGTGCTGGCGTGTGCGTAACGTGCAGAAAGAGCTCTTCCACAGGTGCAAAGGAAGACAAATAAAGCTAACAGCCCCGCTGAAAAATGCGAAACGGTTCCGCATGTGCCTTGAAGAGTTCCTATAAAGAAGAGGACAGGAAAGATGGAGTAAATGAATGAGTCGGTAATAAAAAAGTAGGAAAGGACTGGCAGAATAAAGCGGTATTCCATTTTTATAAATATTGTCAAAGTTGTCATCTTGTATTACGTCCGTTTTATTTTCTTTTTAGATCTGGGTAATGCTCTTTGTAGTTAAATGGAGCTCTGGTGTGTGCCGGAGAGCTGAAGTTGCAAATTTAAACCAGTCTGTAGGCATTGCCAAGTGAGTTACGGCTTGAATCCTTGCGTTATTTTAAATATTGCTTCTTGAACAGTACAGTCCCTTTTCACTGCAGAGGAAAATCTTTAGCTGGGTTTAATGTTTGCCATACTTTCTTTCACTGGGAACTAAACAATAGGGAAAGAAGCAAAACGTGTAAAATGAAATTTCAGGTATCACAGTCAATTATCCGTTATAGAGCTTTCAATGTTTTAGAGGCCAGTAATAAGCTTTTATGTGAAGGATTTGAAATATACACATTTTCATCGGAAATAATAAAGACTGATTCCTGGCGCTCTACGGACCATCTGAACATGGTGCTGGCCGTTTACCATCATCATTCTGGTGAAATGATCCAGGCTGGAAGTACTGAATTCAGAAGGCATTAGTGGGGCTTGTGTTTTGGAGTCGGACCGGAACGATGAGCCCAATCCGCAGTCTGGGGGCTGCAGATGTGCTGATCTGGGATCAGCCGGCTGGATCTGACAGCCTCAATCCTCTTCAAAGCTCTCGGCACGCCAACCGGCCCATGAAAGACTGTAAAGGCAGGTACTCTGGTTCAGAGGGACGTTGAGATCCACTTCAGCGAATCTGTGCTTCATGCGCTGAGCCTGTCATCATTTAAATGATCGATTGGCTTCTAAAATATGTTTTACTACAGTATGTTTACTACTTTTTTTAGCTTCAATATACACGTTTTTAATTTGCGATTTTAAATTTATTTTGCTTTTTTATATTAAGATTGTAAAATGTCTTTGTAAAATTGACAATCTGACATTGCCAATTTTATGCAATACACATGTTTTTAATTTATGAACGAAAATGTAGACCTTTAGGAAAATATCATGTGTGGGTCCCCAAAACGTTTGTAACTGCATTTGTTAATCTTTGTTAAAGTTAGTTAATAAATACAACTTTTGATTTGAATAATGTGAATTGTACATTGATTTAATAAATGCTGTAGAAGTGCATGACATTAGTTAATGTTAACTAATGGAACCTTATTGTAAAGTGTTACACTCTTATGTCATTGACTCATCTGCTTTTGTTGCCTAGCGGCTGTCAAGTTCATTTAGGCACCTGATGCTTTGTCTATGTTAATACCGTTGACGTCTTTAGCAAACTGTGTTCCCTAAACAATAAAAAAAGCGAGCTGGGAAAAGACAATCTACCTTTCACCTCTGACCCTGTCAGAGTACTGGAAGCTTTTAGTCCCCGCTGGGCTTGCTTTTTTTGAGAGGGTGTGAAGTGACGGCCCACCTGTATGAGATTTACCCCGGAGACCTCCACCCCTTGGCCTACCTGGCTCAGACGGCGTCTTTTCAACCCTGCTCTCTCGGAATCCTCTGTTCCCGTGCCAGCCGCCGACTCCGACCCTGAGCACAGGAACGGAACTGCAGCTGCCTCGGGGGGTAGATGGAGAAGAGAGAGAGAAGGGAAAGGAGAATCTTTGCTTCGGGGAGGATGGGAACCACAAACTGTGGTTTGTTTCGCCATCTCTCCGTTTCCTGACCTTGTTTGTTTTTGCGTTACTTCCTTTTTAATATGAATGAGGGAAAAAAGTCAGCAGCTTTCACTTTTTACTTCTAATATGCAATTCTGGAGCCAAATTGGAATTCTGGGACGTGTTTATCCCCGCGTTGCTTTCTTACCTTAGCAACTCTCAGCATCAGCAATATAAACAGCTCTTAACAGGCACTCACAGAAGTTCCCATGATCCCTTGTTGCAGTCTCAGTACTTGCAGAAACAGGATAGAGAATGAATCACCACCCCCTCCACCCTTTCTTGTAAGTGCCAAAGAAAATCTGCTGATATTAGAACATAAAAAAGAGTGCATAGCCATTGCATTGCGTTACCATGCCGCGAAGACGCTGGTCCTGGGATTTTTGGTTTTATCTGTTTTTCGGTATGTTTTTGTCCCTGAAGCAAAGGCAAGTTTGGTCCCATTTCCCTTCCGTCCCAATTAAAAGGCAAACGTTCCTTTTTTTGTGCATTGCCCTCCCCCCAAATGCACATTTTATCTCTTCGATCTGAAGAAGAACGCCCACCCTTTCTGCATCCCTCACTCCCCTGTAGAAGAAAAACGCATTTTTACTCTGTTCTCGCAGGTCAAAGTTCAGCCAAAGGGGCTTCGGGGGCTAAACATGATGCGGCAAGCCTCAACATTGGCGGCTCAGATGAGCCTGCCAAAAACAATTACAAGACGCTGCAAACTTCTGTCTCACAGCCGTAATCAAAGGTTCCCTGTGCAGATTTATTGGGCTGCCTTATTTACGACCTTCCATTATAGCGGCAATATACACCCATTACGGGATATGACAAGGCTTCATGCTTGCTTACACCTCGGGCTGGTTAATATGGCAGTGATGCACTCGCTCAGCAGCTGCTCGTTCCTTCAAGCTCTCCTATGCAACAAGTCTTGCATCTCTCGAGCAGTGGGTTTCTTGAATCATGAAATAGGGGTTAGTCATGAAGAGTTGACGACGTCGGTTTTGAAAGCTATTGTTGGAGTTTTGGTATTGTCCCCTACATGTCACATCTGAGTGATATAGATGGTCTGGCTTGATGTAAATTAACCACATGTGGTTCCTCTTGGCTCCATAGGCAATAAAACTACCCACATCTTTGGTTTGCGTCCCCCATGATACAAGACATGCCTGCATCCTCTTCAGTCATGCGAGTTTTGCGTGACTGCCTCAGTTGACAGCTTTGAATGAAGAATACAACTCCTCAACCAGGTGCATTTAAGTGATTCCAACTGTGAACTTGTTGGACCCATAAAAGCACCCTCGAGTTTCAAAAATGTCCCAATGTACTGTAAATCTGGGTGTGGAAGCCAGTAAAGAGTCTTCTATATCTCTATCTTAGTGGTCTTCAGCTGTTGTTGTGGCGAGCTTTTGTGTACAGCACGTACTGCATGTGTAGATAGTACCATTCCCACAATGCAATCACAATGCTCCATGTTGACTTTTTTTTTATGTTTTTATCTTATTGCTTTTGTAAGCAGGTCAAATGGCCAAGGTTATAATAAAGCAAGCAAATTTAGTAAAACAAGTTGAATGTATTGTGTGATCCATGTTTCATATGGTTTTGGAATACAGTCAGCATTTGAAGAGGATCAAAAGCTTTCATCAAAGTCATACATGAATTTTGTGAAATTAGGAATCTCATTTTACTGGTTTATTCTTATTTAATGATAATTAAATTAATTTAGACATTAAGACATCGTAGAAGAGGTATATTCAAGTAATTGTATGTGTTAATTACAATTTTAATGTATTTTTAATAGGGCTGTGAAAAAATTAATTGCGATTAATCGCATCCAAAATAAGTCTGTGTTTACATAATATATTTGTGTGTGCTGTATATAATTATTTTGTATATATAAATACAAACACATGCATGTATATATTTAAGAAAATGCGTTATTCATATATAAAATATTTATATGTATATAATATAGATTATGTATATATATATATATATATATATATATATATGCAGAATTTAAGCGCAAATAATTATATACATGCATGCATAGGTATTTATATATACAAAATAATTATATACAGCACACACAAATATATTATGTAAACACAGACTTTTATTTTGGATGCGATTAATCGCAATTAATTTTTGCACAGCCCTAAATTTTTTAATGAATTAATATATCAGGAAAAAAAAACATTACAAAAAAACTGACATCTTTTTAGAGTGCAGTGATTTTTCTAATAAGACTATACATGTCAATACTGTAAGTCATCAGTTCACTGAATCATTCATTCTGAATTATCCACTCCTTTTGTCTTTCACTCACTTTCCCTCTTAAAGATACTAAATGCATTCCTCTTCTGTTGGAAGTTGCTTGTGTTTTTGTGCTGCTGATTATAAGTTGCTCGAAAGGTTGGTGTTTCTTTAGAGGAGATGTTTTCTAATTGAAAAGGGCCTCTTTGTCGCTGTTGTTGATGCATCAACACTCTCCGTCAAAGACAAACGTCCTTCGATCAGAGCTGGTGCACTGTGTTGTAACCTTTGGGAAAAGGGAAAAGCATGCCACTATTTCATGACACAATGCCATTTTAGTTTGACACAAGTATCTCTTCAGGCAGACCTTCGTTGCTCCTTCCTCCGCGTTTGTGTCCTTGGCTGCCATTGGCTGTTCAGAGGCTCAGGTGGTTCTTTAGGTTTATCCTAATAGATGTATGGCGCACTGCTTGTTTATTATGTTCTTATGAAGGTTAGCAGCTGTGGCACTGTATTTCTACTGCAGATAAACACTTTCTGATGGGGTTGATTGTGAATCTGTGCAATTGATTTAGTGTGAACATTTGCTTTTGTGATAAAACTGCCTACTGTATATAGGTCTTAGCATGCTTCCTAGGACTTCTATCAATGCTGGATGGTCCCTCAATATGTTTTTCTTTTCTTTCTTTTTTTCTGCTAGGTGCCACGTGATGATGGTAGAATCAGCAACTGAGACCATTCGAACTACACCCTCCAGTCAAAATGGAGTCAGCAGCCTAAGCAGCCAGTCAGATGGCGGAGGAAGAGAAGGCGGGTCCAACTGTGACACCAATGGGGAGATCAGCCCTGTGGATTTACTGCACCTTCAACAGCAGCAGGTGTGTGTTCGTGTGCAAAAGACCCTACATTCTCTACCCTGACTTTCAGGAAGCGTGTTGGGCTGTTGGTTGTTTCTTGTGCAATTCCCATGTCTTGCGCAATGTAGAAACAAGCAGATATATGAAGCAAATTGCATTACATTGTTTTTAAAACCTCAGAGTTTATTGTGTGGTGTAATAGTATTACAGCTTGTCACTTTTTAGTCATTTGATGGGAACTATAAAAATATAAAGAGATAATTCACATCAGTATGGAAATGCTGGCAATTACTCATTCTCCTGTATAGTTCTTCTGTGGAACACAAAAGGTGATTTTTTTTTAACTTTTATTTATTGCAAACATCACACGTTTATGTGATTTTAACAAATATTTCAGAAGGTTGCACCATTTGCTATTTTACATACAGAACTTGCCTTGCCAAAAAATTCAGTATTTCATTATTTAATTTTCTATTCAGGAATTCTCATCCTCTTAATGTAGTTTTTTTTGTTCATTATGTTTAAAATACATTTATTAATAATTATAGTAGTTTCAGACATTAAAAACATCACAGAATGTGTATATTCAAGGCATTGTGTACTATATAGGAATTTCATGCTTAATGTTTTTTTTTTTAAATAAAGCACACACAAAAAAATGACTATCATTTTTGTCTAGCTATCAGATTCACTTTTCAGTTAATCAAGTTCACAAAATGATTTGTTCATGGACCACGTTGTTCCAAATCCCGAACCAATGATCCATTTGTAGCAGCCCATGTATCACACAAAACTATTTTCTGAAGATTTTTACATGTGTATTTCCTACGCTATCTCACGACCAATTCGTATGAATACGTACGATTTGTCCAAACCCACGTGATGGGTAGGTTTAGGGGCGGGGTCTGGGGTAGGTCATTCGTACGAATTCATACGAATTGGCCAATTCGTAAAATATGTACGATTTAGCAAAAATCGTACTAATTCGTACGAGTGAGGTTGCACGAATTAGCCACCTCGTAAAATTCATACGAATTCTCGTGAGAACGGGTTGGTATTTCCAATTCAAAAGCTGCTATAGGTCAAGTGACTAGAATGATAACAAATTGCAGTAAATGGTCAAACTATTAGCACTAAAAACGAGCATGATTACGATAATAGAAATAATATAACAAATACCAGTTTGCAATATCAAGCAGCATAACAGTCGCTCTTAGTTTAATTGTGGCACATTATGATCATTTTATTGTTTTTGTGTCCCGTTATACTTCAAGAAGTTTCAATCCAAATTTTTGTCATTGCATGCAAAAGAGCGACCAACACAGTCTTTAAAATTTCTCCTTTTGTGTTTATAGTAAGAAAGTAAGTTGCGCAGGTTTAGAGATACATGAGAATGAGTCGGTGATTTCATTTTTGGGTGAACTAATCTTTTAACCAAATCTGGTCCTCAGGCTTCATATTTCCATGCAGTCATCCCGAACTGCACTTGGCGATTTCATGCGTTCCTGCTGTAGATGATGCCGACTTGACTGAATTCCTCACACTTGAGGTCCAGTCTTAGCAGCAGTGTCAGCCTAGTCTGAGTCACAATAAACCTCTAAGCGACTGTTTTATGCAGTGACACGTCAGCGTGTAGAGGCTTGTGCTGTTTTTGCTCTTTGGCCTATGCGTCAGTGTCTTCCATATCCAGTTTGTCAGTTGGAATTTCCTCACTTCCCGGACTCTCTTGGCTGAAACTCTCTTTTTCTGTTCACACTCTTCCCTAAATGCATTACAGACACAGAGGGTAACAGGACCCCTCAACCTTGTTATCAATGACACAGGCTGCACTGCACGCCTGTTAACAGATCCTATTATGTCTTAATGTAATATTGATAAACTGTTACTAAAAGAAAGTGCGATCTGTTAAACCATTTTATTTAAATCTCTGGATTGATTTGGTGTGTAAATGCAAAGACTTTTGACAGTAATATCCTCTCGTTTTGGCCGTTATTAAATAACCCCACACAAAATGTGTAATTAAAATTAATTATGTTTTATAATTTGAATATACAATTTTTTTAAATGTTATAAATCTTAATAAAAAAAAGACTAAGACCTTGAATTAACAGTCAGTGAACATGGGAAATATACATTCTGTCAGAACATGAAAGATGTTCAGTTGGTTAGAAATATGAAATACTTTTTTTGTACATCATATGATCTAAGATCTTGTGATTTCTGGAGTTTAAAATTAATATAAAAATAGCTGTCTTATTCTTAGTCTGTCTGACCATTATAGTTACTCACAAATGGCCATAAGTTTAAAAAAAATCAGCAATGAAGTGAGAGTCATTTTGAGAGAAGAGGGAACAAGAGAAGTATAACAGGAAGTGAGAGGGAAAGAACTTGTAAAATAATAACTACTTTAAATAATTTTATTTCTGACAGTTGAAATAAAGGCTTGAAATTGTAGTGAAGGTAATGAATGTGAATGTTTGCACTCCTTTAGCTGCATCCTCTCTCTCTGTGTGTGTGTGTGTGTGTGTTTAGACTCCCGCTGAGCGAGCACGGCCTCACCACACACAAGGAGGCCTTTCTTCATGGCTCTGCATTCTGGTGTTGGTGCACCTGTACATGGTCATGTGAGCCAAAGCCTTTAATTAGAGATAGAAATGGCCAGTTCCTTTTGCTCTAAACCATTTCCAATGTCAAACATACGGCCGCCGTGGCCTCAATGCCACACTCTTTCTCTCTTCTTCCTTTCTGTCCCTCTTTTTTTTCTCTTCTGCCACACTGACCCATACTTTTGGTCTTTGGTGGCAGCAAATGCTCCTTGTAAAAGTAACGTATACTAAGCTGTGACAGTGTAACTATAACTCTAGGATAATTATGTCAGAGTTTGCAGGTTTTAAACTGACATTTGAGAGCCTCTGTAGTCTTGTTTGAGGATTTGTGATTTTTCAATCACGACTTTGTTTCTTATAATTTGCTACTATATCTCACAATTGCTACTTATTTTCTCATAATTGTGACTGTTTAAAAATTGAACTACAGTATTGATTGGTTTAGCTGGCTCTTTTGCATGTCAGAACAGTTCCAGTTAATTTAATCCATGTTTTAGGTTGAATTTTTGGTTTTCAAACAATCATTCTAGAACAATTCTAATGTTTCACTTGTTGTACATATAAAATGTCACACAGACCTTCAGTGGTATAAAAAGCCGTAAGCCACTGTCTAATAAGGATTTGATGTGGTTTCTGGCATAAAAGTGAGTGTGTGTACATGCCAGTGTTGATGTGTAGGCATATTTTATTTCTACATGGCCTTCAGCCTTATGGAGTGAGGCTCCACACACCTGCTCATCTTCCAGTAGCAATTCTAAACATTTAAACATACTTTGGTGTTATCTGAGTCGCTTTACAGAGGAAAAAAACAAAACAAAACCGTATACTGTCCCCAGGGCGTCTGTTTGAACTCCTGTCATCCTTCGATGTGGGAAATTTACTCATGCTAAAATGTTTTTATTCACTTTTTTTTAGTCTCTTTAGTCACTTTGAATCAGCATCCGGATACAATGAATAGACTTTGTGACTGGATGGCTTCAGCATTTAGTTGTTTAGACCAAATTAAAATCGTGACTTTAAAATGAAGTTTCACTGAATGACATTCCCTCCATGTCCTAACCTCTTTTTAAGATATCCCAAATATTCTTCTTTTTTCGTCATTCCTCATTTTCTTATTCTTCAAGAGAGATGCAAGTTTTTGCTAGCAAGCGATGCAATGCGCCCTTTATGATATGGGTGGCAGTGCCATAGAAATCTGCCTCCTTTATTCTATCTCAGATAGCCATTGTTCATAAGAATCTGATGAATGAATTAGTTCTTCATGAAGTTCCCTCATTTGATTTTAAATGAATGGAGCGTTTGGCCTTGAAGCCAAATGACTTTAATGAGAAAGGCTCTGAAAATGGCAAAGCAAGCAGTAAAGTGTTATCATGGCAGAACCTAAAATTGTAATTTATCAAGTTTTAATGTCTTGCTCTGCTATCCTAATTTTTTTTTTTTTTTAATGGAGTGGGTCACTATGATGCCCAGCAGAAATTGAAGGAATTATTGAAAGAGAATGAGATGTTTCAGGAATTCTTCCGAAAGCCCCTTTCACTGTAAATTTATCGAAGTTTGGCATCGATCGATAAGTCAATAAAAGTCGAGTCATGCTCTGTCATACAGGTACACAAGGTTGTATTAATTTAAATGTATTCTATTAAATGTATAGAGATGCAAACAGAAGTGTATAATTAGTTGTAAATTAAAGAGATATAATAAATGCATAAATTTAGCTTAAATAAAAATATAATTATGCAATACAATTGTAATAATTTTGTTTAAAAATCTTAAACTCAATAATTACTAGTATTTTTTAATATAAAAGCTTAAAATTAGAAACAATCATTTTAAAATAAAATACATAATTTGTAAAAACATTTGCAAAATGAATCAATTAAAATAAAACAAATACAGTAAATAATCATAAATGGTGCATGAGGTGACCAAAGCTGTATAATACACTTTAACCTTAAAGTGAATGCACTTCTGTTTGTCTAGTCTAGTCTCTTCCTCCAAGCCCAAATCTTTCACCTGGAAGCGGCACAGTGCAGCGATACTGGTTAAACACCCTGCCAAGAAGCGTTGGAGCAGAAAAACAGTCCCAGTTCCCTCTTTGCAGACCCGTGTTGTCAGAGCACAAAGCACTCTCTCCTTGGGCCCCTCGGGAGCCTGGGAGAAATCACAGGCATCTGCAGACGTCAAAGACTCAGCCGTCTTTACCAAACAAACAGAAGCCCAGCAGAGTGATGGAGAATGCGAGCAGAGGGAGGGTGAGATGGCAAAGTAGCGAAAGAGAGCACCGGGATGAGTTTGAGTCAGAGAAACGGAGGCAGGCATCTCGGGAGAGGAGGGGATTGTGGGTACGGACAGATACGAGGTAGCCGAGTCAGAGAGGGTAAGAGAAAAGAGTTGAGAGGGAAGGGGGAAAGTGGGGCTGAAGTGGTTTGAGAGAGGGAAGGGAGGGAGGGAGTGAGGGTTGGGTTGGATTGGGGGGGGGGGGGGGGGAGAAAGTGCAACGCTGGATGTGTCAAGAAAGGGTGCCTGGGCCCCCCTGAGGAATGTTCCTTGTCTGCTTCACAACCCCAAGACCAGCAAAACCCTTTGCTTTGTAGAAAAAAAAAAAGGAAGACAGGAGAGGTAGAGAGAAAAAAAAAACAAGAGTGCACACTAGTGGAGTCCTTATAGAATTTCATCCTCTTGTTGCACAAAGCCAGGAATCCAACCAAGGGTTTTCTGTTTTTCAATCCCTAGAGTGTTCTTCACTTCAAATGGTCCCGCTCCACAGCCAGTCTACAGCTACTTGGGCCTGGGCATGTGGATGTGGCCCTGACAGACCCCTCTGCTGCACTTCGCTTTCTTTAATAGGGTGGTCTTATCTCTCTCTCTCGCTCTCTTTAGGGTTACAGTAGACCTGTGGTTTCGCTTCAAAGCAACCGTTTAGATAGAATGTGCCCCAAATGGTGCGTAGCAGGTTAAAGACATTGTGTGGTCCACACCAGCTCTCTTGAAGCACCATTTGGCTACTATTATGTGGTTTAGTATCAAGAGAACCAATTTCCCTTAAAGTTCTTCATCACAGCTCATCCTATGAGTGACACCATTGATATAGATAGAAGCAATTGGATGTACGTTTTTTACCTGGTGGACGATATAGAGGTTCAAAATGCCAATAATTGGGTCCAAATCTTTAGGAATCAGGGGTATCATTTATAAAGCGGGCGTACCAAAGGATTTGATCCGATGTCACATGTGAAAAACAAACGGGATTTATAAAGGCAAAGTGAAAATATTGAGTATGCCAATTGAAGAGCAAGTGCACATGCGTTTTTTGCTATACCAGTAATTAAAACAATCAATTAAAATGTAATGATAAATAGACAATCACAATATGCCTTAATACTATTATATGTGTTCTGTAGGTGGAGTTGATGCACTCTTTCATATTGCGCTTGAATTTAAGATGAACTCTGAAAGGATGCTTTTAGGATCTTTTTATGTGTGTGTAGGTGTTATAAAATCTTTATAAATTCAGGTCAGTTTTGACCACTTCTGAGTTTTGGGTTAAACTCTCATGAGGAGTGAGAAGACAAGCAACTGCTTCCCTAATTAGTGGAGAGTTGAGAAAGAATTGCTCAACAGAGAGAGAAACAGGCAGCCAGACTCCTCTTTAGTAATAGACAAATATTGACATCTTAACATTGGTTATGGTTTGGAGCTGGTGCATATGGAGACCACATCGTTGTAAAGCTCTGGCTCTTTTGATCAGATGGCCTACAGACAGGAGATGGCAGATGATTTCAGTGTCTCTCTCACTTCCTCTTCTCACTCTCCACTCACTTTCACTTTCATCAGTGGTCAGGTCATCTGTCAGTTTGTCAGTTCTTATATAAAAACCAGCCCATTTATACAGATTACGAAATTTAAGTAATTTTACACTATGATATAATGTTGACCGTATTTGGATCATCAGTGTTCCTAACAATTTCTTTGTTTTCTCTTGTCCTTGGTCTATATTGTGAGGGACACTTGGTGGTTTTTCTTCCTGTGGTCAATGTATCATAACCCACCCCCACTTTTTATGTTTTTACAACTCAGAATTACCCATCTCCGTGTGACGTTTGCTTTACTCTTTGTTTTCTCTGGCACCGTCCACCATTAAGAGGCCATAATGGACTCTGCAAATTGGTCATAATGGTAGCTTTAATTAAACTGTCCACACCGCAGATGGAAAGAGTGGATAAAGGCATATAGATCTCAGATTTCTGGACAGATAGGCCATATTGAGTTGGCTGTCCTGATGGCAGATCATAGGTACCCGTGAGGTAGTCTAGACGCTCTAATTGGGTTTCTGCGTGTAAAATGCTAAGCGTGGTGAGATAGGAAGTTTGGACGCTTTGACAGTCAGGGTGTTTGGCCTCTCTCCCGTCTCATTACTGTTGGGAACGGCCTTCTGTTCAGCACTCGGCGGACGGTAATGGCCGTATCACGTCCTCCGTGTGAAATGAAGCTCATTTGACCAATTGCAGCCAAACGTGTCAGCGGTCACAGCGCCTTGGGCCGACTGACACGTACAGAGCCGCTCTTTCTCATCTTCCCCTCAAACAGCTTAAGTCTAACGAACAAAAAAAGGGAGGGGAGGGAAAGTCTTAAATACAGGGATCATGTCCCTTTTGGACAAGGATGCAAGGTGATGAGGGCCAGGCCTGAAGCCAGCTTAATAACATCCAGTAAATCGAACATTTTCAGCCCATTGAGAGGTGTCATTGCTTAAAAGCATTCCACACTTTTAATTGTGGCCTGTCTCATTGTACGGAGGTCAGTGAAGAAGAAAAGGTCAGGCTTGGTCACAAAACGCTGGTGGTGATGGAGGTGCGAGAGGTTTTAGAGGGAGGCGGTAAGGGAGGGCAGTTCGGGATCTGTAGACGACCTCAATAGATGCCGCATCTATTCCAAAAAAGACCTCCGGCGTGCTGGTTTCCTGTTGTACAATTGAAAAGCTAGCCTGCTTTGAGCTTCTTACATGGTTAAGAAAAAGTAGTTGAGGAGTTTCTTTACTTGCTTTATGTTCGCTCATTGCTCTCAGAAATTATTAAAATAAGAACTTGGAAATGTGTTTTAAATGGTCCTTGATACTGTTTTTGCTCTTGAAAAATGTATTTCGTTTGACACCAAAGTTGCTGTCTAGGATTGGTTACACATGCACATTTCTATAAGTAAAGGTTCATATGAAGCGTAATGTATTTCACATGTGCTCTGAGATATTTCATATTCTTCATCTAATGATTTTTTCACACGTGGAGTCTTAATTCTGGAATGTGGGAATGTCATATTTATGGGAGGGTAATAAAACTAATTTATGGCTTTTCCAGGGAAACCTTTGAGAAGGCTAAAGAGGGCCGCCGTTAGTGTGCATTTACATACGTGTGTGTGTTGGTATGCTTCTCTCTCTGTGTGTATGGAGATATTAGGAGCAGTTGTGGCAACACACAGTGGCCTCTTCCTGCGTCTATCCAGTGCGTCTGTCTATCCAGAGCATCTCAGAAGGACTGCCAGCACAGCTGGGTTCACATCAGTTCCACACACATAGCCAGACCACAGTAGTACTGTCACCCAACACAGATCACATTTACAATAATAACAAACTCATATGGGAATAATTGCGAGAACAACAAGATGTGAAATGACTTCTGGTAACATGTTGTTAGAAAGAATCAGAGCAGTACATGTATGGATGGAGGGATGAATTATTTCTTTATTTTTATTGCTTATTTTTTGATCATTTATTTGTTTTTAATAAATGCATTTGTTTTTAGTGTGTGTGTGTATATATATATTCTTAAGCATTTTAATTGTGTTCATTTACAAGGTTGTGAACTTTATTAAATGTGGAATGTGTAATTAACAGCAATAAAATAAATGATTGATTAATTTTTCTCCACCATATTTCATTTAATCAATTTTTTTTAAAAAGTTCTGAAAATAGATATTTTTTATGTTTGGAGTATCCTGAAATTAAAGTTGTTATTGACTGAATATCTGGCATATTTTCAAGCCAAATTTTTCAATGAGCCACAATGTTTCCAGTTTATTCATTCATTTATTTAAGCTTTTTAATTTGGTTTATTAATTTGGCAAAAGCAAAATTTGCTTTGTTTTTTAGAGCAAAAATTATCATTTGACAAAGACTGTAACGTTTATTAAAGGTGGAGTGTGTAATTTCTGCGGCAATAATGGCAATTAAAAAATAACTGTGACACTGTAAAGTTTTATTCTTAATTTTTCTCCATCATATTTTGCCTTCTGACTTACAAACCCTCATTTAGCCTCTTGTTTTGGCGAACATAGTCAAACATAATAGATTCGCACCAACAAACACTTACGTCCCACTGTCTAAAGTGGTGCCACAAAGCCACCTTTTATTCTGTGCTTGTAATTTCCACGGCCTGGGCAGTTCATAGGCAGTGCTTGAAGCACATCAAGCATTGACCTTCTAGTCACCATGGCGATTATGAAAGATTCTCAGCAGGATACTAATGTGTGGGCATTTGGAGGTATAACTCCCTCAGAGCTGATTGACAAACCACTGGGGAGAGAGGGAGGAGAGGAGAAAAAGGAAGGAAAAGGATGGGGACAGGAAAAAAATAGGTCAGGAGAATGGATTTAGTGATTCGGAGAGAGTTGTGAGGAGTGGGAGGGGGAGATTTAGGTAATAGTTGAAGTAGAGAGGAATGGAGGAAGGATGGAGAGAATGAGGGGCAAGAGAAGGAGGGTGGCAAGGGAGGGAATTTCAGTTTTGGAGAGTTAGCGAGGCAGAGGGAGGGCTTTTTTAGCCTTAGTATACTTCCTGCTGGACTCCATGTCAGGAAACAGCCATAAGTGACACTAATTGGCATGTGTTTTCGCTGTATCAGCTCTAATCAACAGAAAGGGTACAAAAAGAGTGTAAATTGTCAAGGACTTGTGCCACTTTTAACTTCAAAAAACAGTCCCCCCTCAAAGACTCAAATAAATACGGTTTTACTGTATTTTTGATAATATATAAATGCAGCCTTACTGCAATGAGAGATTCAAAAACAACTTTTTAAAAAACTTTTCAATCCCAAACGTCTAAAAAAACATAATAGATTCGTGTTCGCAGTAGCCTGAAATTTAAGTTGTTGACTAAAACCAAATCAAACGTGACTTGATAAATTTAAGTATGTAAATGGGGGAGCCCCAGTCGCAATTTTTCCATAGAAAAAAGAAAAAAGAAATTGTGTTCCACAGAAAAATAAAGTCATTTGGTTTTGATATACTGTAGGTGAGGTTTTCCTTTTAATCAAGCTGAATACACATGCGAACGTACGTACTCACTAAGCCCAATTTCCTTGCCTTCAATGCCCACTTAGAACTCTGCATTGTGCTGTGTAATGCAGAGGCCTAACCTTACGCCATCCCAGAAGCCCCCGCTCTGCACACGGCTTAAGAGACCCCTCAGCTCTCCATCTCTGTCCTCCCAACGGCCCTCTCCAGGCTCCAAAAAATGGAGAACCCCCAGGGGAAACAAAAAGACGAAGAAAAAAGCTAAAGAAATATGCACAGCACCACTCTCAAAGTTGTTGCCCTGGTAACTGGTGAGGGCGAGGGACTGCAAACAATGAAGCCAGATCCCTTTTTAAGTGTTGCTAATTAGCTTGCCTCCGCTTGCTCTTTGTGTTTGCCATCTTAAAAAGAGACTAAAGTCAACAGGGAGAGAGAGGCGTTGTTGGAGAAGAGAAGAGAGGGAATGTTGGTTTCTATTTTTCTTCTCCTTAATAGCCAAGGGTGGAGATAGAAGCGAGATGAAGGCCGCTTTGTGCAGTGTGACACGGATTGATGATATAGATTGATGCTACTGATGTAATTGAATATTGATGAAGAGCATGTGAAACCTGGAGCTGGTTCGGTTTTGTTGAAGGTTTGATTGCACAGTGCTGAAAGAAAGTGTGTTTGCTTTATCTTATTCACATTGTGCATCATCAGAGGAGATTTGAAGTGTCCAATTTGGACACGACAGTTGTTTCTCCTCTTTCGCTCTTGGTATTTGTGCGTAAAGATTTGAAACGTGGCCTCATAGCACTCTGTTTCCTCTCAGTAAGATTTATTCCCTCCTAAATCGTCTTCAAAACCGCCCCACTCCCATTTAAACACAGATGGCAGAAACTTTTTCAGTTCAATGTGCCGTTTATCCCTTTTGAATATTTTCTAAAGATCAGTATCACTTTAGCCACTACCAGGTGTAAAATCAAAATCAGACTAAAAGCATGAACTTTATTTTTTTTTAGTTCTTCTCCAAGCAAGCAGTTTCAAGTTGTCCTCTGTTTAAACAATACATCGCATGTGTCTTTTTTTTTTTTTGCTTTTGGCAACATCCCGAGTGTGTATTATTAATTTTTTCTTTATTAATAATAACAAAGAAATGCGTTCCATATGTGTGGTTTAGATGGGAAGCCCCGCTGCCAGTTAGCGCTATCCTCATCATGAAGACCAGGTCAGTCTGTTTAGCATATGTGTGTAGGAGGATGGGTTTTGGACCGCGTCCCATTGGGCTAGGTCACTCAAGCCATGACTCGCATCACACCCCAACACCTTCCTTTTACACCGAACCATCCCTGCAGACTCACTCCAAGATCTTGAAAAGCTCTCAAATACGACAAGACCTTGAAAGTCCATTTTTGCTTATTAGTTTTTGCAGTCCGCACAGCGGAGAGAGGTTGAAACCATATCAAGTAGAACTTTGTTTGGCTGCCAGAAGGGCGGTGTTAAGAAAACCACAGCAAACTGCCGTGCAATTGCCATCAATTAGCCGGCTGTGCGGCTGCCGAGGCTGGAGGATTTTGAGACGACCCGTATCCTGAACTCTCCGAGCTGTCTCAATGCTGAACTCTCACTAATGCTGTGGTCCTCAGCACTCCAAAGTGAGAGCTCACGGTGCCAACAACGAGGTAATGATGCCCAGAGAGCCCAGCCATAGTGGATTACACTTCCTCTTTTGCTCTTTCAGTATGGGACATGGGGATAAGTTACTGCAGAGAGAGACACCAGGTACACATGAGCTCATTTGAGCCTCTTTCACTGTTTTCCTTCCCCAGATGGGTTCAACAGCCATGCAATCCTCGCAATCTTTTTCACAGTTTTCAAAACAAAATCTCTCTGACACCCAAAACACCGCTGCTATCGTGTTGCAGACCATATTTACTTTTATTTTCCAGCGGGCTTTTTGTTTTAACATTTTTGGGGACTTAGAGGTGAGCAACGCACATCTGGAAAGCAGCAGAGGCAGCAAGTTTCAAACAGGTCCCCTTTGTGAAAAATAGGATGTAAAAAAAAAAAAACGAAAGCGGTCAGGGTTTTCAAACATTACAGCATATTTTGAAGTTTTTTCCTCCCTTAGTTTTATTTTTTTATTGCCTTGGCTCCAAGTCACCCTTTCCTCATTTTAATGGCCAATGGGAGTCTGCTGTAGCTGTTTAAATTAAGGTTTTGCTATAGCCTTTATATTGCGGAAACATTACATTAAATGGCAAAAAGGGACAGCGGCGGGTGTTTTCAGATGATTTCGCCATTGAATAATTCACTCGATTTTTGCCATTTTCAGATGCATGTTCTAATGGATCTGAACAAAAACAAATGTGACGAGTGACTGCGAACCGCATGATGGAGCAGGAAGTGGCAAATTAAATCCAGCTTGGGCCAAAAAGGAGCGAGAGAGTGGGGGAAAAAGGGAGAAATATGGTCAGAAGTGCAGTTTATTTGAAACCCACCGTGAAATTGGACAGCTCTGCAGGCTACGACTGTAATGAGTCATGGGGACCAAGTTAAGATCTGCAAAACCTTGGCCCGGGCCTGTAAACCTGATCCTGTCGTACAATCCACACCTCGTCCTGTAGCCCGGGGTGGACAGCTGCTAACAGGCCCAGTATGTCTGCCTGCATCCGCTGTAGACGAAGCTCATTTGGTCACCAGCTGTGTCGGAGCGTTCCAGCATCAAAATAGAGTCAAAGTCTGGTTCTCTGGCAAACAATAACTCATCCTTTAGCGATTATCGGCATGGATAGTCTCTCTGGAAAGTTACATTCGTAACATTGGCCTGGCCAGCACTCCATAAGCGCTGGTGTGTAACGCTTTCGATTGTGTGGACAAACACATCCGCGGTGGCAGATTCCTCTGGTAGCTGACAGTGATGCATTTGATACATTACAAGCAACTGCTACTGAAAGCCACACTTCACGTAAATATGCCATTCAGATACAAAGCAATCCCACAAGTTGTCACACTCGTGAGTAATAAAGTGGCTGCCGTCAGGAGTGGCGAAAGGAAAGGAGCGGGCGCATTGTGCGCCTGTAGTTACTCAGAGCTTGAAGAGGTTGTACAAGCAGGTATGATTATTTTTGCCAAATCCCTCTCATGAGTGACGTTTTGGATGCCGGCTTACATTACATCTGTGAAACTTTTCTTTCATCTCGCCCCCCTCCTCTTCTTCTTCTGTTTCTTGTATCCAATGCAAGCAAACAGAAACAGCTCAAGTCTTCATTTTTAGACACTTTACAAGGAGAAAGCTGAACTTCCTAATTCCAGGAGGATCAAGCCCGTACCTCAAAAGAAGCAGCTTTTGGCATAGCTTTACTTTTCCTTTAAGGTTGAATGGCACCGGTTGGGGGAAAAAGGGTGCCTTTGTCTTCCTCTCTCCGCTCCTGATTCAGTGGTGGCTATCATGCAGGGTGCATGCTGAACAAAAGCACCCGAGTGTAACAAGTCCTCCCGGTTTGTACTGTTGAAAGAAGGTTAAGTTAGG
The DNA here is from genome assembly GCF_016745375.1 of Pimephales promelas. Next base: position 3,904,376 of record NW_024121188.1, read on the forward strand.
TTCTTTTTTCACCCTCGGTGCGACGCAGGATGTTTTTTTTTTTTTTCTTCTTCTTCTTTTTTTTTCCCTAAACGTTCACATTCCAGTCCCGCCTTAAACACTGTTGATGTTGAGTGAGGGGAAAATAAGCTTTGGCTAGTTATTTATGAACTGCTATTTTGCAAATTGGAAATATATTCTGTCTTCACACCCTTAAATAGACTTTTTGTGGTGTGTTTGGATTTGTTTGTAGAGTGTCTGACCACATCTGTCCATGCGTGCGTTTGTAGCATGAGGTAGGTAACATTACTCGCATGAAGAGCACACCCTGTTGCTTTCCTAAACAGTGAGAACAAATTACAGAGTGCATTTGAAATGTTATTTAATAGAAAACTGACCTCACCTATTTGCGTTTAGTCTAAAATGGCACCACAAGGCTGTGAGACATTTATTAGACTATATAATGAATTTCTTTGTTTAAAATAACCCATAGGAAAGAATAATCAGATCTATTTGATTGTTCCACTTCCTACCGCAATGAGATATGGAGAGCTGAGAAAAACTCAAGAAGTAGTCTCAAGAAAGTCTCACACTATGCTAATATTTGTCAAGTCTTCATTCTAATACTAAAATATAATTAAAATTTACTTTAATTTGAATGTATATCAACTTTTAACTTAGTAATTTTAGGAGAAACATCTGAGACAAAGTTTGATCTCCATTTTGTCTCATGAGCAATGAAAGAGCAACTTGTGCACAGTTAATAGCTTTTTGCTTTCTTATAATATCATTAAAAAAAAATCATTGTTTGTGAATAAGTTGTGTGAGATAAAACAAATGATTGTCAAGTCACAATGTGTGACATAATACCTCAAAGCTGCTTCGTGTGCGGATAAATATGCCATTTGGCAGTAGAAGCCAGAGTGTAAGTGGAGCATGTTGACAGGGGTTTATTTAAGAATGAATTAAAAACGCAGCGGCATGGCCCCGAGGGAGGCCACCACTGTTGCTTCGTTGACCTCTTCTAAAAGGGTCCTCACTAGCCAACTATAAATAACTGCACATCATATCTAACTCTGATTGGAGGTCAGCACAGAGGCAGGGGTTTGACTGGTCGAGTGTGGCCCACAGCGGTTTCATAAAGCTGATGTAGACCGCCCCGTAGGAAAGTCTCTCTTTAATATCCCAAATGTTTATCCTAGAATGCAATAAGATTAAATAGAAAACAAATTAAAAACATTTATTTTCTCAGATAAAAATTAAGTTAAAGCCTCAGTTTGTGCGTCTTAAGTTTCAGAAGAGATCTACAGTAACTGACTGACCACATTCATTTGTTGTTTATTTCTTTTTTTTTTTACTTATTCTAATTTCATTTGAACTTTTCTCTTCTCTTTTGTCATCATTTCTTTTTTTTATATCTCTACGTTACTCTTATATGAAGGATTAGTCTTTGTTTCTTTCTACCCTCATCTCCATCAATGTCTCCTGAGCTTCTCCGAGCATACAGTGGCAGTCTCAGTCTCAGTCTGTCTTCAGCTCTGAATCCGCCAACTCCAGTAACATGATTCCCTCTGACCCTTCGTGCCACTCTGCCCCCCCTACCACTTCGCCGCCATCCACCCACCCACACCCATGGATGGCCCACCGTGGGCTCTGTTTTTCTACGGGGGCGGTTGTGGGGGGACGTTGCAGGCATCAACAATGGTTCTCTGTCAGTGATGATGGATCATTCCAGCATATGGTGCCCACCTGTCCGCAGAGGAGCCGAGTTCACTGTTTAGATTTACTGGAGAGAGAGAAAAAGCGAGTGAGCGAGCGCCCCGTGTTCTGCCCTCTCCCTCATTCTCACTCCCACAAACACAGGCGGATTAGGGCTCCGATTCATCACCTCCCAGTCGTGTTTACTTAAGCAACCTGAGCGTAATGAATAGAAGCTGGGACATCCAGGAAAGAGGCGCGCAATCACCCCTGTTTGTGTGTTTTACTGCGTTGTTTTGGAACGTTCGTCGCAGAACGGCTCAAAAATTTAATCTGCCGTATTATTATTGGACGCTGGCACGTCTGTGCGCACGGACGCGACTGTCACAACTTTGCTTGAACGAGAGCGAGTCGTACTACGTGCGTATGCCAAAACGAATTCTTCCCTGTTATTTTCCCATAATGGACCCTCACCCGAAAGCCCCCCCTCCTTCCCTCTCTCCTGCAAAAAGAAAAGAAACCCAGTTGTCAGCCATTTTTTTGAAGCCTGTTAAAGAGGGGAGGGCGAGAGCCAAAAGAAAGACAGGGGAAAAAGGGAAGAAGAGGGAGTGCCCTGCTAAATCTCCCTACACCCACCCCTCTGACCACCCTACACCCTCCAGCACCCCCTCCCCTCCCCCCCACAACGACCCTGCTGAATTAAAAAATGCTCTGTTATTAAAGGCAATGTCAGGAGTGTTGATTTACGGGGGGGGGGGGGGGGGGGTTGATGACAAGTCAGAAGAACTCACACACTGTGCTGCTAAGGCCGCCAAGCTGGGCTCTGACCTCTTCACCCTCCCCTTCCCCTCTCTCACTCGCTCTCGCTCTCGCTCTGGCTCGTCCTACCGCCCGCCCTGCGCTGCAATAAAACCTGTCTAACTCAACAGCACAATGGAACTGTTGTTGGACCCGACCAGCCGCGGCCTCCCTCATATTTTCTTTAAAGGTGCAGCGCTCACCAGCGAATGCCACGAGGCTTTGGCGTGGATGGGAGAGAGAGATAAGATGAAAGTAGGTGAGCGAGAAGAAAGAAGCAACTCATGTTCCCTTTTGAAATCTGGATGTGTTTTTCACTCCCTGCTTAGATGGAAGTTATAAAGCATTTTTTCCCCTCTGTTTGTACTCCAAATCTTTTTTTAACCTCCACTGTTCGTGAAAGCAATAAAATTGGCAAGTCAGACTCAATAGATTCTCCAGCCACAGAACTGAGCCTCTCCCCGTTGCTCAGAGAGACTCGCTACCCCAGTTACTCTATTTCTGGGCCAGTTTAGTGTCACCAGCCTCCGGTCCCACTGTTGATCTGTGTGCATCGTAATTAAGACCAGCCATGCTGACCACTTGTTCTTCACTATGTACTGTGCCTTTCTCCTTAATGGAGAGGTTCACCCCAAATTTTCTTTTCTTTTTTTTTTTTTTTTTTTTTTGGTCTTAGTGCTGCAAAAATTTAGATATTAGGTTAAATGTCCATCATAAAAGTTTCTAAACGTGATTTTACAATGGTAAAAAATAAAAGCATACACTCTGTATTTATACATTTGATAAATTACTATTGTATTGGGCAGCTTTTATGTTGCTTCTATGCTTTTTTTCTTTATTTTGTTATTTTGTAAGTAATTTGTATGATTTTCTTTGTCCTTTTTTTGTCTTGTGTTGTTTTTAATGGAAAATATCTACTTGGACATTCTGCCCTTCTGTTGTCTCAGTTTTTTGTTGCGTAGAACAAAGAAAAATGTAAAATGGACCACTTTTATGACACCTTTATGGTGCTTTTTTTGGAGTTTTTAAGAGCTGCTCTGACATTCTGCTTAGCCTTTAGTTGAGTCTTTTTAAGAGATTGCATGTGGGTGAGTAAGTGATAATAAATGTTTCCTTTTGGGTAAACTATTCCTGTAATATAAGGAAACAGTCCAAGAAAGTATGTATGAGATGGATCTAAGATGGTTTTAGCATAATAGTTGGCAATGTAAATTTAGGAGTGGTCCTATTTGGGGTGACCCTGTCACTGCAAAATTACTGGTATCACAATCTATCACCATTGCACCCCTGAGCAAGGCACTTAACCTCTGGTTGTTCCTGAAGGGGCTGTGCATTAAATTAGTACACTGTAAATTACCTAGGATTAAATGTGTGCACTAAACTGCTACCATTTAATCCAAATAATCATGGCGTTTATGAAAATCAAAGAAGACTTTAATAAAGTGGTAATCAGTGCGGCAGTTTTGCCAATTGTTTATCATTGTTGCCAGACAACCATCTGGTCCAAGTTGTTTCTGCTTGTGTGTGTGCGCGCACACACGTCTGTGAGAAGTAATTCACACCACATGCCATCAGTTTGTAGTCTCAGAGCTAGTCGTAGCTGGGAGGTGCTGCCGGTCACTTTAGCTTATCCAGCCCTCCGCTGAGGTCATGTGTGCGGAGGGGGAGGGGGGGGGGGTGTGCATGCGCGAATGTGTGTGTGCACGGCGCTCGATTGCGACCTCAGCAAAAGTAGCAAGTGCTCTTGATGCAGATGGTTTTCATCACACCGACCACTGCATGTTCTCTCTCTCTCATGTGCCGATTGTATAGGGGGCCTCTTGCCTTTTTTTGGCCCCCTCTCTCTCTCTCTCTCTCTCTCTAAAACCCCCACCACCCCCTCTACAATAAAAAAGACAGAGGTGTATCTCTCTTAAATGGATTGGCACCATTTATTTAGAGGGTCCTGGACTGGGCTTTGAAATGCACCCTCCCACACATTTAGCCAGTAAGTACTTCTGCAATTGATATAATGGCTATTAGCACTATCAGTCTATTACTGATATCAGATCAGTGCTAAATGGTCATGTTTTAAAAGGGTAGTTCAAATGAATATTCTGTCATTGTTTATTCATTTGCCTTAGTGTCTTATGTCAAACTTACTTCTGAATATGTATGCTGCTTTTTCCACTACAACAATAGCAGAAAGTAAAAAAAAAAGCACAACAATTGTTTATTATTATCTTAATATTTTTACAATGTATTTACAATATTTTAATGTAATTTAATCCTGCTGATTTTTCAGTTGCTATTACTTCTCACTACTAACCAAAAAGTACTCGCATTTATATTTGATCACACAAAGCTGTTTTATGACTTAAGAATACTTTAAATATATATTTTGAGTTGTATGGACCACATTTATGCTATGTTTATGGTGCTGACGTGAGAGAGAATATATGATGGCAATTGTAGTTTTTGGATGGATCATCCTTCTAATGACAGTGACTGTTAAACCATATAGATTTGCCTTCAAAGTGAGTTTACAGCTAGATGAACTATTAAAGCTGGCTTAAAATGTCTAAAACTTTTGGAATTTACAGCTTTTTTTTCGGTTAGCATATCGAAGTATGACTGAGGATTTATGTTTGGTGTCAGGTCTTTTTTAAAGAGGGCTTTTCAGCCACATCAGGCCCCCCCCCCCCCCCACACACACACACACCCCTTTCATAAATCAATATTTACTATGTAACCTTCCTCTCTCTCTTCAGGGCCAGGAAGCAAATGTGCATCCTGATGGTGCTCTTCAAAAAGCTGTTTGCCCACTGATTTACTGTTGCCTAGTGTTTTTGTTTTGAGAGCCGCATTTTGCCATTGGACCAAAGATCCTGTGCGGGTACGGTTTCAAAAATCCAAACGAATATTGCTGTCATTTGTTCATAGGGTAGCGAAGCATTGCCACATGATGTAGGACGGACCTTTGAGTCGTGGCACAATGGACAGAATATCTAAGGAAGTGTGAGAGAAAGGAAAAAAAGGGTGCGGTAGAGTTACAGTGTTGCATTTTCTCCCTCTCAGGCCCATTCTGGCCCTGTAGAGGAGGGGCCCCACTCACTCAGGTTGGCAAACAGGTGGGCCCCACCATGCAGTGCTAAGTGTAGCCCTCCTGTGATTTTGAGGAAATGTAAGCAGAGTGCAAAGGTGTGTGTATGTGTGGTGCTCACCGCTGTGTTGTCTCTGTGTCTCGTGTCCACAGGCCCTCCAGGCAGCACGCCAGTTCATCCTCCAGCAGGCCACAGGACTCAACTCCCCCAGCAGCAACGAGCTCAAACAGAGCCCCGTGCAGGTACGAGTGCCACACACAAACACAAGCAAGAATAGACAAGCATACATACACTTCTTATTACCATCCTAATCACATTTTTGTCCTTTCACTTCATGCTTGTTTCGTTTTATCAATAGGGTTGGGTGGTATATCAAATATTCATTGTATTTATGATGATTTTGCTTGTGAAAATGATGAATTCAATGCACTTCTTAATAGGCCATTTAGTTTCCTAAAGGCAGCTTTATTATACTAGATCCAGAATCCTTCCTTGCTAAAAAAAGTTTTAAAAACATTTGATATAACATTTTAAAAAGTTGGTAAGCTTGATTCATTTTCGTGAATCATTTAAAACGGTCTGAACTCTGATTCAATGATTTGTTTGCAAAGATGCATATAAATGAAATTTAGTGAAATTGAACTGAATTGAAAAATAATTTGAAAAAAAAAAAAAAATTCCAGCTGAATCACCCTGCCCTATTTGTCATGTTGTCTAATAAAGTTCTTGACTCTCTGATTCTGATCGTCTCCCATCCCCCATCTGTCCTATATTATTATAAGAGCAGAGTTGTGAATGTGGTTCTTTGTAGTGAAGAGCTGAACAATGGCACTACTTAAAAACCAAGCTTCGTTTCTACAGTAGCTTGAGTGCACGTTCCTGTAGCACCTGGACACACACACACACACACACACTCAGGGTCTAGAGCAGGAATCTTGGGAATAGAGTAGTGTGGAGAGCTTAGATCTATCAGTACCAAGACCAAAGTTTAGTTCAAATTTTGGCATTATTGCTTTACAAAGACAAAACCAAAAAATTTGTATAGTGGACATGACTTAACAAATCATTGCCACAACTTAATACATCAGCACACTTTACAAATTTTACTAATTTGTGTAAAAATAGTAAATCGTGCGCACTATATAATAGTTTGTTCCCTCATTTTACTAAATAGCGTTAAATAAAAATGAGGGAGCAAATGAGTACAATGTGGCTATGATTTGCTAAATAATGGGTAAACAAATTATTACATCGTGGCCACAATTTACTAAAACAGGAACGCATTCTTAATTTGTGGCCACAACATTTTTTTTTTTTTTTTCAGCATGTCATGTACAGCATATAAATGGTAATCATTTAATTACACTCTAAAAAACGCTGGGTTGTTTTAACCCAATTTTGGGTAAAATATGGACAAACCCAGACATTGGGTTAAAAATGTAATTTAAAAATGTAACCCAATGGCTGGGTTTGTCCATATTTTACCCAAAATTGGGTTAAAACAACCCACAAAATTAAAAACAAATTTTTTAGAGTGTATAGTCACGCTATCTTTGCCAAGTAATCATCAGTTCTTGTTTAACAATACACTGTGCATTTTGCAAGTGTGTTGGTATTGTTTTGTCTAGGTGTTTCTTACTGTTGGGAAACCGTCTTCATGCCTGCCATGTTGAATTGGGGCAGTGGTGATAACTGCCTGCTTTAGCCCACCCGTCAAATGTGACAAGACGCACTCGCGTGTGTATACCAGAGTAAAGCTTTTGATATCACAGTCATGAAAACATGCATCTTCCTGCGTTAACACAGTTGTGAGACTAACACAGACTGGCACGTAGGCACAGATTAGGGTGCACTTTTTGTTTAGCCTGAATCTGATGGAGATGGAGGAGAGAAGAAGATGAACAAGGCCACCGCTAATCACGAGCAGGAAGCGAGGGGCGGATGTAGTCAATACGAGCATATTGGGTGAAAAGTAGAGAGCGCAAGTCAACGAGCGAGAGAACCGCCCAGTGTTTTACAAATCATCAATAATCCAGGAGGAATGCTAGCTGACAGTTTAAATGACCGTGTTGAGAGGTTTTCCCTTCAGGGTAATTAACATTATCAAGGAACAGCAGGTTACCTCGTTAGTGGCGCACTCATTTAATTAACAAACCACACTAATTAGATTGAACCCTGGGCTGAAGTTTGAAGCGTGCTCGTTGAGCTAAGGAAAAGTCAAGAAGAGGAAAATAAAAGGAACATTTTATCAGAACACTAGTTGCTTTTTTTGTTTATGCACCTTTCGATAATGCATGCGCCTTATTGAACAGATTCGGCTCTTTTGATGTTTCAATTGTGGTGTCAGCATCACTTTTATTTTTTGATAATACTTTCAATTTAAGGGATAGTTCACACACAAATAAAATATGTTTACTTTGTTCTACGGAACACAAAAATGTCCAAGTGTTTGTTTTGTTTTGTTAATACATTGAAAGTCACTAGACTTTCATCAAAATATCATCTTTTGTGTTCCACACAAGAAAGCAAGTGATGCATGTTTATTTTTGGAGTAACTTTCCCTTTAAGTATTCAACTTTAGTGTTCACATTGTCCTTCTTCATTTCACAGAGTGACATGAATGGCATTTCAAATGATGGAGCTTGTTTAGCTGAATTGTAATATTACTTTCATTTAACTTTTTGGGTATAAAGGGGAAAACAACCCTTAAAAGGGGCGTATATAGGGATCAGAATATCCATGGCTTGGAGGTGGGCTCTTTTGACTGCTGAAAAGCAGCCAACCAGAAGTCCTGATCATCTTTTGACAAGTTTTACAAAAGAGCTAATCTCGTTTTCTTTACAAAGGGACTTACAGAGGTTATAGCATACTACATTCTCAGGCTGGATGTTATAAAGAGGCGTGCACATACACATTTGATGTTTTCGGATCAACTCTATGGTCAGATTCACTGACCTCTGTCGACCCATGACCCTTAGTAGAGCCTCAGGTGAGGCTCTTTGTTTGGGCTTCTGGGGTGAAGTCTATCCCACCTCAGCACAAGGCCACCCTGCATACTGATAACGGAGAGCCCTGAGATTCTGCTTTGTTGTGTCACTTCCTCGTATACTGCCCCGGGGCATCAATCCTCAACCCCAACCCTTCCCCGTTCCTAGTTTTTCTAAAGGGTTTACGTTACTTTCGACAGGGAAAATGTCAGGTATGTAGATTTACAAGTCATGCTGGAGGATTAGCTTTTTTTTTTCCTTTTTTTTTTTAGTGATGCGTCATACCAGGCCTTCGGCTGCTCGACACCTTGCCGTCAAGAGACTCTCAACTCTCTTTTTACTTAAGTCTTAATTCAAATAATTATTATTATTTTTATTTCTAAAAGTCTTCGGGTTCAGGGTATTTGAAGCTGTTTTCAAATGGAAAGGAGCGTAGGGCAAGGAAGTCATTTAATCTAATCAATGGATTTAACCTGACAGAAAATGGCTGCTGGTCAGGTTAAGCTCCCTATGAAGATTTGAATGCGGTGTGACAAACAATGAAATCTTTTGGTGGCTGAATTTTCCTCTTCTTTACTGCCGTGCCAATGTAAAAAAGTTATGCTACTGAGGTTTTTGTCTGAATCTTTCAGAACCTTGGCCGTGACCAACATGTTCTTTCCTAATATATGCGTGTGTGTATATATATGTATGTATGTGTATGTATATTTATTGTTCTGGCTCAGTCTGTGCAAGAAAATCATTTAAACTTGACAAGGATTACATTTCACTTCATTAGGTTTGTTAGTTTAAATTAGTTTTAAAATGATTTTGAATGTAACATTAAATGGATTGCATTTATATAGCACAATGACCACCAAAGCGCTTTTACATATCGCCTCGCATTCACCCATTCACTCACTCATTCATACACCGACAGCGGTGTCAGCCATGCAAGGCGCCATCCAGCTTGTCGAGAGCAGCTGGGGTTAGATGTCTTGCTCATGGACACCTCGACACTTGGTCAGGTGGAACCGAGGATTGAACCACCCACCTTCTGGTTTGTAGACAACCTACATGAACCACTATGTACACTACCAACCCAAAAGTTTTGGGTTGTTAATATGATTTTGAAAGGTTGAAAGTCTTTTATGTTCACCAAGGCTGCATTTATTTGATTTAAAATGACAGTAAAAACAGTAATTATGCGAAATATTACAATTTAATTTTTTTTTTCTATTTTCAGCATCATTACCTCAGTATGCGGTGTCACATGATCCTTCATAAAACATTCTAATATGTTGACTTGGTGCTTCAGAAACATTTCTTATCAAACTTAAATTTTAAAAACAAACCAAATTGTTGTTTTGTATGGAATTGTTTTTTTTATTTTTTTTTAATTGTTTACTTTTTCATTCATTTTATTTGATGTTTTATAATTAGCATCGTAATAAAATCCAAGCGTTTCAGGACTATTAGGACTACCATAGGACTATTTTTATCTTTGTGTATAAGGTGATGGAAAGGGCATAGAATTTATCATGGTTGTAAAGAACCATTTTACATACAGTACACACACGTGGCTTCAGTCCCATCTTTGTTAGTAATTGAAAAGAAAAAGTGTCCTCTTTTCGTGTATTATTGAGGACCTCGTTTAATTTAAAAAAAGAAGAAAAGACTCATTAGAGACATGCTAATTAGTTTCCTTCTCTTGAGCGTTGATAGAGAGGCTGCGTTGCCACGGTAGCACAGGGTGAAGGGAGAACCACATTGAGATGATGCGATGGCGAGATGAGAACCTCCACCTCTGTGTGGTCAAGCACTTTGGGATCAATTTTACAGAATGAATTTTGAAAGTCCTTCGACCCTATTGAAAACTTACCTCTTGTGTTTGTTCTTTATCGTGGTAAAACAAAGCAGCGCTTATCATGCAAATAGCCACTTTACAGCAGGTTTTGATAAGAATTCTTTGGTGCGTTTTTGGAAACTGACACATATATAAGCACCTCAGATCAATGGGGGACAAAAAGACTCTCCATTCTGGACGGAGCCCTTTTTGAGAACTTTTATTTTTGAAAACTCTCTGTTTTGTCCATTAAGTAGAAATGCTTATTTGGCACTTTTTTTTTTCCTTTTCATAGAGGTTGTTTTGAAAAGAGAGAGGGTAAGAGATTGTGACCCAGAATGCAAGAGGCCTGACAGATTGAAGACATCAAGAGAGAGAGAGAGCAAGAAGAGAAACACCCAGGGCCTTGCTGGCCGTTTCAGAGTTTGGGTTTGAGCAGTGGAGTGTAAAAGTCCATTTTTTGATCTGAAACATGAGTGAAAAGTGTAATGAACGCGGTCGATAATGGGCTTTTATATTTCCGCACCCCAGTCATCTCTTCTGTTGTGTTCCACTGGAAATTTGTTGTCATTTTTATTCTGGGGCAGTGATGCGTTAGATAGAGCCACAGATGTGTGTGTGTGTGTGTGCGAGGGACGTCCGCAGAAAGCGAGGGACTAATGGAAGAGGGATATGGAAGATGGAGTGGTGGGGGGATTTTCCACTTGAACTTGCCCGACTCTGGGCACTCGCGCAACGGCGGATTTTCATTTGTCCGAATGCTGTCCGAATGCTGTCAGAGAAAGCGCTCCCCAGACGCGAGCTTTGAACTGGGTGAAAATAAGCAAGTGACAGCCCAGAATTCTCTGCTTCTCTAGAGTCGCTCAGCCCTGCAGCCCCCGGTGGCTGACTTTTATTACACAACGCGCACACACACGACAAACAAAACGGCCCGCACCACCAACATGCACTGTATAAGAAGCGCAATATGATAAATACCTGTGGGAGGTTATTGGGGGATGGACTGCAATGGGGGTTTTAGATCATTTTGGGACAAATTAGCTTGTGAAAATGTGGCTGTGTGCACCAGGACTCTATAGGCTGGAAGACATCATCATCACAGAGCCACCTGGTAACAGCGCCTGCAGCCTTTCAGCGGGCCTGTTATTAAAATGACAGGCCTCTTTAGTGTCACGTCCCGCTCAATAGTGACCCTTCACTCTCCACATGCAGGCTAATATCTTCCAGGCTTTTTGAAGGTGGCGGTGTGACTGTTTAAAAGCCCCCCTTATGCTAACCTCACCTAGCTTCCCTTATCGCTTCCACCTGAGAAATGTGACCCCTTGCCCCCTTCTTTCAGGATTAAGAGAAGGGAATTATTCTAGTGGAACAGTGGAGGCATTTTGTTCTCCCGTTCATGTGTTGATAAACACATTCTGCCTTTGTATGATGGGGGACGGTTAAATGTAGCCGGGAGAGTTGGCATGTAGCAGTTTAGCATTCTTGCATTAGTCATGGTGATATGGTAGAGATGAAAGATGATCATAAGGGCTAGTTAGGAGACAGAGGCAACAGTTTAGATGTGTTGGTGGGCTTTACAACAGCCATGCTAGCAGTTTGCTATGGTTGTAAGGGATAATGTGTATTTTGTCATTACAGCTTGACAGGTTGATGTTGAGGCTTCTGAAAGGGTTATTTCATAGTTTTTGTAATGTATATGTGCCTGTATTTCTATCACAATCTATATGTATACAAAAATAAATATAAACGAGAGAATACGTATATTATGAAAAGGTAATATTTATATATATACAGGTCTAAATATATGAAACATTGGTGAAAGCTCACGGATCACTTCTTACAGTGTTCCTACTCCTAATCCTTGCGTCTCTGATGCTCAGCAGTTCCTTGAGCGCTTTTTTTTTGTGTGGTACAGTATTAGTAATTCCCTCTCCATATCTGATCTCCCCCTTCCCTCTTGTTTTTGTTTGGGTACACCCTTCCTCCATCCCTTCTCTCCCTGTTTGCCCTCTGTCTCTGACCCCTCCAAGCCTCCACAACCCCAGCCTTAACCTCCCTCTCCGCCGTCTCTCTCTCGCCTCGGCCCGGCGCTTGGTGTTGGTTTGGGAGGCGATTAATGGCGCTGTTGTGTAAATGAGATGTGACGGCTTGTTTACCGGCTTGAGCCCCCAGGCGATAGACTCACGAGCGCACCCGTGAATAAACTGCTCATAATGGCCATCAGCGCAGACTGCAGGTACTCTAGTGCAGGAGGAGAGAGAGAATTAGAGAGTGTGAGCTGTGGGTTGCGGTTAGGCAGTCTACCAGTCCTCCATCGGTGAGGTGAGTAATTCTTTTTGACAGGGGTAAACAGCGCTAGGATGTTGTCCCGCGTGTGCATGGATGCCCGTGTGTGATGTCTCCTCTAGTCATCTACTTGTCTTTTTTTTTTTTTTTTTTTTTCAATTATCCCTTCCACTCCAGCATCCCTGCAGAATGCTGGTGAGCTTGAAGATGGATCATTGGGATTGACTGACTGTGGTGTTTATATATTCATTATAACTTTATATGCCTCCATCTTTCTCTATTACGCATGCTAACACATGAAATGTTCATATTTGTCATGTTTTATAGCACCACCTATTGTCGGCTCGCCTCTAAATTATACAAGCATTGTCAGAATCATGCATTTAGGTATATGGCTTGTATTTTGTGAGAATTGGATATATTAAAATTGGGATGCATGATATATTGGTTATCGGCTTATATTAGAAATTTAAAATACTGTAATCAGTAGATATTGGATATTTAATAGTGCATTTTTAAAACTTTTAGATTACCTTTTCCATCATCTAACACTTAACATTTATCTTTAAAATGCTACTAATTTAATAACACTAAGATCTTTACTAGGGATGCACCGATATGAACATTTTGGCCGATACCGATAACCGATAATTCTTTATATTTGAAAGCTGATAACCGATATATCGGCCGATAAATCTAAATCCAATTTTTTAAATATTTTTTGAGAGCCTGATTGCAAAAAGAAAAGTCTCACAATTAAAATCCATTTCCCAATCACACAATTATAATGTTCTCATTATAATTTCATGAAGCCGATATGACAGCACATTTTGCACTTGCACTTTATAGGAAACTATATTTTCCTTTTTGATTCTGATCATATTTCAAGCAATTAAGATCAATCCTGTTGAACAGTGCGCATCTTAAATGTCTCAAGTGTCAAGTGTTGAAGGAAATAATTCATTACCCTAATACACCCTAATTTGAAAGTGATTGTAGTACCAGTTTTGGCCACAATCTTGCATGCAGCTCCACTAAATTCACTTGTAGTATTTTAAATGATTGACTTTAGTTTAGTTTTATTTTTTAGTTTATTTAGACGAAAAAACTATAGAATTTAAATATCTTGCATTTATCTGTTATTGGTCATAAAATAACATTTCCGATTATCATATTGGCTAAACGGTGTTTTTGTTTTGAAAAATCACATTTTTACAGCTGTGCTCCACCAAGACTTTACTAGTTAATTAATTATAGCTCACCTCAGAAGGGCAATTGTGTTTTTTTGCTGTTATATGACACCCCGTCTCAGCTTTCCAGAAAAACTAAACTCTTCCTGTGTGTGTATATGTGTGCTAACCAGGATTTTGGATGACCAGAACTCTGCTCTCTTTACATATTCAGTGTGATTCTTTGGCCACCTTTCCACATAAGTGTCGCTCTGTCGTAATTCATACTCCAGAGTCTGAGCCGAGTTCCCTCGCAGTCCTTAAAGTGCTGGACCTTTGTGCTCTTCTCTAAATTCTTCAACTTTAAGTGCCGTTTATCAGATTTTCCCCCTTCTTTATATGGACGAGTATATTATTCCTCTCCAGCTATAAAAAGCCTTTCAAGAACTCAGCCAGTCCCAATTATGGCTTTATGGAGCTGATTTGCCACGTCTGTCCAAAGTTTAGTAACATGTTTTTACATGCTTTTACTTGAGGCTCTTTCGCCCATTTTTTTTTAATCGTGTGTGTGTGTGTGTATGTGTGTGTCTGTATGCACCACCGCACTACATGTGATAATTACCCTGTAATATGGAATGGCAAAGAATCCTCCAGAGAATGGAGATGCATTCATCATCATCCATTTATTTAAATACCATAATTTAGTGTACGGCTCATTACTGGGAGGTTGACCTTTCCCAAAATGAAGATCTCCTCCATACTTTGTACTCGCTGTCTGGTTTCATTTTTTTATTTTTTTTTTCCTCAAAATGCTAATAGAGATAAATACAAAGGAGGTGATGAAGGGTGTAGCCTATCATCTATCTGTCTGTCTGTCCATCTGGCTGTCTGTCAAGGGCATTAAAATCATTGCGATATTTATGATGTTACCTAATTAAATGTCAGGCAAATCATTCCAAATTTAGCATAATTATAATACCTCACTCATCTATCCATGTAGTCGTTCTTTTGTGTTTGAGTGGGTAATAAGATGTAAAAGAAGCTTCTCAGGTGTGTTCAGGCTTAGTTTACACCAGGTGCAACAAGCATTGATTCCCTTGCAAGATGCACCACAAACCCCAAATCTATTTTTGAATGGCAAATAATTTGAGTGGCCACTTCATTAGGGCAGAAACGTTACAACTTATCGCTGAATGCATTGAGGCGCTCCATATATCCACACTAATGGAATCAGATTGAATCCAGGAGCACAGGTGAAACATTTAGCAGGGAATCGCCTGAAAAATGCTTTTAAGTGCGGGTGGTTTTAGTTTAATGAAAGTGAGTCATTTGGCAGACTGACAGTATATTGTGCTGAGGAGGATTTCGTATTAAAACACTCTCACTTGTTCCGGGTTCAGACCCCACATAAACCACACAATGTTGGGCTCTGCCCGCGGGTCTGACTGTTGGTTCACAAGAGATTCACATCATCGTCCTTGTGTCTGTGTTTTAATGAGCAGAGGGGTTGATAAGACTGATTGTAATTTATCAAGGTTGGAAAAAAAGGAAAAGCCAGAATAAGGCTCATTGGAATGCATTCTTTGTCCTTACTACTTCCTTTATGACCCTCTGGGATGCATCGCTCTTCTTGCAGCTCAGCTTCCCTCTCCTCTCTCTCTCTCTCTCTCCCTCATTTCCCATCTCTCCTCTTTGTTAATCAGTTAAACTCGCTCTTCAAATAGCCCCTCTAATTACTGCTCGGCTCCTTGCGAACGGCTATCTCCCCCGCTGCTCTCTCTCTCTCTCTCTCTCTGTATTGAAGCTGACCCCTGTCAGTAGTGGGTACCTCTTCATGGTGCATGTGGACAGCGCTGGTGAATCTTAATGGTGGTGGGAGGCACCAGAGGTGCCACTGAAGCTGGCTCATTAGCAGACAGTCTCAGAAGCTTGTGGAGATGGTTTTAGGGGATTGCCATCAAATACACACCATATATTATGCGCTCTCTCACAGACAGATGCGTTCAGATGCCGTGCCACTTACAAACTCAAAGCTGCGGGTGAGTGCGAAAAGAGGTTTTGCTCGTACAGATGAGCTCCATTTACCGTATTGACCTCTAAAATGACTGTGTGTTTTACCCCCACCCCCATACCTGATTAAAGGTGGATGATATAAGTGAAATTTGCTTAAAATGACCACAAGAGCCGCCCTATGCAGACGACCCTTGACCTGCGTGCCACTGATTGGTGGAGGCCGTCCTCAAACACACAGGTTATTATAGCATAAGCCCTATTATTTGCTTTTGTTGCAGAGCAAGCTATTATAGCCTTCCTGTTCATCTCAAAGGCAATTGTTCAGCTAGCATAGACTCACTAAAGATGCAATCGCCATGCTGTCTTTGCTTATAAGCACTCAATTCTTAATTATTAATTTACCTGGTGTTATTTGACTAATTACAGAAAAGGAAAATTATTTTTAAAATTCGTATAATGAAATATAAGTTTGATTTATATTTTTTTTTTTCCTCGTATAATTGTAGTTTAAGCATTGACCAGTTGGGACTAACTACCTCTGTTAACACACCAATCCTTGACCTCTTACGTTCAAGTGAAAAAGACTGGGTTGAATGCAACCTCCAAAAAATTGTCTATTGAATAGCTAAAAGAGGAAATCGATCATAATGGTTGATTTGTTTTTATTTCTTTTTTATAATGTCTATATATTTCAAAGCTTTGTCTATTTGTCTGCCTATTGAAGCTCCGCTATGGCTGGGACCTGTGGTCCAAATGTGAGGCATTTCCAGCCCTCACACCGCATTACAACAGGTCTCTTGTTTTTCTCTCTTGTCATATGTGGAGAGAGAATGCTTTTTGTCTCTGTTTTTAAAATATAGTAAATGAGTGTTCAGGCTTGATAATTCACAGCAAGGTGCTCGCCGCTGTGCTTGTGCTCATCGAGCAAAATATCTCCCTCGCCTTTCTTTTCTAAAAGAAAAAAAAAATTAAATGTATTTAATAAATGCCTGACTTCAAATGGTTGGGGTTTCTGGCTCCTCTATTACTGGGTCTATTCAGCGACAAATGAACGGGGGAATCATTTATGCCGAGAGACAAAGCCGAATGAAAATATAATTCCGCATTGTGCTGCGCTTTTGTTAGCGGCCGTCAAGTCCCTAATGGTGCGCTTTTGTTTTCCTGCACTGCTCTGAAACCGTAGTGTCGAATTGCACGCTCTGCTCATGGTGTGTAATGGCCCGCCTTTGTGATATTAGATTATAGGGGCAATTAATGGCGTCAAACCTTAACAACTCAGCATTCAGGCGGCTCGTCAATCCCACTGTCGCGCCGCAATAGAAGGTGTTATAACTCTGGTAATTATTACGCCTGCAACTTGAAAATGTCAATGAACGTGTGTATAAAATAGAATGTATGGGTTGTCACCGCGGGAGAATGGGATGCAGAGGAGCAATTAATTACAGGTTTTCATTTCGCTCTTTCCCGGTGACAAGCAGCCGTGCGTGGCAAATTGGCGTGACGCCAAGCACCCACCAAACCGAGCCCCCTCTTTCGCCCTATCTCACGTTCCGTCTACCCCGATGTATGCACAGACACACATACATCACGTCTGGGCCCCGACTGGCCTGCTGTGGGCTCTCGCCTCGGATGATGCCCTGGCTTTGTTTCAGACGCTCTTCCTCTCTGGGTGCACATTCTTGCTTTCAAAGCAGTAATTGCAGGGCCTCTTGATGTAAGTCATCAAAGGCGGATGCGTGATATTTGGCAGAGGGCCGAACACTCTCCCACGATGGCATCAGATGCATGATATCATCAGCCGAAATATGTCTGTGCTTGCTAGCGTTAGCTGTAAGCGCTAGTCTAACATAGCCTCACCTGCATCACGCCTATAATTAATCAAGGTGAGTGGCACGCCAGGCCATAAAATGTGTCTTTCTTGTGGCACATAAGTCATAGAGGGTAAAAGAGTGCATAATTTTGCCTCTTTGTCTCTGTCATGGATTCTGGGAAGCGTTCCCACCTCCTCATAGTGAAGGATACGGATGGCTCGTTTCATTGTGATAGGGACGTTTACAATAAAATATCGGACGGTCGCAGATAACCACGAAGCTCGCGAACGCAAGCTTTCATCCCTCTTTCCGGCGGGGGGAAAAGAGCCGGTGTTCGTGTTTACCGCCAATCTTGTTTACAAAGTCAAATCAGCCCTTTACAGATTTAATTTGCGTCTGACAGCTCTCTCTCTTCGTCTTTCCTCTCCTTATCTCGCCCCCTCCCTCCACCCCTCCTCGCGACTCACGAGCCCTCGAGCTCCGAATAGATAAACTGCTGAAAATATGAGCGCTCAGGCGCTGCATGAAAACAAATGAATGCAAATATCAGATCGGACTGGCAGTGGACTGGGAAGTCGTCACGCTGTTGCCTGTCTGTTTTATTCTCTTTGAGTGGAAAATGTAGATAAATGTGCGTATTATGCTGGCTTGTAGTTTGCACTCGTATGTCAGCTTCAAGCCAGCCGTTGCCTGTAAATAGCTTTATTTTTATTGAGCAGTTGCAGTGAGATGATCAGTTCTGGCCCTTGAGCAGTAAATAGGAAAATAAATGGAACGCCACGGAGCGGCTGTGTGTGCGTGTGTGTCTCAGCGGAAGATCGCTAGCTGCATTCGAGGAAGCAGCCGCAAATTGTAGCTACTGGAGGAAATTGCTGGCCCGTTAAAAAACTGCCCATAAGTTCACAGGGTGGCCGCTACCACTGCAGGGATATATTCATGTACTAGCGGCCTGCCTTCAGGCCTTTCCAAACCATCTCTCTCTCACACTCTGAGTGACACACACAGAGAAAGAGAGTAAGGATTCCCTTGACCTGTATGAGAGTTTTAGGACAGTTGACAGACTGGCACTAGCTGTATTGCGTCAGCCCTACGATGTGTTTTTTGTGCCTTTCAAACTTAACTTAAACATTTGGTTTTGTGGGATAATTCTGCTGATATCAATCATATTAAAAAGTTGTCTAGATGAGGTTTTGAACAAACAGGAATCAATAGGACGCATCAAACATATCAGTGATGTTTTGTATGCCATTGTTTTCCAGCAAAAGTGTTTGTGTGAATTCGTAAATTTTGTCCCAAAAAGAAAGAATTTCCGGTTAATTAAAAAAAGGGGGAAAGAGTTTCTATAGATAAGTCAATGTGAAACTTGAAGTAATAAATATGCATATATGAGCATATTAATAATAAAAATAAAATGCGTGAGTTTCCCCTGGCTGGGCAAGTAAAAATCTGAACTAATGGCCCGATTGGGCTTGCGGAGAGAAATCCTTATTGTTGAGCTCGGCTCTCTTTCCATTTCTCCTTTTCTGCATATTTTTCATAAGATAAGAATCACGCTTTCCATCTTTACGCCTCGTTCTTGTCTAGCAAATTGTGCTCTCACTTCCAGACTGTTGCAAGTTGTTTCCTGCCGATAGCTATCTTATCAGACTGTTTGTTATTTTTTGCCAAGATGTGATTCTCTTGATAACAAATCATAATATTATGTTTATTGAAGTACTTTCAGGCTGATAAAGACTATATACTCAAGGGAAGATTTGATCAACACTCTTTCTCTCTCTCTTTTGGAAAAACTGCCAGGGTTTTACAATGCAAGCAGTGTGGAGCTCTATTGTGTCAACAGAGCTGATGTTTTGTGTACTCTCTTTGCCATGACATGATAGAGAGTTAATTAAAGTGAAGTACAACATTCCTTTATGAAGCTAGAAAAACAGAAATGGCTTTGTATCATGTTAAAGTGAGGGTATGTGCTTATTTATGCTTATCTCACTGTAGAGGTGGGCATCTTCAGCATCTTAACAGTTGATAATCCTGTTTGTTTTATCTTTTTTTTTATTAGTTTTTTTCCATGCTGCTCAGACCTGTGACAAATTTTAGTGTGACGGCCAACCAGTTGATAAGCACTGTTACGGATTATGATGCTCTAACACACACGCACAACCATGTTTGCTGTCACTTATTGGACTTATTTTCCTCTTTTTTGTAGGTGCCGGTATCAATGGCAATGATGACCCCACAGATGATAACTCCTCAGCAAATGCAGCAGATCCTCTCTCCACCTCAGCTCCAAGCTTTACTCCAACAGCAACAAGCCCTTATGCTGCAACAGGTAACACAAACACACACACAGAACTTAAAACAATTGTAAATATCTGAGCTGTTCAGACATGACATGCCCAAACAAACCACACAAAGGGTACATTTTTTTCAATGCCAGTTGGTGCCAGTTTTATTGGCTAATTAAAATATTACTATACACTATTTGCTATTTCTTGTCCTCTAAAATTATGCTGCAGGGACTTGTTTTGCACTACAATCCATCATTTTCCAAAAACAACATGACATCATAGCTTTCACGAAGTTTCATAGGACATTATTTGGTCAGTTATTATTTTAGGCTAACCAAATAAATTCAATATATATTAAAACTTTTTAAAAATTAGTTGTATTTGTTATAGAAATCTATGAGCCTGTTTCCACAGATAGTGATATTTTGTTTAAAAACCAAAACAGTCGTATTGTGAGATATAAAAATAGCTACCATTAAAAAGTTACAATTGTGAGATTGCAGAAAGTGAGAAAACAGTCAACGATGTGAGAAATAGTTTAATTTTGTAAAATTTTAATTTTGTTAATAAATTTAATTTTGTAACTTTAAGAAATCATGCTCACCAAGGCTGCATTTATTCAATCTGTAGAAACAGTAATATTATGGAATATTATTAAAATAATGGTTTTCTGTTTATTGAGTAATCATTCTAAAGGCCTGTTCACACTGGGACGAATTTTCCGCACGATATTTGCTGACGTTTAACGGCTCGTAACTGAAAAAAGGGCGCCGATGTGAGTGTGCACACCAACGTGAAAAACGTCACACGTTAACGCCTCAAAAACTATCTGCCCAATGAGATTGGCACTTTTGCTCATGTCTGGAGCTTCTGAAGTTACAGTAAAACACAACTTGGGGGCGCTCAAACACAAAATGGTCTTGCCGAGCACACATACGTAACGGCGAAGAAGATATAAGCCAAGTAGCGTCTAAACTGCCGGGAAGAAATAAGACAAGGAAGATGGAAGGCATGATGAATGTAGAGCTGCTGGTCTCTGTGTCGGAACAAAGAACTATGTGAAAAACGCGACAGCGACTACAAAATAGGACTATTTATGTTTTACATTAAGCGCCATCTAATGTCCCAATGATTTTGCATTTTCACTCAGCTCATTGTCAACAAAAATCATTTGGGTGTGAACTCAAAAAATGCGTTGAAAAACGCTGGCGGATAACACACACCGGTATTCCTACCGGTCTGAATAGCCTTTTATACAGTATGCTGATTTGGTGCTCAGAAGCTTTTCTTATTATCAGTGTTATACTTTTTATTGTTTATTTTTTAGGAAACAGGTGCATTTTTTATTTTATTTTATTTTTTTTTTTTTTTTTTTACGATTTTTTGATCAAAGAAAAGTTAAAAAGAACGGAATTTATTTTAAATAGTTTTTTTTTTTTTGTAACAATGTTAGTCTTTGCTGTCATTTGATTAATTGAATGCATCTTTACTGAATACAGAATGGTTATTTATAAATTCAATTTAAGTGAAGTTAAAATTGTGAAGAAAAATAGTCATAGTCAACTGGCTTCTACACAAAATCTTAACATTAAGTGAAAAATATCAAGTTGGCACAAGAGGTACATACTAAAACAAGCATTCTAAACCTTCTCGAATAAATAGAGAACTAAACACAAACGCTTTGTTCCACACTTCCATAAGAAAACTTTTTCCCTCCCGTCCGGCCCTCTTAACTCTGCAAGCCATACGTTTAATAGGAAAATCCGACCAACTTGACGGAACATCCTTCAGCTGTTGCCAGTGGTTTTATAGAGTGCCGTCGGATGGCACAGTAAATGCACATTCATGTGTGATCCCAGTTAATAGGCCCTGAGTGTAGATGTCAGAGTGTGTAATGTAATCGCATTTTGTGTAACTTTGATTGCATCCTCACAGGCATGCCCGGAATGATATCTTCCCCGGCTTTGATGTTACTTGGCTCTGGCGTTTATAAGCAGCATTTACTAGCGTACTAGTGTCGACTACGCCTTCTTTGGCTGGTGTCAATACACGTCGACTCGCTGGCGGTCAGGGAGCGCTTATGTTAGAGTGAGGACAATGTTTCTCACCCAGCTGCTGAGCCAGACTTCTCCATATCTCTTCCCACCTCTCTCTCTCTCTCGTTCTTTCTTTCTTTGTTTATTAGTTGCATGGCCTCTGCTATCTCGCTGCGATATCGCCTGGAGGCCAGAGGTGTGGCCCCTGAGCAGACATGAAGAAACAAACAACCCTGTTTCTCTCACGTCTCTCAAATATTTATCACTGTCCCAAAACTCGCAACCCTCGACCTTTTCACACACACTTCTCAGGCAGAAATCAGGTCAGGCACCTCTCCGAAACCTCTTTGATTAAGAACGTGTCATTATTTTGAGGAAAAAAACGAGTTTTCTGTTGCATAAATGATCTTGACAGAGCAGAATTGATTTACAGTGGAAGGAAGGAGGATGAGGTTGCTTTAGGCGAGTATAAATTGCACCAAGCAGATCTGACAAATTAATCAAGAGTCGCTCGCAGAAATCAAAATTCAGCTGTTTGAGACAGAAACTTAGCACTTTTGTCAAGCCCCCCGCCCGCCACGCTTTCTCTCTTTTTTTTTTAAATTCTATATTTAACGAGGATATTGAAATTTAAATAGTTACCGTTCATGGGCCGTTTTACATCTCCAGTAAAAGCCAGTGGGTTTAATGGTTCGCAGTGGTGATGAACCACGTGAGAAGTGGCTTTTAATGCTCACTCTCTCACACACGGCAAATGGAGCAATCAGAAAGCCTGCCAACACACACACACACAGCAATCCGTCCCTCATCTCATCCCAGTGTGTGTGGGAGAACGAGTGGGCTTTGGATTTTTCTGCATGTGAATACCCATACAAATATGATTTTACATACAAAGATAGAGTCGAGCGCAGGAAAGAGAGAGCAACTGCATGTTTATGTATGCGTGTGCACTTATGCATGTGCGAGTTAACCTTTACATCCCTCCAACCCTTAATTACAGCCCAGCTGATATATTTTTCCTTTTTTTTATCCCTTCTCTGTGCTGTTAAGTAAAACCAAGGTCACAATAATGGGAATCTAAGGTGAATGCCTTTCAAGGCGTGCAGTTAACGTGAAAAGGGCCCACTGAATCAAATCATTAAAAAACCCTTAATTATTCTTTAATTATTCCTGCAACTATTCAGCTTCATATCGCCATGAATTAAAGGGGTAATGAGTGGGCGAGAGGCAGCAGGGCCAGTCGGGTGGCAGCGAGGTGTGGAGGAAAGTTTAAACCGAGAGACGGGCGACATATTGCGATCCAAATGCCTTTAGTGTGGTAAATGGAGTTTCCCTTCACACCTTACGGCTCGCTGACTTTCTCTGTTTGAAATGGCCGTGGCTTGGCATCACAGACGCGAGGTAGCTCACCTTCAATATCCCGTAGTGCGGCATGGCGACAGGTAGTAAAAAAAAGGACGCAGTGGTGTGAGATGGATTTTGTAGAGGGCAAACAGTGTTTTAGTGTCGCACGGTAGAACCACTCGCCTGGTAAAAACAGTGGGATATGAGCGAGTTCAAGGCTCGTTTACGACCAAAGAGTTTTGTACACTCGGGTTGGTCCAAGAGAAGCTTGGAAATGTTGAACATCGGGCTTGTTGGTAGTTTGACCTGGGACAGGGCCGTCACCAGAACGTATATAATGGGGAGTTATTTCGTTTTCATAGGGGGGCACACTTTATGATCTGAGAAACAGACATTCGCCAAAACAATAACAACTCATTTGCATTATGCACACTTGAAAACGTGAAACACAAAAGCTCTGCAATTCCACCAAACGCAGAATAATAATATAAACAATACATAACAAATAGCAATAAAAATGTGTACGATGTATGAAGACACCTTTAAAATGGTTTAATGCAACGGCTCTCTGGGTGATGGTAATTTATAAATAGAATTATATTTTTAAGTTCTATTTGGGGAAGGATGCATTTGTAGAAATCGCTCACTTATAATTCAAAATTCTCTTTCTTCGGTTGAATACTAAATAAGGTATTTTGAAGAATTTTGGTAACCAAAAACTTTTTTTTTTCACTATAAAAAATTATTTTTTGGTGAAGTTAATACTACTGAAAAAAAAAAATTTAATTTACATGAAAAAGTTAGTTCGGTCAAGAATGAAAAAACTAAGTAAATCCCATATCAGTACTTAATTAAAGCAAGTAGAAATGAAAGTGTAAATATCAACTCAATAAAATTAAGTAAAAATTACTCAACTTTTCTGATACTGGGGTTCCCATCATGCACTGGACCTTGAATAATTAATGAGGCTCATTTTTCACTGGTTTCCAGCTGTATTCACACTGTTTTATCATTGATTTTTGTTGTCATTGCTATTTTGTGACATTTCGAGTAAATGTTTTGCTCAAAATGACACATTCAAACACAAAAATGATCCATCAAATGTTACCGCCATTGTATATTGTCTACCAAGTATTGAGGTCTTTGCATTCACATGATGCTTCATATCTGACTTGATGTAATATAAATTACTTAGATGATCTAAGTAAAGCACATACTATAAATTACTAATACAATTCAATATTATTGTTTTAGTGGAATGTAATGCAGAGGCAAAGGAAATTTCAACTAAATCGATATTAATCAACCTTTTACTAGCCAAGTTAAAATTCTGGAAAGTTTACTTAATTCCATATTTTCTAATTAAAGCTACTGATAAATATGTTTAGGTTTTTACTTGGCAAATCTTTGTAAATTTTACTAGCGTTTTCTGAGTGAAAAGTTGCCTATCTTTTTTCAAGCAATTCCTCCTCCATTTTTTTATTTATTTTTTTTTTCAGTGTGGAAGTCACTCAAACTTACCTTTTTTCACATCTTAGGTTAAACATTTTAGGTTAAACGGTTAAAAATAATCATTTTAAATTGTTTGTTTTAAAATGTCCTGCATTGTCAAATTATTATTATTTTACTACAACTATTCCAGTTAGTCTTATTTTAATTAATTTTAAGAAAAAGCTACAGTACATGCATAATAATTATTGAAGAATTCGTTTAGAGAAATTGTTCTTGAGCATGACACGCAAAGTATTAAAAGTGCACAAAGTATTTTGTCACATCTTTCTTTTTAAGTTTTGCTATGTAGCCCTCTATTGTGTGCCTCATTCCTTGAGTAAGCCTGCATTGCATCTGTAAACATTATGTGATAAGGAGTTAATGAGGGTATCATTATTCTACTTTTCTCTAGCAGCTGTAGCCGCCGTCCCCCAGGCGCTCCTCCACTGCCCCTGCGTGTCCAAGGGCCTCCGTGCTCTGCTCTTTCGGTCAACATGCACTTCCATGTCAGATAGGTCATCCATGCAAAGCTGAGATTTTAATCTTAATAGGCTTTCCTGGGTAAATTAATAATCTGAAAGTAAAACAAACAGCGGTGGGTCTGCGGTGGCCACTGCGGTTAGCCAGAGCTATGGTTGGAGATGTGTAATGACAGTGTTAGTGGGTGCAAGCCAGTCTCACTTAGGACTCTGTAAAAGAGTAGCTAGCTGAAAGTAGCAGCTAGTTCAAACAGAGGAAAGTAAACATGGTACTGTAAGTGTAACAGAAAGACTTTACTTTATTTTTTTTCTACTTCGAATGCAGGAAATGAGAGAGTATTATTTTGAGTGTACTATTTTAAATCTTTGGCAGTGTAAAAACCTCACACATATACAGTTTCTTCTTGTTTTTTTCTCTTTTGAAAATGATTTCCAGGTTTCCAAGTTAACTTTCATGACATTTCTGATTATCTGAATGAGCATTAACTATAATAACGTTCATTCAGATCAAGTTTCGATCAGACCCCAACACTAAGAAGAATATTAATAGTGATGTTTGCCTTAGCTATACTAATAAAAACACATTTTGTCCCACATCCTGAAGTTTTCACAGAATTAGTAATTGATCATTGTAAATTATTAATCCTATCTCGGCTGTTCTGCCCTCACAAACCTGTTTCTTGTTTTTGCCTAATAACCTTCATTGTTCTGGAGAATGAAACATACCCCTAACCCGACTATGCACACTTAAAATCATTGACTTCCACATGCCTCTGTCTGTTCCCAAAGCTTTTAATCAGAGCAAGGTGTGCCATGGTGAGGTGTTTCACAGTGATAAAGCACATACAGGTCTATGTTTACCTGTGTAGAGGAGATAGAGACTCATTCAGCTGAGCACTGAATAAGTAACCAGTGTGTAAACACCTTTCATGTGCTTTATTAACTACATAAAACCCTCACCCAAGCAAACAGAACCATAAAAAACATCCAAAAGGTGCCTTTTCCATTTGACAATGGCATGATTTTGTGTTAAATAAACTTTCCTGTACATAATTAATGGATAGGGAAGTATCAGTGTAGCATCAGTTTAGGAATCAGGCAGGTGTCTGTATTTCAGATCTCCCAAAGGCTTAAGGCATAAATTGGCTTTTCGTGCTGATCTCTGGCTGGTTTCTACCACCTGTGTTTTAATCATTACTGTAATTCAGGATGTAACAAAAACTGATCCGAGATTAGAAGCAAAGGGCAAATTTTACCAGCGCTCTCCCAGACAGGTGTTGTGTGTTTTACTTCAGTCAATCATAAATAAGGAAACCTGTCTCCTCACTGTCAGGTTTGCCACGCCAAGAGAAGGATGGACAGATGATTTACAGGACACATTCATTCGCCGCCTGCCAGGTGTTTAAGCTGCCTTTTAGAGGAATGCTGAAAAAAGATGAATATGCCTTATTATGGAGGCACTTTAGCCCTTAAGCAAGAAGCTGATCTTGTTTTATCCTGTTTTATCTTTTTTTTGATGCCTTTAGACATATGCGACTCCTTGCACCCAGCTACCTCACCTCATCCTAGAAACCCAGTGTTATGCTACTCATTTGATAGCACCAAATTTTCCAGTGTAAGCAGATGGACCGAACAGTTTTGGTGCTGCCTATTGTGGCATGGTGTCTCTTTACATAAGAAGTACTGGTGTTTAAATGTCCTTTATTGGGTTTGTGTGTTGTGATAAAGAAAATGGAGAGAAAAGGTACAATTATAAGATTTGGATTACAGATGAATTTATTTGTTTTAAAGAGTGTCTTTTTTTACATGTGTGTGCTATGTCCTTGTAACACTGAACACATTGTCGTTCTCTCACTAAAAATGTCTTGTTTTAGTAAAATATTTAAACATCCATAAAACAGCAACATAAAATATAATAAAATAAATTGACTGATAAGTTTAGCAAAATACCATAAAATATTGTGAATTGTTGTCAGAAAATATATATTAAATTAAGAATATTTTAAGCATAAATTTAATAATTAGGTGCAATTTATGCTTAAGCCAATATGGGGTGAATATCTGATGCAGATATTTGTTTTTGGTTTAATTTATTTGATTTATTCATTCATTTATTAATTTTTCCAGTTTATTTATAATTGTATTAAACTTAGGGCTGTCAAATGATTAATCGTGATTAATCGGATCCAAAATAAAAGTTTGTATTTACATAATATATGTGGGTGCACTGTGCATAATTGTTTATATATATATATATATATATAATACACACATGCTTGTATATGATTAAGAAATATTTTCATGTATATACTGTATATAGATTTATGTATAATTTATATTATATATAAATTAAATATGTTAAATAAAAATAGTATTTTTTTCTTAAATATACATGCATGTGTTCATATATATATATATATATATATATATATATATATATACAAAATAATTATACACAGTGCACCCACATATATTATTTAAACACAAACTTGTATTTGGGATGCGATTAATCGTTTGACAGTCCTAATTAAATTATGATTATTATTATTGTTTATTTTGTTGCAGCATATGTTCAATTTCTGTTCAGTTAAAATCATTCTTTCTCTCTCTTTTTTTGTCTAGCTGCAGGAGTACTACAAGAAGCAACAGGAGCAGTTGCACCTCCAGCTCCTTACCCAGCAACAGCAAGCAGGGAAGCAGGCCAAAGAGGTGAGACACCCTTGCCCCTTCCCTCTGTAGTGCGCTTCACAGTGTACTTCACCTTCATTGCACCCTAGATGAGCATCCTCAAGAAGGCTGACACATCATTTGTCACACCGCAGAGGCCAGTTCCTCTTGAAAGCCAGGAATGAACTCTTTGAAAATAACTGTATTCTCACATGTGAGATGATTGCATGACTGATTGTGGGCTGCACTGAGCGGCACAGACCTTATAAAGGCTCTGTAATCACTGACCATTACATGAAATCCTCTGTAGGAAAACAGACGAATGTTTTTTTCCCCTCCTCTGTCAAGCAGTCAATTGCATTTTGTGTATTAAGTGGTTCAAAAATGCGGATAAAGACATTTGGGGAATATGGATTTTCATTTCTCTGTCATTGACCAAAGTCATGCTCCAAACCTTACCATGGGCTTCCCCGCTAATACTCGTTAAGTATTAATTTACAAGTCGCCGCTTGCTAAGCCTAGTGGAAAATCCCTATTACAACTGACTGTGGTGGAGTCGACGAGTTTCTTTAATTGTCAATTAAGGCACTGGAGGAGGAGAAGGACCCGATGTGGGTAATGAAGGTGAGGGGGAATCATGTTGGATCACTGAGGATAAGACTGCAGCACAACAAAGGCAAGGGCATAATCACCCGTCCGCGCACTGCGGGAGAAGAGATCTGCGCTAATCTGGCGGTCAAATGAAATCCAAACTTTTGCGGCCTGTGTGTTAGGGCCGTGAGCTATATCTGATACAACTTAATCAAGTAGTTTCTGCGAGGGCTTAATGAACAAACGGCTTAGCGGAGAGATTAGAAAATAGCAGGTTACCAATGCTTGTGTAGCTTAGTCTAGTTAGTCTTCCAGCGTCTACAAACTGGTGTGTAAAAATTGCTTGAACTGGTTTTACAGCCTGCCTATCTGAAAACAGCATAGATTAGCACATATCTGCTAGCACAGTTAAGGTTATGGTACCATGTGTTGATGAAAGGTGACCACCAATGTATTGAGGGTTCAAGGTAAGTCCTGCTAAACATGTTCAAACCAACCTAAGATAGCGGTCTGATTTTTAAGCTGGTTTAAAATGGTCTATTTAGTCTCCGTAAACTGGTCTAGCTTGTCTCCTAACCTCACTAAATTGATATTAAGAAGGTTTAACTGGTCAGTCAACTATTTAAAATGAGCCCAGAACCACCAAAACAGCAGAGATGAGCACATAGCTGCTAGCACAAGTGGTATCCTGTTTAAATGAAGTGAGATCAGTGAATTTGTGGAATTGAGGTGAGCCCTGCTAAACAAAATGTTTAAAATGGCCTAGATTGTCTCCAAGCCTGACTAAAGTGATTTATTTATTTATTTTTGCTGGTTTAACTAGCCTAACCAGCTTAACCATGTTATGAGACTGACTTGAATGAGAGAATAATCTACAGTCTCAGTTGTGATGGTCTCAGCTAACAACTCCACCACAAATGGCAAATAGGACAAATCCCATCTAAGCTCCATAGGGTTTGCAGTCCTCTGTATGTGTGACTGAGAGGATCAAAAAATGAATGAGCTCTTGACTTCATAGCAGGTGAGAGACTGAGGTGGGGGTGGACGACGGGGATTAAGACCCGTTAGATATGCCCTAGACAATATAGTGACTGATAGGGCAAATGCGTGGCAAATGCACAAGGTGCCCGAAGCACACACACACTTCAAATGAGACCAGTATCCTGACATTTTCCACAGATAGCCAAGGAACGTGACAGAGACAGAAGGAAAAAAAAAGAAAAGAAAAAAGATTGAAAAGTGAGAGGGAGGGGAAAGGTATAAAAAAATTATGACTAACCTTATTCAAGGCCTCAGGAGTTTTTCAGACATTTTCCCTTATTAAATATTAGAGCAAGGGAGATGGTGTGCTCTCTGAGTAGGGAAATTAAATCGGGAGGGCAGTGGTCAGCTCCTCTTCCCCGCGGATCAGCTCACGTTTGTTCAGGGCCTCTTTAGTCAGCCTGAAATTTGGCACTATGCAACTACTCAAGACAAGAATGCTTGGCCAACACGCTGCAGTCCAGTCGTACATACTGAGTGTGTGCTTTTGCGTCACTGTCTCGGTAAGAAACCCAAGTACTCCTTACTCTGCTACTCCACCACAGAGTTTTGTTAGGTTGAAAATCTACTGTACCACCACCTGTTTTCTCAAATTAAAATTAAATTAATATTAAAATTAAAATTGGTTTAATTATTTATTATTTTATTTTTACTTACTTTTATTTTACTTTTTTATATTATTACTATTATTAGGAACTTTGTTTTTAATATATTTTTATATTGTAATACTTTCACATTGAATCTCCAAAATAATGTAGAAAGAACATAAAGATGGCACAATATATATATATATATATATATATATTTTAATGACATTTTTACTAAGCACTATGAATAAAGCCCAGTGTCACTGATATCAATACTGAAAATACCTTTTAATATATCATGGCTTAATACCAATGTTTGTTTTTTTTTCTTTTTCTACAGACAGTCAGGCCAGTTCAAATTTTTACCTGCCCGGCTAATGCACAAAAAAGTTATTGTTTTTATTGTTTTTGACCTATTTAATCTTGTAAAAAACAATTAGTTCTGTTTACTTAATTTTATTATGCGAACTCGTTGCCTTAATTTCATTAAGCAAGCATAACTTAATTGCATCAATTTATTCTTACTTAATCCATTTAAGTTTTGTCAACTTAATTCTGTCTGTGATCTGAGGAAGTGTACTCCCAGAGTGCATTGCGGCATGAATAAATTAATTGCTTTCTTTTTCTATTTTTGACTTTTTTACAATTTTATTTGCTATCGTTATTGGGGTTATACTTACTAGAGACAGCAAAAAAATGGTACTGAAACAAGTCAAGTAATGTTTACAAGGTTTTTCTGAGTAACGAAGGCGTAGCATGCAAACAGTACAGATTACTAAGAAATTTTAAGTTCAACAAATTGTAAGTAAGTTCAACACTAAGTAAAGTTAACAAAAAAATTCATAGTAAGGACAATGATTAGGTCTGACCGGTAGGAAATATACAAACATTGAGTAATCAAACACTGTCTTCATTGCATAAATTGCCCAGTGACAGCGATCAGGCCAAAGAGGTGAGACACCCCTGAGTCACAACTCTTTACGTTTATTTAACACTTTTTAACTAATTTAAAAGAGAATACGACACTGGCGATCTGTCATTGTGCGCACGTTTCAGGTGTTTATTCACAACATACAGATTTTCATACAGTTCTTTTTTTGGGTCTTATCGCACTTGAATGGTTTAAAAGCACCCGAATGAAGGATAGTGCGATCATATACTGTTCCACAGGATGACAGAAAAAAACGGTAAATATTTTTTTACCCATTAAACTTTTATTTTGACACCCCTAATTTGATTAGAATTTATTTTATTTATGAATTAATGTAATAAAAAAGTATTTATGTGTGTATGTATATATAGATATAGATAGATAGATATAGATAGATATAGATATATAAATTACAAGTTTATTTTAACTGATAAATGCGTTCTGTCTGCATTATTACAGCAAGGGAAATTTAAGCATATTGGATTAAGCCATGTTTAACGATTTGTGTGTGTGTTTTGCCTGGCATGTAGTGGTGTTCCTCTGGGGACTAGTGCACTGACAGCCGTGAGGAGACGAAAGAAGAGAGAAAGACAAGAACGTGTGGTGTTGTTTCTCATCCCTCTAGCCCTCTTATAAAGCCCTTCGTCCTCTGAAAGATACCTTTCCATGTTCTGCCATGATGTTAGTTCAACTGGCACAGTTACTGTAACTGACCGCTGAAACCATGAAACAAACCGTTTCTCTGGCCATAATAACAGCACATCAATTTTGTCATCAAAATACATTTTCCTTGCATTCTTCATTAGTAGCATCATATTTCAACAATCAAGGCCTGTTTATATAATCTGTGATTGAAATCGGAAGCTTATATTCAGGGCTTTGTTTTTGTAAAACACCTGAAGATGGAGAGATGACACTTCATGCTCTCCTTCAGTAAAAGATGCTTTAATTGCAGCCCATATCACTGCCAGTCAATATAAGCGGGTTGAGAGGTGAGATAGACGGATAGAAAAGCGGGAGAGATGGTTGCCACACACATTTTTGCATCATCAATCCAGACTTTTGCTCTTTTGCTCTTTTTCTGTTTTTTTTTTGTTTGTTTCACCCTCTCTCTCTCTCTCTCTCTCTCTCTCTCTCTCTCTCTCTCTCTCTCTCTCTCTCTCTCTCTCTCTCTCTATCTCTCTCTCAGTTTGATGGTTGAGCTGTGGAGTCACCCTGGAGTCAGCCTAATGAAGTAGCGCTGTCAGTCGGGCCTGGCGTGCCCAAACTCTGTTTGATGTGCTCATAAATCAAGCTGACAGGCCTGTTACTTCGCTAGCTTTAGCCACTCAACTGCATCTAATGTAAACAGCGTGCAGACACAATGTGTTAAAGAACTTGAACTGTGTCTCTTGAGACCGAAACAGGGAGAGAAATAGAAAGGAGAGGAGACGGGGATGAAGAGGAGGAGGAAGAGAGAGGGATAGACATGCTGAATATTGGCATTAGCTCACTTCTTCGGTTGTCTGTTTGTTAACTGAATGTTCTTTGTTCACACATCTTTCAGCCTCAAAGTTGGGGGGGGCAGGTGCGTCTCTCCACGGAGAGTTGGGGCCAGACTAAGAAAGAAGTTAAGTTTTGAAAGTTCATAAGTGCGATTCTTGAAAAATACTTAAGATGTTCTCAGTTTTTTCTTTGTGTGTGTGTTTATGGGTGTGCTGAACATTGCCGAAAATTAGGTTTAATTTTAAAATAAAAAATGCGGTCCCTATTTGAGGCAATTTTGTAATGTTGTTTCTCAATTTTGAATTCGTCAGAAGGCAAAAAGTATGTCGCATATAATCATGACAGATCATTGCTAATAAAGTATAGAATTATACTCAGTTAGCTTAGCTTAGCACCATGTTAATGTCAGTCTCTTGAGACTGACATTGATTATGTGCTGCCTTTTCCAAATCTTTCACTTTGTGTATGTAGGATGTACTGTATAGGGAACAAAGCAGCTCAGTAAGCTTTGGAAAGGGCTTGTGTTTTCTCTCTTCTCTGTTGATGTTGACCCATGTGGCCCTTTCCCGTGAGGCCTTGTGCCTCGGGTCGTGGCCTCAAGCCACTTCTGACAGTGAGATTAAGAAACTACCTTTTAATTTTCCTTTTTTTATTTTCCTTCCCTCCTTCAACATATTTTTCTCTCTCCCCTCCACTTTTTTGTGCCGTTATCTTAAAGGAGATAAGGCCCATCTCTCATTGGGGGAACATCAAAAAGCGTGTTGCTGGAAACAGTGATTTGACTCAGGCCGGTTCAGGAAGGAGGATATTTATCAACACGACACCAACTGACCTTATCGGATGTATAGAAAACCAGGTACACTTCTGTTCAAAAGTTTAGGGTTTTAAGATTTTTGGTTTGGTTTTAATGTAATGTTGTTGTAAGAAGTCTCATTGTGCTGTATTTATTTAATCAAAAATACAGTAAAAACTGAAATATTGTGACGTAATATTAATAACCAGTAATTAAAAAAAATCCTGATCCTTAAGAAATCATTGTAATATATTGATGAATAGAATGCTCTAAGGGAAAGCTTTATTTGAAATATAAATATTGTGTAACATTATAAATGTCCTTAATACTTTTGATCAATTCAATTTTAAAAAATTTCTTAAAAAAAAAAAAAAAAATCGTGCTTACCCAAACTTTTGAACGGTAGTGTAGTCCTGGCACAAACTCTTAATGTCATCAGTTGCGTTAGGTCAACATAAAATACATGCATTTCACTTATAAATTGGTCTTTTCCAGCCTTTTCTTCACCTTGGCCCTTTTTTCTGTTCTTTCTTACCTCTGGCTAAAGATCTGAAGGGATTTTTTTTTTATAAGTTTAGGGCTAGTCTTGGAGTGCAGTGTGCTTATGTCATAGCTGATAAAATGGTTTCTCTTTGTTAAACGTCACCAGAAGTCAGCTGGAACAAAAATAAATCTCTTGAAAGCTGAACGATGACTATCCACACACATTGAGACCTGTTTATTAAACAGTGCAAAACAGAGTTTGGGAGTCATGCTTCTCACGTTTCACAAAACACATTTCATGCATAGTGAAAAAATACCAAGCCTTATTGTAAAAGGATAAACATCTGATGTCATATAATCTGGAACTGTTCTTAACATTGCGCACAGATGTTGTTAGTCATTGTTTATTGCCGTGTTAATTGCAAGCCAACCACATGCTAACAGATTGCGACATGCAGGAATGAACAAGCGTGTTTGCAAGCGTGTCTTTGGTTGGCGGTCCTAGACCACATGGAACTGTCACACACAGATTAATGCGTTATCTCTTAATGCATGAGGCTTCACAATGCACTTCGACACTTTGAACCAAGCCTGTTGTCTGCTTGTTGTCTACCGCCACAGGATGTGCTTTGGTGATTGTTGGGGAAAATATCTCTATTCCAGGATATGTCCTATCTAAACATGTCCTGGACGAGGTTGAAGGCTTATAAAAACCAATGAATGTCTCCTCTTTACCGCCCTCTCTATCCTGCTGCTCTCCAAGTCTCTTCCTCCCACTTTTCCCATCTCTTTGTTTTGTTGTTTGTTTAACATGCCCCTCTCTCTCTCTCTCTCTCTCTCTCTCTCTGTCTCTCATTCACAGCAGCAGCAGTTGGGGAATAAACAGCTGGCTTTCCAACAGCAGTTGATCCAGATGCAACAACTACAGCAGCAACACATTCTAAATCTACAAAGACAGGGCCTGGTGAACCTACAACCGGGCCAAGGAGCAGTACCCATTCAGAGCCTGCAGCAAGGTACACATACCAATGCAATTACACAACGTATCTGTTAAACAAGGCTCTTGATTCACTGTTTTTCCTGCATACTAGTAGTTTGTCTCAATTCTAAGTATTTCTGATACAGTACCTGTATGACAAACTGCCTCTGAGTGTCAACAGACACTTGAGTCCACAGGTACTGCCAGTTTCTAAAAAGGCAGTATTTTGTCTTGGTTTCCAGATCAAATATCTAAAAGTCCTTACGATGAATTTATGAGAAACAAATTTGCATAAAATATTCAGACATGTTTTCGTAGTTTGTATCTTGAATATATTGAATCTTGTGTTTTTTATTGCACTGCCAATAAAAATGTACTAGTGTGGTAAGACAAAATATACATATTCAAGATGAAAATAAAAACAAGTCTTAATATTTTACACATTGTGGACTTGTGTTTTATGCCAATGACTTTTTAGATATTCCAGCTGGAATACAAGTCAAAGACAAATAAACGCATTTAAAAAAAAAAAAAGTAGGTGTTAGTTGACCAGTCAAAGGAACATGTCAAGAAGTATAAAGGCAGATATAGTGTGTGTACACATGTATTTATACACTGTAAAAAAATATTTTTGGTTTAACTTAAAAAAAATAAGTAACCTGGTTGCCTTAAAATTGTTGATTGAAAATTTTGATTGAAAAAGTTGATTTAAATTGAAAAATTGAGTTAATACAATAAAGGAGATTGATTTAATCATCAAAAACTCAAAATAACAGGTTATCTGAACTAAATAAATTATTTAAGTTGATTTGACAAAAGAAAAAATGTTGTGATAACAAATCTTAAAAATATTTTTTTACAGTGTACTACTACACATACTCTATTTGTGTAGTATATGTAGTATGTGCACAATGTACTTCATGAATGGTCAAATCACCATATTATAAATAAACATATTTAATGTATATCACTAAAAATAGTTAAATGTAATTAGTTCTGTGCTATTTTTATAAAGTATTGTTTTGCTTATAAGAAGAGTGTTGCTGCTAGCAACATGTTAACGTCAGACTATTGAAATCAGTTACACCTGCTATTTGTGTGATAAGGGAAGAACGTTCTTTATCAAATTTAGTATGTGTTATGGAAGTGAACTTGGGTGCTTTTTGTCAGCTAGTTTTGTTTCAGATACTGACTCACTTAAACTAATGCATATCTTTGAAGGTAAAAAAAAAAATCTTAGCTGGTCAATCTTGACCGCAAAAATATGACTCCATCTAGCCCCAGGGTGAGGTGCTACAACCGCAGGCCTCTCAACCCGGTGGTCTGTCTCTTTCACAGCTCTCCTCTTGTCCTCAACAGCCAGAAAAACACCACAGAATGTCTGATTCGCTCCTTTAGTGATGCCTATTAAAGGAAAGTGGAGCTCTGGAGGAAATGCAGTGTGCTAAATAAATGCAGCATCTGTGTTCATGCCCATAGCCCAGGACCAGATGGCATTCTCAGGCTGAGGCCAGAACTGCGTCCGCCGCCCACTTATTCTTCCTTAGTCAGCCTCCACCACACACACACACACACATATACATGCTCTCAAATTGCCCCGCTACTACATGCTCAACCTTAAAAGCTAATAAAGCTGGCTGTAAAATGAATCCCTTATTCTTCTTCCTCCAAAATTTGGCAATGAGCTATCATCTCAATCTATTAGAGCGAGATGAAGCCCCCCGGAGACTAACTACAGCCATGTCCGTAGAGCCACATGTGAAGCTTGTTAACTTAATCAGCTCATAAAGAGATAAAAGTAAAGCTTGATTGTTGGTTTTGTGAAAGGCAGTCATTTGGATAATAGGTAAAATATGCCACAAAATTCACTGGGCTTTGTGCACAGACTGGGAGGGGGCTTATGTGTGTGCGCATGTGAGTTTTACATGCTCCAGACGTGCTTACCCTACAGAAGGAAATGGAGGTTTTGAATCAGTTTTAAAATTATTTTTCCTAATTTCGTCAAAGGGTCCAACCAGAAATGGATCTCGACTGAAAACTGGCCACCATCCGCCGAAATTAGACGCATCAACTTTTACAAGTTCCACAGTGGCCATAACATTACAAGAGCCTCAACAGGACAGAACAAACAGGGAGCCGACTCCAGTTTCCATGCCGAAATCCCTGCCACTCTTGCCGATAGGGCCTCCAAAAATGATCCCGGTCTTTTATTAGAGTGCTTGACTCTCATTCTCGCCCATTGCTCTTGACATCTCTGATTATTTCAGTCTTAAGAAAACAGAGACTCGTCATCCGGAATCCTGAGTGGGCCTACCACACACGCGCACGCTCACAGACACATGCGCACGGCTGCTTTTAGGGAAAAAAAGTAGAGGGAGAAAGTAAAGCAGAGGAAGGTTTGCAGATTGATGAAAATAATTTTTAGCGACAGCTGTAAACTTTTGGCTTTGGCATCTTTCTGGCGTAGACCCCGGCGCCCCCCTTCCACTCCTGTTGCTTATGTCATTGTTTCAAGGGGTTTGAAGAACAATAAACTCTGGGCTCCCTTCAACAAATCTTGCGACAGAACAGAATCATGGAATTTCCCCACAATCCCTCTCTGAAAAGAAGCCCTCCATTATGACTGGCCAGCCATCCATGCGCATTCTTCTGGCTAGTCATGCTTGGCCTTAGCTGCTGCTGAAAAGGATTTGTTCTCTTATCCATGGGTGGCGCCAACCGTTGTTGTTGTTTTCATGTTTGTTTGGCGTGTCCAGTCATTCCCTCAGAAAGGCTAGAGTTTCAAACCCAAGTGACTCACTGCATTAGACAGACTGCTAGCTGGGATGACTTTTGTTTCTTTGTAATATTCACTTAAAAGTTACAGTAAGTTATTTTAATTCCTGTCCAAAGCGTGCAACCAGATCTGTTGGACTCAGCTTAATGCTTTGTGATCACCATGCCAAACTTTTCTTCAGCTCTTTTTCAGGAGTTATGATGCATGAAGCTAGACGAGGGAGCAGACATGAAAAACCAAAGGGGAAGTTTTAATGTTGCCTTGTGATTGGCCATCTACTTATGAATGTTAGTCACATGTAGATGGTAAACAAAGTGTAATGTACTCCAAGCTGCGGTGAAACGGTAGCATACTGTACATGTTCACACCTAAAAAAAAAAAGTAGGATGTTTGGAGTTTGTGCTACCATTCAAAAGTGTGGGGTCAGTAAGATTTCGAAGAATATGAATAAAAAAGTTGTTTGCATTATTACATATTTTTAAAACTTTGATGATAAGAAATGTTTCTTAAGCACCAAATCCACATTAGAATTATTTCTGAATGGTCTTGTGAACCTGAAGACTGGAGTAATGGCTGCTGAACACACAGCTTTGCCATCACAGGGTGACTTAATTTTTTTTCTGTTAAGTGTGTGTGAGAGAAAGAGAGAGTGTGTGGCCAACCACAGGGTTAACGCCTCACCTTGCCCCTGTGTGTGTGCGCGACTGTGTGTGTGTATGTGTTTGGAAGCAAATGCAATACAAAAACACTTCACTGTAGGTAAACCGCTCCATCTCCACCCTGCGTCCTCCCTTCCACTTCCTATGTTCTGGCTGTTCTGTCACAAAAGTAGAAACTTGCAGAAAACACCTCCCTACTCCGTCCACGGCAAAAGCCCCACACCACCGGCCTGGCTTGTTTTTTTGCAGGGTTAAAGTACATCCATGGCCCTTTGGTGCTTTTGTCAGGTTGTCTGTGTCTAGTGAACAACAGCCTGTACTGTAGCTGTAAGTGTGGCCGTACATAAATTCCCTGGCCTCGGGCCTGCTGGGAAGAGAGGGGGTGGGGTGAAGAGAGCCAGGCCAGGCGAGGAGTTTTGTTTTGGCGGGGTCCGGTACAAGAATGCTGGCGGACCAGACATAATATTTAGATTGCTATTAAGTCTTTGCCATGTGAGATAGCGTAGCAGGCTGTGGCTTTTCGGGAACAGCGTGCGCCAGACGAGCTTACCCCCCTCCCCCTCTTTTTTACACCCTCAAATCTCCCTCCCAACCTAGACCCCCTCCGCCTTTCCAAGGGACGAAAACAATCCCGAATTCAGCAAGTTTGAGGGGAAAATAAAACAAAAAAATGCCAAGAGAGCATCTCGCCAAGATTAATTCACCCAGTGAGTTCCAGTGCCGGTCGGGACAGTGATAATTATAAATGGAGGTAGCCAGGGGGATTTGCGGAGATGTTGAAAGATAACAAAAACACGTTGAAATTAGCCATTTGGTTCCTCAGATTTAGAAATATTTTTTCCTTCTGCTGTCCCGTGAACTTAACAAGTCCCATTGGCGCCCAACCCCCCCGTAATGAAGTGTGGCGAGGTGTGCGCCTGGTGTTTTATGGCTTGCCACACTAATGTCAGCGCACTGCCAGACTTTTAAGATCTCTGGGGCGGGATGCGCTGCCAGCTGGCCGCCGTTCAAGATGAGGTGAGGTGGAGAGGGGGTGTCCTAAGATGTGTGATAAGGAGAGACGCAGATTTTGAATGTTTTCAGAAGGAGCTTTCATCATTCAACACTAGGCTTATAACCTTTAGCACAACAAAGATGAGGAAAACTAATAAACATACTGAAAAAAAAAGTCTCCTGGAATTCGTTTCATCATATGGCACCTGTTGTTGATTCTGGGATTGTCAACTCACCAATTTGTGTTTGTTTCAATGGAGTTTGTGTTGTTGTTTTTTTTTGACTAAGGACATTATATGGATTATTGTAACACATATTGATTTATACAGTAGTTTGTACTAATCTCTCGATTGCTTTCTGTCCATCTCAGCCATGTGTCCCACTGACCTGCAGCAGTTGTGGAAGGACGTGGCCAATGTTCAGAGCACAGAGGAGGCCATGAAACACGAGGGTCTCGATTTGACCACCAACAGCTCCAACACTACCTCATACTCGGCCTCCAAGGTCTCACCTCAGATCCCCCATCATCCTTTGCCAAATGGACAGAACTCTGTGCACACTCCAAAGAGAGACAGGTCAGTGGAAAATTCACAAGCAAACTTCGTTTATCCACGGGATATGGTTTATAGTTAGTCGAAGACTGAATGGACACTATCCACAGTTTAAAATGAAAACTGACAGTATATTGAAAGTATGCAAACAAACAAATGCTATAGTTATACTCATGTGTTTTCACCATGAGCATTCAGAGTGCCAACTGCTAAATGACAGCGTTTTATAAATAGATATTTTTATCACTCAAGTCGTATTTCAAGGTCTCTGCTGTCAGGTGCTGTTTGATGAGCTGATGTAAAATGCCTGGGTTCATTTGATATTAGGTGTTCGTGTGAGTTCCTCAGAACATAGCATGCCTTCAGCATGACTGACGCCCCTGTGCCAGTTTAGCATGAGTGTGTGTGTGTGGAGTGGCTGAAAGTATACTGTGAGAGCTGAGAGGTGAGCAGCTGTGTGTGTGAGAGAGAAAAGTGGTCCTACTGTGGGGTACTTATACGTTCTATCAATTTTTAAGAGCAAGACTCTTTGAGTGGATCTCGTCCTTCACCAAGGAGTCCAGTGATGAGCATCTCATGCCTTATTCCAAAGGCGCTCACCTGCAGAGCACTCAGTGAGTAAAACACACACATGTATGTATGTATGTATATGCTCACATGGTTACCTAGACATCTAAATGAGGGCCCACCTTAGACTGCTGTTGTTCTTATATAAATGTAATGTATCAAACCTACACCGGGCCAGCCAAGCCTATACATGCACACATACAGTACATGCATAAATGAATAATAAATAAAACAAGATGTAAATAAGTGAATCAGAAACATAGTGTAATTCATATTCACTTGAATGGTTCTGCAGTGTGATGTTTTCAGAGGTTCTGTGGATCTTTTTATGTAAAATAGCAATTTTTACACCGGTGGGACCTCCAACCTACAGCTAAATAAACCAACACTATCACACGCCCCACCCTATCATGGCTAAACAGAAAGAAAAGCTTTCTTCTAACACTGTTCTCCCTGACTTGGCCTAACACATTTGCACACAAACACACACACATACACTCGCAACTGAAAAGGGAAGAAAAACTGTGCGGTGAGGCTAATGCATGGCACATGTGGACAGTGTGGTTGCCAGTAGTTTGTAATGTCTAGCGCTCGAGCAGCTTCTGAATTGCGTGGGCCGTCCACTGCCAGCACATCTGATGAAGAGGTGGAGGGAGCATGTGTGTGCCGCATCAGGAGGGCCTCATCTGCAAGCAAGCTGCTTTATATTAGGCAGTACTCTGATGTGGAATTGGGAAGAGTTCCCCAGACCTTCAACCGCCACAAGCCACACTCCCCCCATTTTGCCCCCATCCCATGCTTAGCAACAGTCAGACACATGACGAAGGATTCTGTGGTCCCTGCCCTCACAAAAAAAAACAAAACAAAAAAAAACAAGCTACATGCTAGCCCATGGCTGTTGGCCAGGCCCGAAATGAAAAATTGCTGGATGAAGATTGCTGGCGAGAGTTCGTGGCTGATTCGTTATGGATCTCTACAGAAGCCGGGCCAGAGAGACCCGATCCAGACTTCTCGGCCACAGAGCACACAGTGGCTGTATCTCAAATGAAACAAAACCATAGCGTTTATCCCCAGGCCCCACCAGCAGGCCCTGTCAGCACATCAGCAGCCACCTTATCCGAACTCCCATCGTTACCTAGAAACATCTGAAGATCAGCCACGTTCATTCATAATTAGATAGCGGCGTGTTGTTCCTGGCCGCATCTCAGACATTTGAACCTGCGTCGTAGTGCAAGATGCTAATACAATCATATACAATTACTATTGGAAGTCTGTCAGTCATGATTATGGAAAGCTGACGTGTTCGTTTTTTTTTTTTTTTTTTTTTTTACATTTACAAATACCAGGTCCTCTCAAACTGCATTTGTTCAAAGCTTCCTGAAGGACTGGCCCAAAGCTATCGGCTTTCCCAGACAGGGAACATTTAAGACTGTTTCCATTGCTTCATTGCTTTGTATTAGTCGCATGTGTGTGAG
This sequence comes from Pimephales promelas, assembly GCF_016745375.1. The sequence continues at coordinate 3,946,238 of NW_024121188.1, forward strand.
ACTACCATGCAGACTGTCTGAAAGCATTTCAGTAATATATCGACACAAATTAGTTGTTTTGATTAAGCAAGCAGGTGTTTTGATGTTTTTGAGTGTGTATTCCTGTTTTCCTGAACACATCATTTTTATCTACACCATTAATATGTACATCATTCATATCATCACATATATCTTTTTTTTTTTGTCTTTCTCAGCTCGACCCATGAGGAACACACGGCCTCCCACCCGCTCTTCGGACACGGCGAGTGCAAGTGGCCCGGCTGCGAAGCGCTCTGCGAGGACATGGGCCAGTTCATCAAGTGAGTGACAGCTGTCCGTCAAATCCACTCCAGAAGCACATCGTGTGCTACATGCACGTCAAACCTTGTAACGCGCGTAAAACCCCCTGCCAAGCTTGCAGAGCATTCATCATTGCCTGCTGCGTCCTGCAAAACAAGTCTCTGGCTGTTCCCTCTGTCAATGTGCATTCGTCCTTTTTTCGATGAGCTTGCAGATCGCTTGTAAACTAAAGGGCTTCTCTTGTGCTGAAGTAAGTGTGGGGATGAGAGGAAAGGCAATGATAAAGCCAGGCGGCTGACAGCCATGTTCAGGTGTGATGTTTGAACAGACAAGAGACGAATGAATTCCACAGGGAGGTGGGGGGTGCAAGGTTATTGCTGAAGAGAGCGTGAGACATTCGCCAACGCTGTGGGACTGTACTCGCGTATGAAAAAAGAGGGCTAACGCTTGATAGACAGGTATTTCACAGTCAGAGGACACAATCAGAGTAAACTAGAGTGCCCTCTGTAGAGTTACAAGCAAATACGTAGTATGTCACAGACTTGGTTTTCCTTAAAGATTATAAATAGAGAGGGAGTGTTTTTTTTATTTTTTATTTTTTTAAGAAAAAAAATTAAACCATAGTGACAGTAAAGACATTTATAATATTGCAAAAGAATTCTATTTTAAATGAGTGCTGCTCTTTTGAACTTTGTATTTATCAAACGATCATGAAAAAATATATAAATATAGAACAGATTCCAGAAATAAAAAATGAGCCGCAAATAAGCATATTAAAATGATTTCTGAAGGGTTATATGATATTCACTGAAAACTGGAGTAATTATGGCTGTTAAAGTCAGCGTTGGCATCACAGAAATAAATTACATGTTAAAATATATTAAAATAGATGAGTTATTTTAAATTTTAATAATATTTCACAATAATTTTTTTTTTCCTGGTTTTTGATCAAATCAACAAATATTTGGTGAGCATAAGAAGCTTGTTAAAAACGCTTAAAAAACATTATCGCACAATATGTATCTATAAACACTCACCTAAAGGATTATTAGGAACACCTGTTCAATTTCTCATTAATGCAATTATCTAATCAACCAGTCACATGGCAGTTGCTTCAATGCATTTAGGGGTGTGGTCCTGGTCAAGACAATCTCCTGACCTCCAAACTGAATGTCAGAATGGGAAAGAAAGGTGATTTAAGCAATTTTGAGCGTGGCATGGTTGTTGGTGCCAGACGGCAGTCCTGTGGGCGAAAAGGCCTTGTTGATGTAAGAGGTCAGAGGAGAATGGGCCGACTGATTCAAGCTGATAGAAGTGCAACTTTGACTGAAATAACCACTCGTTACAACCGAGGTATGCAGCAAAACATTTGTGAAGCAAATACAACCTTGTTGTTGGGATGGGTGGTTCTGATGGCTACTTCCAGCAGATCATTTCAAATTGGTTTCTTGAACATGACAATGAGTTCACTGTACTAAAATGGCCCCCACAGTCACCAGATCTCAACCCAATAGAGCATCTTTGGGATGTGGTGGAACGGGAGCTTCGTGCCCTGGATGTGCATCCCACAAATCTCCATCAACTGCAAGATGCTATCCAATCAATATGGGCCAACATTTCTAAACAATGCTTTCAGCACCTTATTGAATCAATGCCATGTAGAATTAAGGCAGTTCTGAAGGCGAAAGGGGGTCAAACACAGTATTAGTATGGTGTTCCTAATAATCATTTAGGTGAGTGTATACAGAATATACATACTGTATGTATAATATCTGTATTAAAGTAATTCTTTAGTAATACATTCCAGGTACACAAAGTAATTTTAGCCTAAAAAGTTGTCTGTAAAAAGTTTATATATTATTTAGTGTACCTTTTGGGCCTGATCATTTCTGAATTCAGATGTGCAAGAACTCCGTAAATGAACTATATGGCTTTCACAACACTCATTCCCAAAGGTTCAGCTTAATACTTTCGCACAGGAAACTAGTTTACACGTGCCCTGCTAGTAACCATAGAGACAGATGTCCGGTTCTCTTCTCGTTGACCTGTCCTACGTTCAAGAGGAAGCGTGTGTGTGTGCTTGTGTGTCTGATCAGGTAGCTGCCCGCAACTCTTCAATGCTGTCAGAGGCCGATTAACTCCCCACTCCCATAATTCTGCCTCTCCATTCCTGAGCGCTCCACTGCTGGGTCAAGCAAATTGTTTTCACGCTTCGTTAGTGGTTTGCTTAATTAGCTCATTTACAATTAGAAGCCTTTGTTTCTTGGATACAAGCAAAGACATCAAAAAGAGACTCCCTCCCCTCCCCTATCTCCCTTTTCCCAATCTCTTTTTCTTTGCGCGTGTGTTTGCCAGTTTGGGGTCTTTAGGGATGCTGGGGAGGGGGGCGAGAGGAGATAAAGAGAGGAAGAGATCAGACAGGGAAGGCGATGTAAACAGTCCCATTGTCTCTGTGTGTTAAAGTAATGAGACTTCACAGTGGAAAGTCCTGACATGTCCGCCTGTCACAGGGGTGCGAGCCAGCCATTGCCGTGGCCCCAGCGGGCTCGAGGCTCGCAACGAAACCGCTGTTTATTTTCTCTTCCTCTCCCTCGAACACCTTCTTTAATATCCAGCAGGTCAGCGCAATCTCTTACAGTGGTCTATTCTTGTCCATTAATGAGTGGCGGTCATATCCCCGTGTGTTTATTTACTGGGATGGAATGCTTAGCCCTCGCGTCATCTTTTGACTCCGGGGCTGTGCTTTCTCGAGGGGACCGCTGTATTGACAAGCCAGAAAGATGTGTATGTAAATTTCCTCCGGTCGTCCCTGGCGACGGGGGTGAAGAGCGTGCTTGGTGCTCTCGGGCGGGAGAGGGAAGCGCGTATGATAGTCGCTGACACACACATCAAAGAGCCGGAGAGTCTGGGAAAGTTTTAAGAGTGAAGCTGTTGTTTGGTTGCACGGTGTCTCATTTCACATAGCCTCGGGGCAAGCGGAGAGGGGGGGGGGGGGGGGGGGCGTGAGATAAGGAGGAGGGGGTGACAGATATTGCCGTCAGTGCCGTGCACCCTGGCCTAGTCAGAACACTTTAGTCATTGCTAAAGACGGGAAAAGAGGAGTCTCTCTCTTTCTTCTTGTGTTCTTTTTGTCTTTTCTATAGCCCCATCTGGCTGCCTGCCACTTATAGTAGGAAATGAGGCCCACATGGAATCAGTGCCCGCTGTACGAACGCCTGCAATTCACAAAGCTCTATACATCCCTCGCCCCGTACATGTTCATTTTTGGTCATTTAATAATGCTTTTCGCTTCCAATAAGGGGACATTCACACAAAATCTGTTCTTTTTTTGCACTCTTATTTTAATTGTTGGTCTATCTAAACATGCGCTGGATGGATGTTTTTCCACATGAACAGAGCGTTTGTAAGTCTTAACTATTCCATTAGGCAGTCGATTGAACTGAACATGTTGCATTTAGAAATACAACATGGATTATTATGTTACTATATTATTAATTATATTATGCATATCATGGATTGCATGAACTGATATGCTGTTTGTCTTGAATGTAATGCTTCGGATATCAAAGTCGCATTGGATAAGCGTCTCCCAAGAGCGTAAATGTTTATAATATAATATTAAAATATACAATTGATAGCTAAGTGCCTTTTCTAAGGTGTTGGTGACAAATAATTAGAAGTAGGTACTGTAAACACGCTAGCGATGCTTGCCCCGCCCACTGATTCTTCTGATTGGTCCACTGTCCTAAAAATTGACCTTGAAGAGGAACTTCTTTTAAGTTGACTGTGTGTTATAATATTCTAGCACAAAAAAACAGCAGAAAAAACAGTGAGACATCCATCTAGCAAACTGTTAAAAAGCAGTTCAGTTAAACACACAAAATGCTAAGAGTGTAGTACTCTCCGCTCTGTCATTTCACCACTTTTTAAATCCTTTTCACAGAATTCCCCACAAAATCAGTCAAAAAAGCTTTAAAACGTCTGTCAGTTTCATCTGGACATATGAACACTTTTTTTTATCCCCAAATGAAATCTGTCTCTTTTTTCTCTCTCTCTAACTAGAGTAGTGTGAGAAAAAAACATTCATTCACTCTTAATCTTCATCCAGCCTCTCTCTCTCTCGCTCTGTCTCGATCTCACACACTCTTGTCCTGAGCTCTTTAATGATGTTCAATTTTTTCTGTCATGCCAAGACGACATGTGTTAGAATACTCAAGCTCTTTGTCGGGCTGGATTGTGACTGTTTTTTCTGTGACCGTTGCAAATGCTCCTCAAATCCCTGTTGGGGTGCAGGGAGTAAACACTGCCTCATTGTCGGGTCTCTCGGAAAAACGCTGCTACTGTTTATTATGAGCCATAAAATTTGTGGTCTGTTCCTTTATTCAGAAAAAGAGAGAGACTGGGGTGGGGGGGAGAGTAAGATGAGATCATGTTTTTGTTATTATCATCATGTGCTTGCGGGGAAAAATGTCTATCTGCGCCTGGATTAGTCGAGTGGGTGACATCATTGTTTTTGTTTAATTTCTCATGAGAAAGTGAATGCGCACCCCTCTTTTCCTTCAGTCGGACTCTCAAAACGGTCGTCATGCAGCGGGTGTCACGGAGATAAAGCAGGCCGGGATCACATCAATGAGTGTGTTCTGCGAAGGTTAAGATTCTGACGCTTACACACACTTCCGTTTGTCGCTCTCCCGCCGTGCAGGGAACTCAACTCATCGGCCAAACACACCAATGAAGAGAGTCCTAAAAAAAAAAAGAGTAAAAGTCTCGAATAAGATTGACCGCACAAACGTTTTTTTTTTTTTTTTTGTTTGTTTGTTTTTTGAACATTGAGGTTAATATCTGATAACTGGCTGATATTAAAATTTGGTCCAAATAAATGTAAAAACTAAACACTAATGCTAAAATCAGTCGAGTTACAGTAACTTCTACAGGTGAATTTAGGCATGTTCACAATAATATAATGTACAGTATGAAAAATGCTAATGGCTGAAGATTACATTAAACGTGTAAAAGATTTACTTAAAGCAAGCATTACTTGATTGCAAAGGCAATTAAAAAAATAGTTGAAATGAGCATTATACACAACATTATAATGTAGAGAATGATAAAACCTTAATTTACTTAAATCATGATTTCTAAAGTAAATCTTCAAAAACATTATTCAATAAAACTTCATTGTAACCTTATGACCTCGGAGTCATTACACTTCACCAGGTGTGTGGTTCGAAATTTGGAGGGCCTTCTTTCGCACCTGGAAGGATTAATGACATCATTGCTCAAATGCTTCATGACATCATCATTTGGATGTAGGGATGTTAAATGGATTATAGAATTGTATTTATATGCATGCAGGGGTTCATTTGTGTGATTTCAGGCATTGGAAAGCTGTAAATAACATGGGTGGGATGAGACAGATGGCGTAGATGAAAGATCCAAGATCTGTCTCTCCTATCTGACACCATTCCTTCTTTTTCTTAGATTTTTGCTTCCTCGTTTGGTTCCTTCATCATCTGTCTTTTTAGCTTTGTTTTGGAGTTTTGTTTTTGGATTGCTTCATAAAGAAAACATGACTTGAATAACTACGGGCAAAGCTCACCCATCAAAAGCAGCACTTGATGAGTAAAACAAATGATGTCATATCCAGGTGTTTTCCCCCCTATTTTAACTCCCACTCAGAGTTCATGGACTATGGCAATTTCTGACAAAAGAAACAAAAAACGTTTCCAAAATAATATCCCACTCCAGCTGCTTTTCAACGGAATAGCAGAGACCTTAGGACACTAGATTAGACCTAATACAGAGAGACTTTCATGTCTACATTTTTTTTTTTCATCTATTTCAATGAGTGACGGTAAACACGATTTGACGACAAATAAAACTATTTATTTGCAAAAGACTTTCAGCAAACAGTACGGTCACATTCATTCACATGACAATCCTCAGCGGAAAACCTCCTTTTCCGCATCTTTCATGTTCTAATATTGTTTTTATTTTTTCGCGAAAGGAAATTGAGTTTATACGCCTAGTGAAAAGTGTGTTTTCAAGTGGAAATCCACTATTGTTAGGGGTTTCCTCTGAGAGGACCGTTATAATCCCGAGAGAATTCCATTAAATATTTTTACCCCAAATTGGAAAAATAAACCACTATCTGTGCTCGTATTTTGATTTGTGTGAAGTCATGGATTGCCAAGACGCCACAACTAGATCTCTGATGTCTCAGTGACCTCTGTATTTTGGTAAGTGTGTGTGTGTGTGTTGTCGGGATGTGACGCCAGGGCATGTAATGTTAACACGTTAGCATACACAGCAGAAACTACGAGGCAATCCCAAAAGGCTGAGACACAGCCTTACTCTGTGTGTGTGCGCGCGCTGCATCAGGCAGGTCAGCGACACGGTTTGTGGCAGATGGTCCAAATATGCTTACAGATCTCCCTCTGGGAGTTTAGATAGGGTCGTGGATTGATCTAGTAGACTGTGTATCAGGATATGTCATCACATGTTTGCGTTTCTCTCTCTCTCAGGCACCTGAACAGTGAACACGCCCTGGATGATCGCAGTACGGCCCAGTGCAGGGTCCAGATGCAGGTCGTTCAACAGCTGGAGATACAGGTGGGATGCGCGCACAAACGCAAAATCAACATTTCTCGAAAAATCTTGCAAACGCTGTTCAAGCTGCCTGACTTTTCTTTTTTCTTTTCCTGTTTTTATTTACATTTATGCATTTGCCACATGCTTTAGCATTTTTTTAAAGAGTTTAGTCTGAACGTTTTTGCCTCGTAATTATGTTACAGGTAATTGAGTCATAAGTGTCAACTTTAGAGGATCAAGGCCTGAATTTGTGTTCACCAATACGGTTAATAGATGCCGAAATTTGGTCTTCCAGAAGTCCCCTGTAATATTTCACATACAGAACTTCACACTTTCCCAGCTGGCATGATTTTCTGCCCATTACATGTCACATAAGTTGATAGAGATCACTGAAGCTTGTAATAGGAAGAGTGATGTAGAGTGCGGGTGCGAGAGAGGAGGCCAGAATATCTGCCTTTGATGGATCCCAATTAGAGAGTTTCCCAGCACTTCTCTCGTCCCTCCTGCCGCGGACTCTCGGCAAGCACCGTGGGCTGCCTGTCGCTCGCATATACGTGGTGTCATCTCTAATGAGAGAGCTGATAAGGAGAAGGGTGGACATGGGAAGTGCTAGAGACTTCCTCTGCCCGCGGACACCCTCTGTGTGCCTCTCCAGTCTTCTAATGTCGGCCTTAGTGCCAATTGCAGACGTTTTTCTAATCAGCTCAGTGGTTTTGTTGTTTTTTCTTTCAGTAAGACAGCACAATTAATCAGAAAAATTACTAAGATTACAGTTGAGGTTGTCCTGCTGCTTATTAATAAAATGACAAATCAATTATCAGAATATATATTATTATTATTATTGAATGTAAATTAAAAAAAATATTAAATTCTAAATAAAATAAATAAATAAATAAATTAATAACATTTTAAATTAACAAAATGAAAACAAATCACTTGTCATAATTAAAATAAAAAATACATTTAAAACTGTAATAATAATTAAAAAAAATTAAATAAAAAAAGAATAAAACATAAATGTTGCGTAAATATAATTATTCTTAAGTGCGAATGAAGTGTTTGCAAATGTCCAGAACTCTCAGGATATTTTTTAAACTTTTTTGTACTTCTACTCTTTGCTACAAATCTGAGAAGAATTTGGAGAGATTTTCAATGAAAGGGAATATTCAAACGTGTCATTTCAGCAGGCTATAACTCATGTTTAGTGGTGAACAATGTTTTATTGTCCGTGTGAGTAATTTGTTTGGACGCAGAGACTGTCAGAAGAGCGTCTAGTGACATTTAGGATTGACACTGACAGGACTTCGGTCAAGCACATTAGGTCGCATTAAAGAAACCTTTAGCTATAGGGAAACTGCTCGAAGTCAAGCACACGCCAAACTAAAATGCAGGTCAAGTAACCTTACCGTGCCTGCAGCGGTTGAATTCCTCTGCTTTTGGAGCTGTAAATCAACAACCTTTAAAAAAAGAAAAGCATGTCTCCTGGACGGGCTTACATTGAAATGGGCACTTCAGGCCCTCCAGCTTTACGTGGCAGAACTACTTCCCATCATCATAGCCAGTCAAACAGACCTAGTAATTGGTCAGCTTCCCTTTTCTTTCCACGCCACCTCCCCTTCATGTTCTCCTTCTCGTCCCATTCCCAAAAATAAACCCCTCACAACAAAGCTCTTTCAAAAAACACTGCCCTGCCAGGCACGCGGGCAGCGAGCTCACTTTGTGGCCCACAAACAGCGTTTAAACACGTGTCCAGATCGATGCAGGGGTGATGAGAAGTGACAAGAGAGTCAGTCCATGTCCAAGCGTATTTCCTCTCATGTCTACCTCCGTCCTGTCACCTACTCTGCCCCCAACTCCCCTACCGCCCCAATGCCAACCCAGACAAACCAGAACCACCCTTCGCCAACCTGCTGTCTCTCCCGGCTCACCAGCTCAGATTTTCCACTGTTTTTATTACCCCGCTGACCAGCATGTACGAGTCCCTCATTAAACACGCATATCAGCTAATGGGTGAATAAACAGCCCAGATCTGTGGATGACTCCAGCAACACTAGGCACATCCGCAAAGCATAAGCACAACACCGCAACACTCTAATCCACCTTTTAGGATGATTTTTACAGTATTTTAAAACAGCCAGAATTAGGTTGTGGAGTTTGCTAAGGCAACCATCAATATTATTGTTGCTCATATAGGGACTTTTTTCTTTGACAACAGAGGAACAACCCAGAATAGCCTACCAACCATCAACCACTCAAAAAACCTTAGCGACCACTGAGAAACCCTAGCAACCTTCAATAAATCCTTAGCAACCATCTAACACCCCCATAAGCTCCCAGAACATTCAGTAACAACCTAGGAACATCCTAGTAACCACCCAAACACCTTAGCAAACCATCTAGTACAAACCTGAAATAGCCTAGCAACCACACACCAATGGCCAGCAACCATTCATAGCACCTCAGAAACCCCCTAGGAACTACCCAGAACACCCTATACCACCTAGAAACCCCCTAGTAATCAACCAGAACACCCTGGCAACCAACCAGAACATCCTGCAACCACATAGCAATTCTCTAGTAACAACCCAAAATAGCCTATCAACCAATCAGAACACCCTAGCAATCATCCAGAAACCGTAACACCATCCTAGTAACTACCCATAACACCCTAGTACCCACAAAGAATTGTTCTAGTAACAACCCAGAATACCCTAGAAATCATCGGTAATGCTTCCTTTTACAGTCTTGTTACCTATGTACATACTATGTACTTATTGTAGTAATTAACATTACTGGGTAATAACTAGGTACTAACCCTGAACCTACTCCTAAACTTACCCCTAACCCATGTTCTTACCTTATATCAGCCAGTACTTTCTAGGTAAGTACACTGTAAGTACTGTACTGTAAAAGGAAGCGGTACCAAATCATCCAAAAACCATAGCAACGTCCTAGTAACCACACATAACACCCTAGACCCTACAAAGTATTGCTCTAGTAACCACCCAGAATAGCTTGACATCATGTCAATGACGTTTGCATGACAGTAATGTTCTTCAAACGAAAATGATTCTAATTTAAGTCGCTCCATCCTCTCTTATGTACAGATTTTTTTTTATTTTTTTTTTTGTCTGTGTGAAAAAATTGTACGGTGCCACTCTTGGAGCATTTTGAGGCAGTGCGTCGCCCCTTGATTAAGAGGGGCCGGCTGCCTCCACATTTCCTCTAAATGGCGGTTAGGAATGTCAAACGAGGGCGAGTGTGGTTACAGGGCAAGTGTCTCTGAAAGAGACGCAGCAATCGAGAGAAAGAGGAAGAGAGGGAAGGAGGACGGTGAGAGAGCTGTTTTCTCCCGGAGGTATCAAGAGCTGTGAAACGGCATGTCAACATCCCCGTGAGCTGACTCAGTTAACAGGCAGAATGCAAAATTATCCTCGCAAGAGAATATCTCGAGTCACTCCCTCCTCCTCTCAGCGGCGCCTACGAGAGCGGCACGCACTATGACGACACGCGGTTTTTAATGTGCTGTATTGGCATGAAAAATAATTGTACACTTGCGCTTCCAAAGCTTTAGTAGCTGCATATAACGAAAACAGTGTGAAACAAAAAAAAACATCTATAATTGAAATAAATTAGACAATATTTTGTTTTATTTAAAAGTTAAGAAATCTAGTTTTTTAATGCTATTGAAAAGTAAAGATAAAAGGATAGCATTAAATTATATGTTTTGTTTTATGTTTATATTTAATTTTTATATAGCAAATACATTTTTATTGAATAATATTTTTAAATATTTACATTATTTTATATTCTTATTCATTATACTATATTGATCAATAATGCAATTGCTATGTCAGGCTGGTTGGATGTTTTGATTATCGTTGTCTCTGCATATTGAACTGGACACATGGAAAAGTGTAAACCTTTTTGGATTTGGTCTGTCTCTTTTTTTTTAATGTGTGTGTATGTGTGTTTTGTCTAGCTGGCCAAAGAGAGCGAGCGTTTGCAGGCCATGATGACCCACCTGCATATGCGTCCATCAGAGCCAAAGCCTTTCAACCAACCTGTGAGTTCATAATCTTTACTTCTATCCTCTATCTTACACACTGTAAAAAATATTGTTGGTTTAACTTAAAAAATTAAGTAATCTGGTTGCCTTAACATTTTAAGTTGATTGAACTGGACAAAGTGAGTTAATACAATGAAGGAGATTGATTTAATCATCAGAAACTCAAAATAATAAGTTATCTGAACTAAATAAATTATTTAAGTTCATTTGACAAAAGAAAAAATGTGATTACAAATCTTGAAAATATTTTTTTTTACAGTGCATCCTCTGATAACCTGTTTTTTGATTTTCTCTCTGTATATTTTTGTATATAAAGTTCTGTTCAGTGCACAGATTAGTGAATCAGCTCTGTGAGGCACTAAAGAGCGCTCTCTGTTGGAGAAAGGAGGAAGCTCTGTATTCGTTTTGCTGTCTTCTCTCTCTGTACGTGTGTGTGTGTGTGTGTGTGTGCTTGGATTGTTTTCCTGGAGAGCAGCTAAGCTCTATAGTCTAATTGCAGACCCCATACTTGTATACATACTAATACCTGTTCATCTTATTCTTGCACTTTACGAAAGGAAGAAATCATTTACCCTTGCGAGCCGTTAAGCACCTTCAACTCAAGTGTAATGATTCCTACAGATTGAGTTTTCTTTTTAGAAGCCACAGCTTGCCTGCTTTCCTTCGATCCACTTTAGAAGAGTGTTTGTGTACTTAAAGATGCTTGTCACGGTGTAAAAGAAAGTGAGTGTTTTGGGCTGGACTTACCAGATATTGCAGATCGCTGCTTTATACACGGGCATCACAAAGCATTTCCCCTCAAGCCACCAGCTGGCTGTGCAATTATTAGGAATCTAATGAATATTTCATGCCGAGATTGATGAGGAGTCTTATTAAAATATGAAGATGTTGAAATTAATTGTCAATTAGAAGTAGAGTGTCTTAATTTCAGGGGATATAAATGAAGGCGGAGGGCGAAAGTAGGCCGCGTCTCCTGTTTGGAGACAAATTCTCTGGATCAGCTGCCATTAGACGGTAATGGGAAACAGCGACCGGGCCGGGCCGAGTGACCTATAAGAGAACGAGTGAGAGAGAGAGAGAGAGAGAGAGAGAGAGAATGAAAAAAAATGATAATTGTGAGTGTGATCAAGAGAAAGAATTAGCATTAAGTGGTAAGGGTGAGCATTAGGGTGGAGCTTAGCACAAGCTCAAACCCGCGCGTGGCATTGACCGCTATTAAGATCGTTGGGTGTTTGGCAAAGCAAACTGGCGTGGCTCCAGAGTTAATTAAGTACCTGTTAAACCATTTTGCTCCCCTAATTACTGGAGATGGGCCAGGTTGGCTCCTGTGGCAATGAGAATAGAGAGAAAAGAGGGCTGGCGCTGTTTAATTCGCCATATTAGCTTCAACCCTGCTACGCCCGCCCCTCCTCTCGCTCGCTCTATCTCTCGCTGCTCACACGTGCACATGATGGTTTTAATTAGAGCAAAACAAGCAAGCCCGAAAAAGACTCCCTGAGCGATGGGGAAAGCTGTTTCCTAGTGCTCCGTACCCGCCAAAGCTAATTGGGCAGAGCAGGGCCACGATGAGGGCGGGTAACCGCAAGCCTTGTTTGTTGCCAGATTGTTGTTTTACCCCCTCCTACCATGTATCGCTTTGTTTTGCTCCTCTTGTGTGGCTTTAATTGCAGACATTGTGTCACCGAGGAGCCTCGTTTGTGCCTGCATGTGTCTGAGTAACACGATTTGCGGGGGTGCTTTGTTTGAATTTTACCGGGTGAACAGGATCATCTTATAATGAGTCATTGTGCCAACTGCTTTTGGCATGGATGTGCTGGCATGGATCGCAGGATGTGCTTCTCACAGCGGGAGACCAATGACAATTTGATGATGATTATATTTCCTGGTTTGTAATTGCAACGCTGGAGATTACTGTACAGCATGGAGATGATGCGAATTCGAATCAAGGCTGCGTGGAGACTTAACGTGCGCCAGTTAGAGGGAAACAGACATTTATGTTTTTGCACTGTCATTGTTTTGTGCTATTTGTATGAATGTGTTTTTATAAACAATAAAAATGCAAGTAAACGACATTACATATATGTTGAATACAATATCGTATTAACTCTTTCCAAAAATAAAACACACTTTTACATTTTTAATGCAAATTTTCTTTTAAACAGTTACCTGCATAATACACACAGAGAAGCTTATTTTGTTAAATCTGACACAATTGCATATATACTATAAAAAGTATCATATATTTTAATATTTATAACATGCATTAAAAATATCAAATAAATATTAGTAATTTTATATCTCATTTGATATCATTAGTTTCATTAAACGTTGGGGTCTGTAGTGGTATTTCTTAAAAAAAATAAGCAAGGAAGCATCAGTTTGATCAAAACTGACTGTAAAGACAATTATAATAATGCAAACATATTTCTATATCAAATAAATGCTGTTTTAAATGCTTTTAAAACTTTCTATTCATCAAATAAAACATATTAAGCTGCTCAACTGTTTTCGACAATAATAATACATGTTTCTTGAACGCCAAATCATCATTTGAATGATTACTGAAGGATCTTGTGACACTGAAAAGTGGAGTAATTCAGCTTTGCTATCAGAGGAATAAATTACATTTTGAAGTGTATTAAAATAGAAGACTCTTATTTAACATTTTGATTATATTTTACAATATTACTGTTTTACTGTATGTTCGATCAGATAAATGCAGTCTTGGTTAGCATAAGATTTTTTTTTTTTTTTTTTTTTTTTTTTACATTTTAAAAAATAGTACCAACCCCAAACATTTGAATGGTAGTAGACTGTAAATCTTACTGTAACGTATGTTAGCTAATGCTAACCATACAAGTAGTGTATGACCTACTACTATATAACAACTAATTGTCATGTAAATAAAGTTCCTATTTTGTTTCTTCTTGTCTAGCTGAACCTGGCCTCTAGCATGTCGCTGTCAAAAAGAGAAAGTGAGGGGTTTCCTGAGGGCTTGCCTCATCCCCCCACCTCTGCCGCAACTCCCATCACCCCCATGAGGCAGGGACCCTCCGTCATCAGCTCATCCAGCCTGCACGGAGTCGGACCCATCCGTCGGCGCAACTCCGACAAGTTCTGCACCCCCATCGCTTCGGGTCAGTGTCCCGACCGCACAAATACAGCCCATCACACTCTACGCATCGACTTCTACAACACTGCAATATATATGAAATAATCATGGCTGATTTTGTCTGTTACAGAACTTGCACAGAATTGCGAATTCTACAAAAACGCTGACGTCAGGCCTCCGTTCACCTACGCCTCCCTCATACGACACGTAAGTCAGCCTGATGTGATCTGGACTCTGCTCTCTGTGCTCCAGTGCACTTTAGCAGAGTTCAACGGTGTGTGCTGGTAACTAAGGATTTATGCACATCTCTTAGCTCGGTGTCAGTCATGCTGAAACGCGTGGCACTATCCATAATGCACTGCCTGCCCGTCTGGAAACAGTCCATCAGCTAATGTCTCGCTAATAACAGCCATTTGAATCGGCTCTTGAATCACCTCTTGACACCTGCTCACTCTCTCTCTTCCGTTCTCTCTTCACTTTATTCACCAGGCCATTCTGGAAGCCCCTGACCGACAGCTGACTCTAAACGAGATCTACAACTGGTTTACACGAATGTTCGCCTATTTCAGGAGAAACACAGCAACATGGAAGGTAATGTCCCATCAGATGAATAGTTGATGCATTTTGCCCCATGGACATCTATAATACTTAGAGATATGTTAGCATTCCTATTCATCACAATGGCAATCAACAAGTGTTGTTTTGCACCAAAACCCTTCCAAAGTAACCATGAAGCCAGTGATTTGTTGTTTTTACCTTTATTTTATTTATTTAATAGTAAAAAATTATAAAGTATTGAAACATTTGATAATCTTGCCATTTCATCTGAACAGGCCTTTATACCTCAAATCTTAAGAAACGATCAATGTTTAGAAGAGCTTGCTTGCCTATGCTTACCTCGTGGCAATGACTCACAGACATAAAAACAGAGCAACGGACAATCTTTTGTTCAACATCACCCAAACAACAATAAATCCTTCCTCCGTCCCAATGGGTACAGCGGGTACAACAGAGATAGCGCCTTCTGTAGAGCTCCAATAACAGTGAGGTTATTAATGACGCCTGGCATCACCCAGACAGCCATGTTATGAGCTGGCCATTCCCAGATCTGTTTTTTTGGTCTCCTGATGTGCTCTCCTCATTGTTTTGGTTGTGTTATGTGGCGTCGGCCTGCCTGCTGGTGTTTAATCGAGTCCATTCGACCTCATTTTCTTTGCACTTTGTACTAAACTTCACTAAAAAGAGGCAAAAGACTCCCTAAAAAACTGGAAATTCAATCAGTCTTTGCATAGCCAATGGCTGCCTGCTCTTTCTTTGTATATGCATGTGCCAACTCAGTTTCTGTATTATCAGTGTATGAGCACGTAGCATTGTTACTCTTATCAGACCGTTTAATTTGGGCTAGTTGATTAGCATGCGCCCTGCTGGTCCGGAGCCAGTCGTGTATCAGCTCCACATCTCCTCACCAGCTCTGACATGCCACAGTCCACTGGAGCCCACCACAGGAGTGCAGCTCTCCCCTGTGAACTAGCTGCTGTCATACTCCTCCCTCCACCTGTGTGTGTGTGTGCGTTCCACCCCAAGCTTTCATGTCCAATCAGCTGCTTTAATCTCACGACGCTCGGTTTCATGCCACCGGTGGAGGGCAGAGCCGATACTAGGCATCAATGAAGGCATGTATGTGTGTTGAGTCTGCATATTTTAATCTCTTAATAGTATAAAGAGAACTCTATTTCTTTATTTTCCATTTATCTGCCTCATTAGTTTGGACAAACTTCGTAAAGCAAATTTAAACAGCAGAAGTTGAACCAAAGTGCTGTAAAAATTAAGACTAAAACTTAAGCCTAATAGGAAAAATTCATTATAGTCAAATATTAAACAATTATTTAAAAATGAAAAAAATTTTTTTAAAAAGTTTAAAATTATAAATTGATAATTTGTTATTATTAAAAATGTCATAATAGTAAATGTAGATGGTTACACATGGTTATTGAGTAAGAGATTATATTATTATAATCTTTGTTACTTATTCAATAACCATGTTTTAACTTATGTAAATTTGCTTTTATGAAATTTTAATGATTACTTTTGAGATTAGTAATATTAATAGGAACTATTATTCAGTAACCATATATTTAACCTTCCTAAACTTAACTTTTATGGAATTTTAATAATAATAACTCAACCATTTTTTTTATTTTTTTTATTATCTAAGCATACCTTTATGAAACTGTAATGATAATATTTATTAATGATAATAATAGTGTTTTAGGGAACACTTTATTTTACAGTGTACTTACCATAGTAATAGCAGTAAATTATGCATAATTACATGTAACTAATCTTCAACCTAATCCTACCCTAAACCTATAGAAAGTTCATGTAGATAATTATTTTATATATATATATATATTACTATTTTACTATATATTATATATATTACTTAGTACTTAAATGTTAAATACACTAACAATGACACCTTAAAGTGTAACCATGTTTTACTTGTCCATTATTAATGTTTAACTTATCTAAACTCCTTTATGGAACTTTAATAATAATAATTATTATAACAATATAACTCTTTCTCATGTTTAACTTATCTAAACTTACATTTATGGAACTTTAATAATAATAATTATTATAACAATATAACTCTTTCTCATGTTTAACTTATCTAAACTTACATTTATGAAACAAAGTCTCTCTCTCTCCCTCTCTCTCTCTCTCTCTCTCTCTCTCTCTCTCTCTCTCTCTCTCTCTCTCTCTCTCTCTCTCTCTCTCTCTCTCTCTCTCTCTCTCTGTCCAAAGTGAAAAGCAGAGTGGTCATTAAAGGCCTGGGACGACCATG
Organism: Pimephales promelas; assembly: GCF_016745375.1. Next base: position 3,963,137 of record NW_024121188.1, read on the forward strand.
TAACCGTCCCATTTAGCTGGCCATCTCCTCATCACCCTGCTTAACCATTAGTTCACCCCTCATAAAAGATGTGCTAATACATCCCTCCTTTCCCGGCACCTCCTTTCCCCCTGTGGACTTGGAGCTTGCCAAGGTGCTGTCAGGCCGAAGAGAGGAAACGGACACCGCGTAGAGTAGATCTCTTCCTGTCAGTCTGTCTCCTCATTAGCCATTCACGTGGCCTACAGCCTGGAGCCTGGAGCCTGGGCTGAGGAGGTGCTGCCCCACATTCAGACAACACTGGCCCAAGGCTCATTTGTGTGCCTGAGCCTCTGGAGGGGAGGAAGTAGGCAGAGAAACGGAGAAGGTGAGGTTAGAGAGGGACCCAAGGCAGCTGAGGGCACAGACAGAACAGCGAGCTAATAGTCTTGAACCGCAGCGGCACCCATGAGCAGTTAGTGAGCTTAGCCAGTGAGAGTTGAGGGGAAGGAGGTGAAAGGGGCAGGAATATCTTTAACAACTCATTTCACTTTTATGAAATTTAACAATTAATGGATCCGTCTACTTTTCCTCCTCCACCAAAGCCAGTTTTCTTTTTTCTCCTACTGTACCCTCTCTCTCTTCTATTTTAATAACTGCACGTTCTCACTCGTCTTCCTCTCTTGCTAGTCATTTGGCCCGGTATTAAATATAGAAATGGAGATGCATGTTCTCCGGTGCTCTTAATGGCCATCTATATTTCATGAAAAGTCAGGTCCGGAGAGCAGGGAGAAGTCATTGATCAGTTAGAGAGCCGCTCTTATTCACAAAATTCTTCAAAACTGCTGCTGTTTGTGTAAAATGACTTGAACAATGAAGGGCTGATGCTAACTTTTACTGTTACTATAAACATTTTTCTACAAAATCTCCTCGCTGTATTAGCAAAAACAAATTCATTTTGATGAAAACTAAATATATGCAGCTATATATATATATATATATATATATATATATATATATATATATATATATATATATGAAAGAAGTCTCTTATGCTCACTGAGGCTGTACTTAATTGATCAAAAATATAGTTAAAATGGTAATATTGTGAAATATTATTACAATTTGAAGCTCTATTTTAATATATTGTAAAATATCGTTTATTCTTGTGATGGCAAAGCAATTTTCAGCATCATTACTCCAGTCCACAGTGTCGCATGATAATTCAGAAATCATTCTAATTTGGTGCTCAAGAAACATTTTTATCAATGTTGAAAATTGTATACAGTATATGTGGAGATATTACAGTGCAGTGTCTGTCTTTTCCCCATTGCTTTATGTAGTTTAAAGTGGGAAATGTTTGTAACCCACACTGATCATTTATCTATGCCTTATTCTTGTAAAGAATATTAAAGTCAGATTTTTTTTTTCTCATACCCTCTTTCTCAGTGGAGGATTTATCCTGCTGTCTGCACGACTAACTTTTCTGGTACACTTTTGTACTTCCTTTTGTATGAGGCTACAAGTGCATATGGCCTTGGTGTCCATGGTAGACTGTGTGTGTTTTTTTAAGCCCCCTGTGTCTGAGATTTTCTTTCTTAATGCACATTCCTGATCCAATGAGTTTTTTCAAAAAAGTTTTTTTTTCTCACTATTGAAAAATCTGAATATCATGTTTCACTCTGAAATTGCATTGCAAATGCCATTTTAAGCTATACAGCTTGTACTGTACGTTGCTGTTCATTTCTTGGCCGAGATGGTGAAGTAGTGACCATGTCGCTCCTCTTCATGTGGGCACAGTCACCAAAGGAACAGAGACCCGTTTGACATACGCATCACGCGTGCCATCTTTCTAATATAGCTGCCACCCCTCCAGTCACTCATGCGCTCTCACTCACACACACACACACACACACACACACACACACACACACACACACACAGAGCCAGGCGGGCATTTTGTTTATGTCTGCAGAGGCTGACCCCCTTTAAATTGCTGCTAATGTTTTAACTGGGAGAATTAGTCTTTCATCACGGATGGGAATGCAAATAAAATCGGTGAGGTGGCAGGCTGAAATTGGGGTCATACTCATTTGCAAAACTAAGCATCATCGCTCCTGCGCGGGGAAATTTATTCAAAGAAGGGAGGCCTCGCCTGATTATGGCACTTGTAATTATGGTTAGGAGTGATTCCGGCATCAGCAGTCCCTCCCTCATGGATTCGGGGGGGAAAAGAGTGCGTCGGAAAAAATACACAGGATTTAATTATACACGAATTAAAATTGGTAATGAAATTGGGCATGAACAAACTACAAATAGCAGATGAAAAGGAAGGGACCTCCCTTGGGGGTGTTATTCTAGATAGTGGCTGATTAGTGAAATTTAAAATAAAAAAGCAGGGGGTGGGTTTGCTGATGGTGGTGGGGGGATAGGGCGCATCGTTTCTTGTTTTTTTTTTTTTTTTTTTGCGTTCAAAGATGGAGGTTTTTTTTTTTTTTCAAACTCCCACTGTTATGATGGTGTGGCACCACATTGTCACTTCCCCTTGGTAGAATGTGCACTTAATTGGTTGTGTGTGTCTGAAAGACGGTGCGGGCGGGGGAACAGGGTTCGAGATGGAGAGATACGCTCAGTCGACATGTCCCCGTCTGAGCCGTACAATCTTTTGTGCTCATCATCACGTGCGCTCTTTTAATTAGAAAGCAGGTATAAGATTTATGCCATTATTAAAGGCTGTTTATATCAGGCCTCGCTATAATTGCATTTTCAGCAATGACAGCGACGCGGTCGCGATTCTGCTTCAGATACCTATGGTGTAGAATCATGGTTGGAACGGGAAACTAACTACTGCTTTTTGCTCTCTCGTCTTCTCTGTATGTCCCGTCACCATTACCTAGAATGCTGTGCGCCATAACCTGAGTCTGCACAAGTGCTTTGTGCGGGTCGAGAACGTCAAGGGTGCTGTTTGGACCGTGGACGAAGTGGAATACCAAAAGAGGAGACCACCAAAGATGACCGGGTATGTGAAAAGGGATAGTTCACCCAAGAGTGGAAATTCTGTCATTGTTTATCACTCTTGTGTTGTTACAAACTACTATGGCCTTTTATGAATTTCCAGGGCATTTAATAAAAGTGAATGGGGACTGGCTCCAAAAATACCATATTATTTCCGGTATTACAAGAGCACTGTATATTTTATAACTTATAACCATATATTTCATTAAGTGATAGAATGTTTAAGGGATACTCTACTTTTTGTTTTGGAAATAAACTCATTTTACAACTCTCCCAGAGTTAAACAGTTGAGTTTTACCGTTTTCGAATCCATATTTAGAAGAATATCAGTAACCAGACAGTTTCTGGTCTCATTGACTTCCATAGTGTATTTTTTCCTACTATGAAAGTCAGTGAGACCAGAAACTGTCTGGTTACTGATATTCTTCTAAATATCAGAAAATCGGCTGAATGGATTCCAAAACGGTAAAACTCAACTGTTTAACTCTGAGGGAGTTGTAAAATGAGCCTATTTCCAAAAAAAGTGGCGCATCCCTTTAATATACTTGAATCTTATACATGGCCAATGCTCATTATAGATGGGTATCAGGGTAAAAAAACATGACACTTAAATAATAAATAAATGTGTGTCACCCTAATATACTTTACTGATAAAATAGATCAAATTAAGATTATTTATATACAATATGTGTAATATATGGCAATTTAGAGTTTTTACTTTGTAAAAAAAACCGTAGTAAAATTTCATATATATTTTTACTGTGTAGTTTTTTCACAATTAAACTGAAATGTAATCACTGTTCACTAAAAACTAAATCAGATATGACATCTTCTGGCAAGTTGAGTCAGGTTTGAAGTGACCATCATTGATATCAAATAGTGCTGTCATTCATGGCTCGCTTAAGAACGCCTGCTCAGTGTTTCTGTAGCTTTACAGACTGAAATAGGAGCCTGTCCGAAGTCATACAAATCAAAAGAACCTGCGAAACACTGGATTAAAAGAGAGCACTCTTTAAGTGTAGACTATTTATTGAGTGGAAGTCCCAAAAACAGGCTTTATTCCTTTAGCTAAAGCGTGAGCTTGTAGGTCTGCTCTGTAAGTGAGGCTGTAATCGTTATTGGCATGTATGATTACCCTAATGGGCTTCCCATCATTACCCTATTACTGACTCTCTAGTCAAAAGCACAAAGGTCTCTTTTGTGCCTCGCCTGCTTGTGTTTGGCAGTGCATGCGTGTGTGTTGGTGTGCCTGTGTGTTTTCCCGTCTATGTCTACACTGTTTAGGGTACATTGTGAGCAGATGCACAGCAGAAAAGCGTGCCTGCTTGCATTTGTACAAACAGATGTTACACGCCGTCTCAAGCTCTGCCAGAGAGACGACGGCAAATTACCCAGCCGACGGCCTGCCCGCCAGATTTCAACCCTATAGCGCACAGACACAAAAGTGAACAAACAGTAGTGTGTGTGTGTGTGTGTGTGTGTGCGCAGTTTATGCTGTGTCAGAATGCATGTGTTACTCTCTATTGTTTAACTTTTCTATTTATCTTGAGTAAATAGAATAGTGCCTCAGCCGTTTTCATGGGTTTAGGGGCTTTTTAACAGACTTTGGTCAGCTTGTAATAAACATGTGTACTTAATCTTTCTTCTTCTCCTTCTCAGAAGTCCCACTCTTGTGAAGAATATGATTTCTGGGCTGGGATTTGGCTCCCTTAATGCCAGCTATCAGGTAAGTGCGTGTAGATTTTTAGTACATCAAATTAACATAGAAACCTTATATATACATCCATACACACTGGTTGTTATTGAAAATGGGGAAATGAATGACACCTTTTTTTTTTTTTTGTTACTCTATTCTCCCAAATTTTTGTTGATTGAAATATTCCACTTAAAACTTGTGAGAGAATCGTTCTTTTAAGTCGTTTAATTAGTCAAACCAGTTCAGTGTTCATTAGCTAATTGGTCTGAATTTATATTTGCTTTGAAAATAAAGTCTTTAAATTCATTGACGTTTCTAAATATGAATATACATTTTTCTAGAGGTCTAAAATATTTAGCTACACAGTGCGTTGGGTAAAGTACAAGTTGCCATAGTGAGATCTGAAATGAGTGAATCTTTCTTTTCAACGAATTAGTCTAAAGGTTTCGTTACATTTAAGTGATTTTATACAACTGAAAAAATCCTGGATAATTCATTCCTCGGAAAGTGTGGGAATCCTGAACAGATCAGGCCAGATGAAGCGCACAAGGGCACCGATAACAATTTCCTCTTCTAATTAGCTGCTTCTCCCAAACCTCCTCCGTTCTCCTCCCTCCATCGCACACGCGCTCCTAGCCAGCCATATGTGATTTATAGCGTCAAATATTTGTCAATGAAGGTCACAGCATAAAATTAGTGTCTGTCCTAGAAAATCCATCTGAAACTCGCGACTCCTGTCTCCGCGAGTCCTGTTCTGAGCTTTCAGAGCCTAGCTGTGTGTTTTTCCCAAGAACACAGTGTGACGAGACAGAGATGGATCTGGGAGGTTAGCCTTTGTGCTTGCGTCCTGGTCTGGGTGTGTGAGCGTGTGTGGCGCTCTGTCAGGTCTGTGCCCATCCATCTCTTCACAGGACAAGCAGTGTCAGCGGCTGACAAACAAACAGCCCAGCTAATCACGGGCCAACACACACACACACAAACACACTTCCACCGCCCTGGCCCAGTTTGTCCCGCTCTGACCCCACAGGCCATCTCTATGGAAATGGAACTGCTCATCCTGAAAAGGCCGCACATAAACTAGCCTTTAACAAAAGAGCAGACACACAGTGTGCACAACAACGCCCCTCTAGAGTGTGAGAGAACTGTGGCTCTGCTGTTTTCCGTTTGTAATTCCTTGAGTGTTTTAGTCTGGTATTCTTAGCACAATCTCACCTAAAATCGTCCGTTTAAAAGTGACTCAGCCTGGTCATCTTCTCATTAAACAGGCGTTCAGCATGTTTAGCTGTTTAATTCTGTCTGTTTTTGCCACTTTCTTTAAAAAAAGTGTTGGTGGCTCCCTGTTAATTGTAGTTTAAAGGGGGAAAATTAGCCTTTATTTAGTTCACATCAGCTAAACCTTGTGTGACCCTGATCATCTTTCTCGCCACCACCCAGTCTCAACAGAATCAGAATGAATTTCCCTCAAACTCTTTCATTTCGCCCTCTCTCTCTTTCTCTCGACGACATATTTTCGGCAGTCACGACAGTTTGGATTGGCACGAGTACCACGAAATTTTCAGTTCAGAAGTGACTGTATGAAGACGAAGGAAACCAACCAGAACCGTTTTCCGTTCTGCTTTTCCTCATGTATTAAAATATCCATATGCGTAGTTGTTTATGTTGATTTGTATGTAGTCATATGAATTTAACGTTTACTTCCATTCATTTTTACTTCTACCATTACTTCTGACTCTGAACTTTTTTATTCAATTTTTTTTTTCAGTTTATTGATTTATACCCTCAAAACCAGGAGTAAACAGTATAGCTGGGGAATTTCTTTTAACTGCGGTAAAAATAACATTAAAAAAAATCACCAAAAAATAATCCGAAATATAATATAATGAATGCTATTATGTAAAATGAAGAATTTCAGATAATTATTATTATTCATTTATCACTCAAATTGTTATGCTGATTATAAGGAAAACATATATTATTATTTATTATTATATAAAATTATATTTGGCAAAAAAAAAAAGTTTAAGCTAAAAGTTGCAAATTTAAGCAAAAATAGTAAAGTATTACCAAATGCTATGATACTCTATAACATATCTCATATCCTAAAGAGATTTAGAGGTGTTTTCATTTGAGCACATGTGTAACAGGAGCGCGAGTTGGTGTGTCTGTGTTTCAATCGGGCCTGTTGCATGGAGGCGAGGAGACCCCTAGTGGTCACACAAACTAACCTACTGCTCCACTGCCCCCAGTTTTCCCTCAAAACATACAGATTGCATCGGTCCAGCCAGCACATTTATCAAAACCACAGAAGACATTTATTAAATAATACGTTTTTAAAAAAATAAATAAAATGACACGCTTTCTCTGAGGATGCTCACTGTGAAAGTCACCATTGCCATATGACTTTGTGCCCAAGTACACCTTGCAGTCATCTACAGTATATTCACTTAAAGACCTTTCAGACCTGCTCCGCCATCAATGCCTTATGACTAGAGCAACATGTCCATCATTGAATCTCTCTTAAATGTCCATAGTGACCTTATACTTCCATTTTGTGTGTGCAGGCTGCACTCGCAGAGAGCAGTCTTGGTCTTCTGAACAGCTCCACCCTGATGAACAGCACAGGTGCGAGTCTCAACATGCTGCACGTCGGCCACGATGATGTCAGCAGCACTGTTGAACAGGTCAACAGTAACGGTAGCTGCAGCCCGGGCCTCTCTCCGCAGCAGTATGGGTAAGACTATAGACAACTTACAGTGCCTTGATATGTAGTGTACTACTAAATAACCTAATAGCCTAAAGTTAAAAGTGGGGTTTTAGTTTTTATGAAACAACAGCAATGAAAAAATAATTATCCATTTTTTAATACACCACTAATGTTTGGCGTTTTTTGTTGTCGATTTTCAAAGAAGTCACTTATGCTCACCAAGGAGTAGTTTATTTGATCAAAATTTCATATAAAATTGTTTCAATTTAAAATAACTCTTCTAATATATTTTAAAATGTAATTTATTTTTGTGATGGCAAAGCTGAATATCATGTGTCGCATGATCCTTCAGAAATAATTCTAAAATGCTGATTTTCTGCTCAAGAAAAATGTCTTATTATCAATGTTAAAAACAATAAATATTTTGTGGGAAACTGTTATGTATGGAGCTAATTATGTGCCATAATTAAACAAATCCAGCATTTTGCATACAAACTCGATTTGCTTTGCAAAGGAAATTAGTCCCCTATTTTAGTGCCAGCTATTGTTTTAGAAGAGGCAGTTACTCAACTGCATTTGTGAGAAAATCTGCCTGAACACATTTGTGAGAAAATCGAGCCGAGAGATCTCACAATCGTGACAGACAGATATGTATTTGTATGCACTAAATGTGGTATTTGTTCAAAGGTTACATGCAATTTGTAGCATGTTGTTTGTTTTTATTTGTGAAATATTATCTAGGCTCAATTATTTATATTTGTAAAACACAATATTGATTACTCCACTAGATTTTTGCTCAAATTGACCTTTGTTTTTGCAAATTGCTTTGTTTGTTTGGTTGCGAGTCGATTTTGTTTGCAAAATACTGGATTTGTTTGTTTAATTATGGCACATAATTCGCTCCATAGTTATGCATTTGAAAACCGTAGAAAGTTCAAATGAGCAACATTTATTTTAAATGGAAATGTTACAATTAACTTTTTAAAATTTTCATCCATTTAATGCATTGTTGCTTGGGGAAAAAAGCTGTTGAACTGTAGTGTATATAATTTATTAATGATAAAAAGAATCACAATAAACAATATATACATAATATAATATAAATTAATTATATTATAATTATACTATATATATGAAGAGTTCAGATGCAATAGCCTCTAAGTGCCACTTGAAATTTTCTTCTAGAATGATCATTTTTATCAAGCTTGTATATTTAAGTTCAGAGATTTCACTTAAATGGCAATGATAATTACCTATTAATTGTTATTTAAGTGAAATTACTGAACTTCATTATACAAGTTTGATAAAAATCATCAATAAAGAAGAAAAATTCAAATGGCATTTAGAGGTTTTTTCATCTGAACTCTTCATATATTTCTTAATGAAATCTTAGGGATTATATTACAAATTATATAACGTTGTGTAAATGTATATATTTTAAATTGAATATTGAAAAAGTGACATTTAAAAATTGTTACATATTTAAAGGTTTATCTCTCATTTGATTAATCTTGCTTCTATAATCTTAGTAAAGACTGACTTATTGTGTGTTACTGTCTCAGACACCAAATCCATGTGAAAGAGGAGCCAGCTGAGATGGAGGAGGACTGCAGACCCGTGTCTCTCATGGCAGCTGTCAATCAGAACCTGAGCATGCCTGGTGACGAGCGTGACATGGAGGAGCTTCCCACGGAGGAGCTGGAGTAAGAGGAAGCGTTGACGGAGGCGGAGCTCACCGGCCCGACCACTCCCTCATATTCAAGATGATCAAGATCAAGTGAGAAAACAAAGATACAAAACCAACTACAACTTCAAAAACCAAAACAGGGTTAGACCTCATCTGTTCACAATGCAAAAAAAACACACGTCCCCCCCCTTTGATTTTTTTTTTTTGTTTGTTTCCTCGGTCAGTACCCTCGAAATGGCCCTTTGAGCAAGTGCGTTTATGTCCTCCTGTGTTTGAAACATGGTCTGATAGAAGTATGGACCAGCGTATCTAAAGCTACTGAGGGAAAACTGACGTCAGTATACACACTTAGTACATTTTTTTCCCCCCAGAAGTCACTTGAGGTTTCTCTATTTTAAGTCTTTTTAGCTTTAATTTTTATGTTCCCTGGGCCTGAGAACACTGCTTTTTTTATGGGATAAATACACAGTGGTGATTTACCTCAGAAAGATGTTCACATGCCTGACAAGAGAGGAAAGAGATGCCGAACACACATCTTCGGAATGACTTCTGCTTTCAACCGGATTTTTGTACTCATTCAAAGGGGATGCTGTAAGACTCAGTAACTTTGCGGTCACACAGATAAATTCCCCACTCTTGACAAAGGCAAAGACCGAAACGATACAAGCTGATAGACTGGTAACGGCATCCCCGGCCACCTGACCTACTCCTTTGTTTCTTTTTTTTCTTTTTTCGTCTCCCTTACATGACTGGACTGGAGAAACAGGGGACACGTTCTGTCTCGAGGCAGTGTTAGCCTCGGTGGATGCTTGCGCTGTCCTTATCTTTATCTGATGGTATCCACAAGAGTCTGCCAGAACTTGCTTTTCCCCCCTCACTCTTTGTCAGACTAAACATAGAAAATGTTGCTACCCCCAAAAAAGGCATATTTCAGGAAAAGGAACTTTTTTTCTGTTGTTCTCCTGTGGTGCTGTTATGACAGCCAGACTGACATGAGGCTTGTGGAGGACCGGCTCAGAGACTTTATTGACTGTATTGTTGATTATAATATGTGTGCAGTAGCTTTCGATTTCGTTTCGCTTTCATAGTCATTTATTTCTTTAAGGATCAACATTTTTCATTGTGATGTAATTCAACTATTATATGTCTTTTGTTAATGATTGTTTTGTTTCGTTTTGTTAAATCATCATTCCAAATAGGGGTTACGTTTGGGAGAGAAGTTCCAAAATCCTTATTCTACAAACTCCACCCCCAAAAAACGTATCCTAGTGTAAGCGTTAGATCACACGTAAATGAGGATAGCACTTAGCACTAAGTGAAGACTTCCGAAACAGAACCACAGATGAAATCTAACGTTAAATACCAACAAAACCACTCGAACATTTCTATAGCAGAGAGAAGCTGAAACTAAAGAGGTGGAATACGCATTGCAGGGCTCCCTGTGAGATCATGAAAAACTTTACAGGCACTCATATCTCTCTTTTTTCACAAATTTGCTTCATTTTTTTGTTTATTTCGGATATTTTTATCTTATTTTCCCAGATTTGCGGCATTTCCTTCGTTCGTTTCAGAGTTTTCTGTAGTAGCCAGTTGATATCAGCTGCGATACAAAACATTGCTTTAACGTAAAAGATAACATGGTCACGGAATACCTCAGACCACAGTGTTTTCCCCCTCTCGCTGTTATTACAAAGGGGATTTGTACTGTGGCTAACCAATATAGTGACTCTCTCATTATCAGTTCAAAGTTCTATAGTTATTAGATATATAAAAGTTATTTGCAATTCACTGTGTGAGTAGAAAGTGTCTGATTAGCATGTGAGATTTTGCTTTCACTGAACTTAAAAAAAAAAAAACTTTTCTCAGTAGTGCCATGCCAAATTTTGAGTTTTAATTTAATATATGTTGCTTTTTTTTGTTTGTTTTCCCCCATTTTACTTTTGTTACAGGTAACCAAAGAGATATTTAGTAAACCAAAAAAAAAAAAAAACTTTTTTTTTAATTTATCATTACTTCTACTTAGAGAACTGGCCAAAAGAACACAAACACATCATTTGAATATTTAATTTATCCTTTTTTTTTTTCAGGTAAAATGTTTTTTGACTCACTGACACTACAGAGCATTCCAAAAACCAAAGTGTAAAATGCTATTTTTTTGTTGTTGTTTAAAAAAAAGGAAAGAACTGTTTTAATATAAGTTAACCTAATGAGTTCTTAACACTACATATGTTTAAAGGCCAAAAAACAAACCGAAAAGGAAACAAAAAGCAAAAAAAAAAAAAGCAGTATTAACAAGCCTCTTGCAGTTCCTTAGTTAATGTACAAAGCACTTACGATCTGAGAAAGGAAGCTCTCTACCCCATCTTATGCTCAGGCGATTGCAGTGTTGAGAACGCAGTCTTCACCGTCTAAGATTGCAAAGGACTTTACATGCAAATGGCACTTCAATAACAGTTGATGTACTTTTGTGACACTAGTATCCAGCAGCAATTACTTGGCATTATGGTTTACTTCAATTACCAGTATTTCACAGTTCAACGAAAACCAAAAAAAGCAGGCAAGCACTTGCTTGCTGTGCTTACCCTGCCTGTTGAACAGTATTATTGACCACACTAATAAGGGATGGCTGATAGGGACTCAGATCGTTTCAAAAACAACAGGAATTATTATAAGTACTGTTCAAGTAATTATTTTCCACTTTTTTTATGTTGGAGGATCTTTGACGTACCTGGTCACGCGAGACCTGTGTATTCATTTAATACACACCTTCGAAACACCTACAAAGAAATAAAACCAAATATAATGCTACCTCCTTTTGAAAACGATTCACAAAATAGATAGGCCAATGAAAGTCGCCTGTAGTCATTCAAAAGGTTTAAATCCCTTCTAGTTTGTCATTCATACACAAAATAATAATAATAAAAAAACCAAAATATGATTCTTGTTGCATAGCTGTGAACGTAGCTTGTCGATTCCTCTCGATTCCAAATTTATTAGCATGAACGGAAACAAACAAACGAGACACGACGGGGAAAAAAGACGACTACCTCTCCACCCCCACCTGAAAAAAAAAAAAATGCTGAGTTCTGTTAAGTATGAAGCATTAAGTCGTCAACATATTTAAAAGGGTCTACTCCAAATCACATATTCCCCACTTTAAGTGATCTATTAGCATAGTGTCTATGTACAGGTCCTCTGTGCGGAGGCTTAATTGTGTGTTTTAATTCCACATGCATAATGAGAGGCCAGGCCAATGAGAGCCATCGAGCTGGCCGGTCATTAGAGCGTACTCAATGGGCCAGTCAGTTGGGTGTCAGAAATGATGATAGGCAGAATGCATTAACGCAGGCCACTCTTGCACGGACCCCGCTTCCCAATTAATGCAAAGTGTAGCTTCGTGACGGCTGTGGAGAAAATAGCACACACACACACACACACACCATCCCAGAGAGATCATCACGCTCCTAATAACAGGCCTTTATTTTTATCGTACGACGAAACCAAAATATCCAAAGAGAAGCATCAAGCTTGTGCTACAAGAACTGAGGATTGCGGAGGAATTGAAAAACTCTCACAAATCAATTGCTGCATTCACGAAACGGACTACAGTTGTGCTTTAAGGTACATGTGTAAACAAAGCTGTTTTGTAAGATGTGGATTGAAACACATCAGTGGTGATCGCCATGACTCCTTTGTTACTTTTACGCGAGTTGTAATGATGTATTATTGTATATTACCGTTCGGCTTAGCTGCTCTCAAGGGCATTCCCTTCTTTTACGTGTTTCATTTACTTTTTTTTTTCCTCACCTGTTTTTTAGCTATTGTAAAGTTTTGAGCTCAGAATTCCTATACTGTATTGCTTATGCTAAAAGTGTATGTATTTATCATATTATGTGCTGCAGGTATCATGGTTAAATTTTGTTTTCCTCCCCCCACCCCCACCGGTTTTTCTGTCATAAAACGTCTGGGACGATTATTCTTTTTCTTTTTCTTTTTTTCTTTTTTTTTGTTGTGTATTATCTCTCGAAAAAAGACAGATTAAGAGTTAGATAAGTGGTTTAGGTAACACACCTGTTTGTATATTTATCTTAGCTAGGTCTATTTTGATACTTTTTGTCTCTGTAGTGCATTTATGCATTTTTAAGGAAAAAAGAGAGAAAACAAACTAAAAAAGTTGAACTCATTGTGTAATGATACCTCAGAAGGACTTTTCTCAGAAGACAGGACCAAAACTTCAGAAAAACAGTGAAAGAGAAAAAAAAACATTGTAGAAAAGAAATGTGTAGCCCTCTCTTGCTTATAAGAAAGAGCAACTTTAAGGTGTTTTTTTTTTTTTTTTTTTGTTAATTATTGGTCCTTTAGGTGCCAATATGTGTACAGACTCCCTTTTAAAGTCAACTCAGATTTACCACGAGCACTCAAAGCTGTCTCTCAGAAGGCAATAGCGCTCCAGATCTGTACAGAAAGTCTCTGAGAATGTGCATGGATTGGCTCTCCTCAGCATAACTCGGTGATTATGTCGATCGAGAGGGTCTTCCTTATATTTTCAGACTTTTCTGCACCCGCATTTTCGACCACTGTTTGCCATTCGCTGTGAACTTGGTGTGGCTTTTCCACGGTAGCATACCAAATAAGATTGTGAAAAGGCTTTTAGAGATGCAGTTCATTTTCAGTGACCACCAAAGGGATTGTGGATAGACATTTGTATTCCAAATCGATCAAGTCTGCCACAACTGTAACCAAACTAATGGCTGGCGTAGGTGACAGCGGTATTTTACATTTCACGGTTATCCACCCTACAACCCAGAGCTCCATTGCCCGGTTATGAATAGCTTTGAGATGCCGCTCTTGGGAGCTTTCGCCTGATGGTATTAACTTCTTCGGCCAATCAAATGGAACTACCACTTCGACTCTCCTCTCATTGTATTTTTACGAATGTGTGTACATTTTCAGCAGTGACTTCTATGTACTTTAGTTTCATTTTAACTTGTTTACTTCTCTTTTTTTTTTTTACATTTGTTTTGCTTTTTCAGATGAGACTTGGGGGAAGAATAGGTGGTGGCTTTTGAAATGGTATAGAAAAAAAAGGCAACTAGCCATCCGCCTTTGTCATTCTAACCCCCGGTGACCATGTTTATGCCAGTCACTGCCGTTTTTCTTCATGCTGTATAAAAAAAACACATATATCTGTGTATTTGTAACCTGAATCTTCTTGTGTCTGTTCACGCAGACAATAAAAAACTGTACAGTAGGTCTAGTTGCATGTAATCTGTACTAATTATTGACAATGGCATTATAAAATGCAATAAAAATACTTATTACACTGTCTAAGGCTGTGCATTGTACGTTTTTATTAACACTTTAATTAAAATTAACATATTAATGTGGTTTTGTAAATAACCCTCTGATTCATGAATTAAGTCACAAAGAAATTTTGTTTCAGACCGCCTTTTTTTTTTTTTACATAAATATACTGGGTGAAAAATGAAAATTATGTCATCATTAACTCACCCTAAACACAAAAGATTTTTTTTTTTTTTAAGAATGTTGGTAACCAAGCAGTTGATGGACCCCATTGACTACCATAGTATGTAAAAAAAAATGGAACAACTTTGTTTGGACAAAATTGAGGGTGAGTAAAACATTTTTGGGTGAACTATCCCTTTAAGTATTATTATTAATAATAATAATTATCCACTGTATTGTTTAATGAAAATGTCCTCCTTTTTACTTTAAAAAGACCAAAAGGAAATTCCCTCTGAAATATCAAATGAACAAATATATTATTGGATTCATTATGTTCAGTACAGTAGACTGACAAATTTTAATTTATGGCAAGTAAATCGCTTTGGGAGCTTGAGCAAAATGTGCTCTCAATTAAGAGCAAGCAAGGGAGGTGGCTTCCCCTAATCATGCAAAATGCACGTGACACATTGACTTTGGTGTAAAGTGGGTGATTGAACCAGAAAGCAGAGAACTCAACTTCAAGGAAGTGGAATGTCTACAGAGCACTTGCCTTTCCAACTAACTTAGGAATGGGAACATCATGTCCCTGTCCATTTGATGATATATAGAAAAGAAACTTAAGTGGTTATGTCTTTATGTGCTTCACCCATGTTGAGTAATAGGCTAATGCTTGCAATTACCTCTTTGTGTAATGGCTAATCCAGCTAATCGCTTGATTGTATAATTTATTGCCCATATTTGAGCACAAACCTTCTCTCACTTACTTTACACTTTGTTGAGTAAGCTAGACACTGATGTACTTATTTGACCAACATAGTAAAAATGAAAACGACTGAATATGTTAAATCTAATCAATAAAATTGAGGCAACAGATTACAATCAACATTATTAATTAAATTTAAAAAAATATAATGAATTACTTAAAAGTTAACCATTTAAAATTAGTAGAATTTACAAAAAAAAATTTTACAAACAGACTGACGTCAAAGATGAATTAAGAACTCTTTCTATTATTGCCATCATTGAAGACACCTGATGATTACAAGCAGAATCACTCAAGGAGAAAACCGGAATTTTTAAGTCACCATTATGGTGATCAGTGTGTGTGTTAGTTGGGCTCTTGACCCTTAAATCGTTAACTTTAGATGTTGTTTGGCTGTTATACGTGAATATCCAGATGAACAAATAGATAAGGTGATCTGATGGTGTTGGTTGTGTTTTAACATAATCATTATTTCAGTAAATCATTTGGTTAATTTTTACTCAATTCAAATTTTTTATAATAATATTGATTGATCTGTTGCCTCAATTTTATTGATTAGATTTAACATATTCAGTCATACTAATTTTTACAGTGTAGAAATAGTGCTGAATCTTTCAAAAAAGCATTGCATTGTCTAGCATAAAATGACTAGCATAAAAAAGATTTTTGCTGATTTTTTTTTTTTTAACGTTTATTTAACCAGGTAGGCACATAAGAGGACTCATTCTCATTAAAAACGGCGACCTGGCCAAGATAAAGCGTCAAAGTGCAGACACATAAAGTTACACATAAAGGACAAGACAATGTACTGGTTACAAACAGTTAGTCAAAGTGAATCGTGCAAACTCAGTCAAAAATACAGTATTCCTAGTGGAACAATAATAAATATGTAATAAAGTAGAATTCAGTGTGCATTATTGACAGCTACTACAGGAAGAAAGGATAATTAATTTCACTAATTGGACAGAGGGGAAATGATGATGCTAACATGAACAATGGTGTGTCAGTAAGTTAGATATGAGTAGTTTGAAGGCGGGTAATGGTACAAATGCCTGTTGACAACATTATAGTCATGTGTTCAAACCCTACAGAAGTGTGTACATGTGAAAGTCTTGTTGTTGTGTTACAGGCTCTGTCCACCAGGAGGGGTAAATAAACCAGCCAAAAACTGAATAGGACTGAATGAAAAAAAAAAAAAAAAAAGAAAACAGGACAGGCCCAGTCAGAGAGCCCTTTCAGTCTTCTGAGAAAATCTCTCACTGACATACAGACAGGGTGGAGAGTGTTATTCCAACCCATTTAGACCGGGATCAGGTTCTCTGATTTTTTTTTTTCCCCCCCTCTGCGTTTCGTTTGAAATCTGCCCTGAAAGCTTATCTTTAAAACACACAGGACCCCGTTTTGAAGTGGTGGTGCTGCAATATTGAGAGAAAAGGCGGAAAAAGTGGTCTCTTTCGGGAAAGTTCAATTTTTATTTGATTAAAGTATTTTGAGATTCTCTCCCAGAGTTTGACAGGCAGGAAACTTACACTGGCCACTCAGTTTGGTAAAAGTTTTGGAAAAATGTGTAGTTTTCTGTTGAAACAACCCGGTCTCATCCCAAGACGTCATATAACTGACGTTTTGGGACGTCTTTTGACCATACGTCAATATTCGCCTTTTTAGGGCCCCCTTAAACGTCGGTAGATGAGGTTATGGGATCCTAACTCTACCCCAGACCTAAACTTAACCCTAAACCTAACCCGTCACCTAACTGACGTTAAAGGTAAAGCGTCAGTTGTATGACGGCCCGGGATCGCCATCTACCGACGTTTAAGGGGGCCCTAAAAAGGCGGATATTGACGTAGGGTCAAAATACGTCCCAAGACGTCAGTTATATGACTTTTGGGGATGAGACTGTGTTAGTTGAAATGGCAATAAACTCAGGTACTTTCTGAGTTTCAAGACTGACTGACTCAAGAAATGTCTGACTGATACTGTTTACACAATGACCTACTACTGAGTGTCAAAATACACCATCCGCACCACTTATCCTCCTAGATAAATGATAAATCGCATAAACACTCATTTAAGTATATCCTGCACCCTCCAATGCAACATAATGAGTCTAATTAAGATGGCTCTGACAGAATACCTCAGCCGGGACCGCTGGCTTACAGAAGGCCACGGAGAGGAGAACAAAGGCATCTTTGTGAGTGATTAGAAACACATTTTCATCCCTCTCTCCTTCACCCACCGTGCCAAAATGTTCAATTCCGCTACAAACAATCAGTGTCAAACGTTTAAAATAACATCCAAGAGAAAAACATGGTTGGACTTGAGTAATGTGCGACTCTGTGTCTCGATGTTTCTCATTGCTATCTTGGAGAGGTTCTCGTAAATTAGCATTATTTTAACCACGCTACTGTAATTTTTTTGTAACATGATAACTTTCATTAACCATAACACATATTTCATTCTCTCAATCTGTTTCAAACTTAAATTCTTTTTTTTCCCTTCTTGTTTGTTTCTTATCACAAATGTTTGGAACAACATTTGGACATATCTTTAAGATTATTTGATGAATCACTAGCACAAAGTATTACGGGAAGTCATTTACTTAGTCAGCGTTTCAGTTTTTTTATCCAGGTTCCAGCAGTTGACCTAGATATGGTTATGTACAATGACCTATGATTATGGAATTATGCATTAGTCAATCACTTAAAGGGATAGGTCACCCAAAAATGAAAATTCTGTTATTACTCAACCTCACGTCGTTCCAAACCCGTAAGACTTTCTTTTCTTTGTAATGAAATCTGAGCTTACTATCCCTCCATTGAAAGCCTATGCAACTACCACTTTCAAGTCCCAGGAAGGTAGTAAAGACATCATTAAAGTAATCCATGTGACTCTTATGGTTTAACCTCAATTTTAGGAAGCACTCTGAATGCTTTGTTTGAGAAAAAAAAAAGCACAATCGCATTGATTACTTTAATGATGCCTTTACTTGAAAGTTGTTGCTGTGTAGGCTGTCAAGATCTTCATTTGTGTTCCGAAGATGAATGCATGCCTTATGGGTGTGGAACGACATGAGGGTGATTAACCCTCTGAGGACCAAAAATGCGTTCCTGCGTTTTTTTTTTTTTTTTTTTTTTTTTTTTTTTTTCCCACATAATACAACATAGACTTAAAATATATACTCTGTCATAAATGGTAATATAATTCAAATCAATAAATAATAAAAATCAGTGTCATTAAATAATGACAGAATTTTTATTTTTATGAAAACTAACGCTTTAAAGAAATAGTTCACCAAAAATAGAAAATTCTGTCATTATTTACTCACCCTCTTAACATTCAAAACCTGTATCTGTATGACTTTCTTTCTTTTACAGAATGCTGAATATTTTTTTCCCAATAATGAAAGTCAATGGAGTCCAAAACAACATGGATGAACACCATTGACTTTCTAATTTTTCAAAATAACTTCTTTTGAAAGTAAAAACCGATCAGAGAAATTCAATTTTTGGCTTGGCTATCCCTTTAACAACTCACACTTGGCCAAGCACTGTTAGACCCTATCTGGGCCACATTTAAGCACGCAAAGCATAAAATCTCATGTCTCGATGGAACTATGCAGTAGATTAAGGCCTTCGGGTCCACAGCAACCTTAGGCCATAGAGAGAAGAAACTAAGCAGAGTGGCACCTGGTAAATGTCAGGTTAATTACCAAGACACAAACCTGAAGGGTTGAATATCATACCACCGGTCAACAAACATTGGCAGAGGATAATGAGTGCCTGACGCTGTCTTAGGAGTGCTATGTTATTTGCAATGAGTGTCATTTTGGATTTAGTAGTGGCTGAGGGTGTGGACATTGCACCTTACTCAGTCATCAACATTTAATTGATTCCATCATCTCAGTATGACACATACACAGAGCCCAAGTCTACAAAATGCACAATTGGAGTGTATCAAAATGTATATTCCCTTTACACATGCAAAGCATTTGCCATAAGCTGCAGAGAGAGAGAAAGGAGAACCATAAACATGGAATTCAGGGCTGACACGGACACAAATTAATATAAATTGGAATGCGTAAAATCGTTCACGCCCCCTGTGAAAAAAAAGAGAGAGACGGCACATGGCCCACTGATTTAAAACTTCTATCTCAGTTGTACTTATGATTTGTATCTGTTCTGTGACTTCAGGCATTTATAACAATAATTATGTCAACTAAACAATGGACTATGCTGACCTTTAAAACGAGGTAAGTTTACAATATTGCATTACTCCCTAAAAAAGTAACTAATTGCGTTACTTTTTGTGGCGAGTAATAATGTGTTACGTTTCTTTTGGATTACTTTTTCACACCTGGGCTAGTTCACTTTATTTTTAATTTTTATTAAAAAAAAAGTTGAATGAAAGTAATATTTTTGGCAACTGTAAAGGCTATTTCACACCAAAAGTGAAATAAGCCTAATGCTATACATATTGATACAGTGTGTCTGTAATATGTTTTAAAACGGGTATATGTATTATATTATATTATGTTATATTATATTATATTATATTATATATTATTCTGATTTCTATTGACATACCTTTGTATATTATGTGGTCCTGGAGAGTGTAATTAGTGTAATTGTAGAGTACAGGCATCTTGGCTGCAAGGAGTAATCAGCCCTCAATGTCATTTCCTGTCGAACAGTCTCGAGCTGAGAGCGCGACTGCTGCTGCTGCTGCCTCACGAGAGTCCTCCTGAGCCTGAGCGACAGCGTACGAGGTGAAAACACTGAAGAGCGACCTCAACAACTTCCATTATTACTGGACCTTTGCAGCATGTGAGAGGAAAAAATATAACTTTTCATAACGGGTTATTTCTGGTTTTCCTTTACTACAGTGAAAAAAATAAGACCTTGCTTTACTATGTTTTCTGTCAAGTTTCTTGGGAGAGTTTGAAGACGAATATAACTCTCTTCGTTTATTCAACGCTGGAGATAACGGTCAAGATTAACAAATGAGGAATAACGAGTGGCAACTTTAATGTAAACAATAAAGCAACTCAAAAACTTGAAGAGAGATAGAGATACATGAAGAGAAAGAATTTCCCCCGCGAAACTGGACTCTTGAAAGTTTGTTTTGCGCGAGCACTAAATGATGCATCACTGAAACCACACTTTTACCGAGTGACCATCGCAGGTAAGACATTTGGACTGTTTTGCTTTACATATTATTCAGTTTTGTCTACAAAGTGAACTGTGGACACGTTCAACAGGTTTGAGTGAGTTTTAGCAGGAGCGTGCAGAGACTCGCCACAGACAAACCACAGCATGAAAACCAACAGTCATGTTGTTCTGTGTGTTACTCGCGAGTCGTGATTCTTTCAAGATTAATAATAATTATTATCCTTATTCATATTAGTGGAGTTTTTAGTAGTCACGAAGTAACTTTCTTATGTCTTGAAGTAGCCTGACCTTAATTTAAGAAGTTAAATGTATTCATCCAGCACATGACATTTTAATTAAAGAAACTCTTGAAATAGCATCTTCGCCACAGGAATGCCATTGTATGAGTGTCAAAATTGTTTATTTCTGGGACTCTTTTATTTCTTTGTTTCATGAAATTAGTATCTTGGCACATCATATCATTTCTGGCCATGTTTCTCTTGCTTCATTGTGCCATTTTAATCTCTTCTTCTTCTGCCAAGCATTATTTCCCAAGCCGCTGGTGTTTTTATGTAGTACTTTGGCCCACTGACATGAGCCAAACAATAGGAGGGAAAAGTGATAGTGGGAACATGGACAGCTGTGTGTTCGCAGACTTGAGCCTTGTTTTCTTCTGTGTTTCTTTTGCAGGGTAATTTCTAGTGTCCTGGCACCTGGCTCCAGAACAGATGTCCAAGGAGGACCACAGCCACAGTGCCAGCCCGCCCAAACATTCAGATGAAGCCCAACCAGACAGCCGGCCCCAGGAAACTATCACCAACCCATGCCCAGGTACAATAGACACAGCCAGCAGGGTTCTGGATGTCACTTGAATATAATTGTTAAAGTCTCCTTAAAATCAAAATTACAATTCTTTTTTTTAAATCTAATATTGCAGTATTTCTTATAAATGAAGAGTTCAGATGCAAAAACCTCTAAGTGCCATTTGAAATTTTCTTCTAGAATGATCATTTTTATCAAGCTTGTATATTTAAGTTCAGTGATTTCACTTAAATGGCAATGATAATTACCTATTAATTGTTATTTAAGTGAAATTACTGAACTTAAATATACAAGTTTGATAAAAATCATCATTAAAGAAGAAAATTTCAAATGGCATTTAGAGGCTTTTGCATCTGAACTCTTCAAATACTTTTTCTATGCACATCATTATATAAAAAAGCCCTAATCTTAACCAAAATAACTTCCCCTCCATCTTGCGATGACTTCTCTTCCCTAAAGACATTTTCTCTGCGTGAAGGCGGAATAACCTGTCACTCATAAGATCACAGCAGTACTAAACCACAACCATGCAACGATCCAATTAAAGGTACAATATGTAAGAATTTGGTAAAATAATATCCCAAAATCACATGGACAGTGTTATTTCCTGCAGTTGAGTACTTACAATATCCCAAAAGTCAATATCCCAAAAGTTTAAAAAATCCCAAAGATTTTTTAAATAAGGGAAAGACTGCCAATGACGCAACATCTGCGCTATCCTCGGTTTCCATTCATACTGCCATAACCATGTAGTAACCATACTGTCGTAACCATGGCGACAGACGTGGACAACTGCGTAGTGCATAACGTTTAGTGGCACAGAGTTCTTGTTTCTTTCAAACACAGACCATGGCAAGCAGACTTTGGTACAAACAAGGATTTATCTGAAATCAGTGGTTTGTACATGGTGTATAAAAAGTTCCATCTCTAGTTATTTAAAATCCTGATAGTTAGACTTTTTTTAAATAAGAAATTGTCAAAGCTCAGGCTTGGCATGTAGTCTTAGGTTATCTGGCTTTTTATTTTTTGATAAGAATTGTGAAGATACGATTTAATTTTTACATTAAATTAAATAAAGTTTTCTTATTGTGGAAAAAGCATTTTCTGTGACTGACCCGATTTTAGCAATAACAAAGATAGCCGATGGATCCTAATACATTTGATAGGGTACAGCTACAGTGCAAAGCAAATAGTAAATATAAGATAAAGTAATAGTAAATAGTTTAGTCAATAAAATAAAGAAACCGTATATGGCAAATAAAATAGTAATGAATAGTATAATTGTATAATATCATAAGTACATAATATAATAATACAAATATTAATAATAGCATATAGTTTATGTATAATACTATAACAATAGCTATGGAATAAGACATCAATTACGGGAGACTATATAATAATAAATTATAGTGACTATGAATAGTACATTTAACAGCATAGCTGTAATAGATTGATAATTGCAAGTGGTATAAAATTACAATAATAATAAGAACAGCAAATACAATGTAATATCAATTGCAGAATAATATAGAGTAGACAATGTAAAAAATATGAAACATGACAATATTGATCATTAAACTGACATTTAACAAAAACATTTGTGTAATTTCATTTTATATAGGCCTACATACAGTGAAGAGAATGTGTATATATATATATATATATATATATATATATATATAATACCTACATATACCTAGGCTATATAGAATAAAATAACACAAGCCTTTCTCTTTTTGTGAGACCCAAGATCACCCATAAGATGAACACAAGACAAATTATATCTCATGTTTAACCACTAGACTAGAGACATCAGAGCCAGCGGCAAACGTCAGAAGCACTAGCTAAGGTATGGCTGTTCCAGGCAGGGAACATGAGTGCTGAGAGCCCGATGAAAGCCTGGCTCTCACAACTCCTAAAACGTCAGATCAAATTTTTAAATAGGCGCTAACTTTATAAATAAACCACAGATTTGAGCTTTAAATAACTACATTGTCGACTGAAAAACTATTAAAACTACGTACATTTCGTGACAATAACAATAACAGTAGTATTTTTCAATTTCGAGGCTTTTCTCCTCTGGACGTTACTGTAACTAATTATATCATGACCAAATACAACCAGAAACAAATGTTCAATCTTGCTTATGAAATATAATTCCTTGAGACCTGTTTTCAATTGTGTGGCAATTTGTACAGCCCTAAGAAGCACACAATGTCTGTGGATGTACTATTCTTTGAAACAACAGGGGGCGACTCAAGTAACTGTCCTCTAACCATCAGGAATCGGTGAGAAGAAAGATAAACACGTGACAATGTTTATTTTTAAGGATACCACCACCAATACAAAAACAATCATGTAAAACCCAGTAAACCCTGAGATTATTACTTGTGACATTACAAAAAAATTTATAACTAATAACTAAATATTTTTTAATTTCACTAAACATATTTCATTAAGTTTTGTGTACATTTGTATTAAACATGTTGTGTTCTCTCAAGTGGGAGTTTAATAATGCATTGAGTTAGTTTTCATGATGCATAGAGTTTGATTGTGCGGGAAGCATTCTGTTATGCCTGACGAATGTATGTGTTCGTTAACTTGGGACTGAAAGGACAGTGGAATTGAAGTAAAAGTTACGATAAGTTGATGCTACTCTCTGTGTCAGTGTGATCCTTCTCAAACATATCATACGTGTGTGACTGTAGGCTGCGGTATGCTAAATTATTATTTACGACAGCGGTAATGGACAATTCCGCTTCCAACCTGTAGGGCAACCACAGAGGAAAAGTTCCTTACTGTTGCTTTAACACAAATTTGCTAAATACGTATATATTTACAAATAATGTGAGGCACAGTGTTTAAGTTTATTTGTTACTGTATCAGGCCATACAATCTCTCTTTGGTATCTTTCAGACATTCAAAATTAGGAAGCAGTCGTCCACTTCTCATCTGATCCTTTGCTGTAATCAGATCCTTTCTATGCTGATTTCTGTACAATGCAGTGCGATGACGATCCTATAATGTGATGCAAATTTAGTTGGGTCAAGATGTTTTCTAAAAACCTTTATAAAAAATTTTATAAAGGTTTTTAGATTTTTTTTTTTAATTTTTCATTTTTTTTTTATCAATTTAATGCCTCCTTGTAGCCTTACTTCCTCGTACTCATATTCTAATCAGAATGTGAGTCTGATACTGCTCCATTGGGCTTTGATTATGTGGCGTGTCTTAACTGAACCAGAAAAAAAAAATCAACTCTGCACTCAATTGGATAGACCTACAACCAATCAGAGCAACACAGTAAGTGGCGTATTTTGAGCTCATAGTTGTCAACAGCTCTCAACTGCACGCATGCTGGAAGAAGTAGTAAAATAACGTCTCGGTTATATATGGTAACCCTTGTTCCCCGAGTAGGGAACGGAGATGTGAGTCAGAAGTGATTCTGACGAATGGGGATCGCTTGCGAGTGCCTATCTACTTCGAGTGAAATAAAACAGGCCAATGCACATTGGCATGCGATAATTGCACCTGCTGCTGTGCGTCGCGGTGCGAGCATATAACATGCAGAAGGTGCGTTCGCATCTTTGTTTTTCCACTGAGGAACCAGACCTGTGACTCAGCCGTACAGCGGAAGCTCAGAAACTGTGGTGAGGGGACTCATGTCTCTGTTCCCTACTCGGGGGAACAAGGGTTACCATACGTGACCGAGACATTCCCCTTTATCAGATCACTACAACGTGAGTCAGAAGAGATTCTGACAAATGGGGTTATCTACCAAAACACCACGACTCTCCCCAAGAGCAGCTTCCTCCATTGCTGGGTCGCCCATCTCAGGGCCTCTTGCCCTTACGCTTTCTGGCTGATTTAGTGGGGGCCTGGACGGGCTGGGTGCTCCTCTTGCAACCGGCCTCCTGCTGCTTCGGTGGAGGCTGCTGCTTAGGCTGAGCAGGGGTGGAGTCGGACGCAGGGGGGTGCCCTCAGGGATGAGCAGATGGAGGCGTCACCGATAACTGGGTGGAAGCAGCGGCTGGTCGTCGGGGCAGGATGTGCTTAATCGTCTCCGTCTGCTTCTGTTCCACCGAAAACTGCTGAGCAAATTTTTCCACAGGGACGCCGAAGAGACCGGCCTGGCAGACAGGGGCGTTGAGGAACCACACTTTGTCGGTTCAGCCACAGGTGTCACTCATTGAGCACTAACGTGGACATCGCCCGACCCAGGGAGCGTGCAGTGACTTTCGTCGCCCGGAGGGTTCCTGCATAACCTCTGGGTCGGAAATACCCTTGTGCATTTCCTTGAGCACCTTGGCCTGGTAGACCCGCATCGCCACAGACAGTTCCACCGGGGGGGATCTCCACGTAACCCTTAGCTGCTCCGCCATCGAGGTTAGTGAGGGAGGAAGAGGCTCCAGAACGGTTTCGTGCAGAAAAAGGTGCAGTCCACGTTCTAGTAACCTCCTCATGCACTTCCGGGAAGAAGGGCACTGGGGCGGGGCGCTGAGAACCAGCACGGGCTGCCCTGAGATGCCAATCGTCCAGCTGCGAATTGTGCAATCCTGTGTGAGTACTCACTCTCAGTGTCCTCCATGACTGCGACCAAAGGACACAACCACTGGGTTTTCATTGTGTCCTATCTTCTTAGCGACCATCAGAGCCAGCTGATAAATTAAACTTTTAATTAATTAAAAAAAAATCTGACCCCAAATTTTGGTATGGTAATGTATGCTATAACTATATGTGAGTAAATTAAAAAGATACTAAAAAGTATCAACAAAAATAATTTAAAACATTCCACTTGCATTGGCTGTATTGAAATTCCCTTCCATTTCAGGTGTGCCCCATGTAGGCAGTATTTAGAACAGAGCAATGAGTAGACACTATTGTTTTTGTGCTTGGCTAGTGGAAGTCTGAAAACAGAGTTCACAGTGCTATAGTGAAACGTTCCGTGGTTTGAAGGCTATGTACTTTGCTTAACTTTGGAATCAAGCATTGCCGTGAATGGGGTTCTGCGAGTTTCGTTTTGTCAGTAAGGCATTGATTTGAATTCCAGTGGAGGGATGGGCCACTTGGAAATGTTTTTGGGATCCTCCGGACTGTCCTACTAACGAGGGGTCAAAGTTCCAGATTAGTCATGATGCTCTATACAATGGAATGCGTGGCCTGTGTGTGTATGTACTGTGTGCGTGTCCGTTTTTGGTCTATGTCCGGTGAACATGTGTATTGACACAGGCATGTGTGCGAACAACAAGTGGCTTTGAGCGTGCCACCTCTGCAAACTACCACAGTCCTATCCGCAGAAATCAGATCTGCAGGCGGAGGCCTTGTATTTATTGTGGGTGAAGGCAAGTCCTGGCCCAATCGTCCGTTTGCATAACAATGCTGCAAAAACCAGTGAGCGTGTTGATTTCTGTGTGACTGCCACAGCCAATACACCATGGTAAAATTAGGCTACCAGGCATATATGCCATCTGCCCAATAACAACTAATTACATTTAACTCTGAATTGTTCCTAAAGATTTTAGGTTTGTGCCTCAAGCACACTCATTTAAACTGAGGATTCTCATCTTGCTGCGTTTAAGCATTAGTTTAAGTCATTCATCCTGGTGTTTGGATTAGTCTAAATTTAAATGTTAAGATTAAGAATTTTTTTTTACCTTCAAGGCCAACAGGATCTGCAGTCAGTCTAAAAACTCTTTGAAAACACAAGCTTGTATGAGGCCGCCTGGTTATGGATATGGCGCCCGTCCGAGGCTGAACACTGCCTGCATTGACTGGCCTTCTTCAGCTTTAGTGCCATAGTTCTGTGTAAAGGCCTGACTCATTGTAGAGATGAACTATCCCCACTAACTCCCTGCTCTCCAGAGTGGATGACTAAAGCTGTTTTCGCTAGATACACAGAAGGATTTGCTATTTCAAAAATCTTGATATTTTTTTTTTTAACTTCAGTTCAGCAGGAATTTAAGCTAAAGGCCTTTTTTGTGTAATTTGATCCTTGAGGAACTGCCAACATCTCTGCTTATGCTTGAATTAAGTTATGATTTGACAGCTATGACAGGGAGCTCTGTTTGTTTTTAAGATTTATGAATCCTGTAACAGTTTTACATAAAGTGCAAATATAAGCAAGCTTCATAGATGTGGGAGACTGCAAAGAGGGCAACACATTTTTATGATATCTATGAATTGTGGTTTCGAAAGATAATTTTGCATTATGTTATGATAATGCAATATGCATTATCTACACAACAACTACTGGCTCTGCACCCCATACCTAAACTCATTACTCCAGACCTATGTGCCATCCAGAAGCTTGCATTCTGCAAACGAACGGCACCTTGTGGTGCCATCCAAAAGATGCATATAATCGCTTTCACCCGGGACTGTTCCCTGCTGGTGGAATGACCTGTCTAACTCAACCTTAGCTTTCCTTATTTGTAAATTGCTTTGGATAAAAGCGTCTGCTAAATGATTAAATGTTTGATAAAACTGTGGTCAACGATATGTGACGGGGGTTGGGATTTTTCTCTTTTTACATAAAGAAATGTTAAAGAAATTGTTTAATCTTGAGCGTCCTGATAGACAACATTCTTGTCTTAATAATGTTCATAATCAACTTTCTAAAAACGCTATGGTTCATTCGATCAAAGAATTACTAAATTGAAAAAGTATTTCTAAATTAAATGAATACAGATAGACTGTAGACTGTAGACTGAAGGACCATTTTTATTAGCATTTCTTAAAGAGACAAAATGTTTTTAATACTCACCTTCATGTTGTTTCAAACCTGTAAGGCTTTCGTTCATCTTTTAAAATATCTTCATTTGTGATTTAATGTAATCTCAGCGATTTATGAAAAAGTTAATAAAGTGATCCATTTGTTAACCATATGAGTCGATCAGTTTTGTCCATATTTTCTGAAGAGACACCATATAATGAACAGATTGCACTTAGGCTTTTATTCACATATAAACATTGATCAGGGAACATGAACAGAAGCTTAACTTTACCTGCTTGATGCGTGACAACAAACCCCATTGGTTCTTGAGGAAGTTCAAATTCGCTGTGTTACACATGAGAATGAATCTCATTGGTTCACTGAAAAGGCTTGAGCTTTTGTTTACCACAACTAATGTGTGAGTTGATGAATGTGTATATGTGAAAAAAAGCCTAATTTCAATACGTTCATCATATAAAGCCATCGTGTCTCTTCAGAAAATGTTTCCTTGTAGTGGTAGTTGTGTGGATTGTCAATGAAGAGACAGAAATCTCTTTATTACAATATCTTAATTTGTGTTTAGAAGTGTTACGAGTTTGGAACAACACGAGGGTAAGTAATTAATGACAGAATTTTTCTTTTTGGTGAACTATCCCTTTAAGAATATTCTCTTTTCTTAAGAAATTCTCCTTTGGCATCATCACACTTGTCACTTGTGAGTGAGCCGCAGTTTACGTTATAAACAAGGTCCAGAGGTGGACATTTAAAGTACTCAGTCAGATGTCTACTTAAGTAAAAGTTCTGAAGTACTTGTTTTTAAAAGTACTTGAGTATTAAGAGTACTAGAGAACATTTTGTAAATATTGCATTACTAATGCCACAGTGCTTACATTTATGGACAGAAACGTCCTACATGGAGTTATGAAAAATGTTAATGTTAATACATTGGAGAATGTAAAAGGACCTGAAAGTAAAATCAAGTCATTTTCATCTTTTTACCATGTTGCTTTTTTTTATCATTTAAGAAAATTTCAGAAAATTCAGAAAATTGAAATAGTGGCGAGGTGGGGCCATGGATTGGTACATTCCCGGGATGGACATGGACCTTCATCCAATGTTTCGTCCATGGTTTCGTCTCTTATCTAAATCTGACCATGGAGTTGACTTTGGTGGAAAGCTGAAGGTGATTGCTGATAGGCTGTCCCAAATCAGTGGCACCTGCACAATCTAATCACGTTTGAGAGGGAAACAACAAAATGAGGGTTTCCGAGATTTTTCTTTTTTCCATTTTTTTTTTTTTTAAGTAGTAACGGGTACTCACAGTTATGGGTAGAAATGTAGTGGAATAAAGAGTGCAAAATTTCCCTGTCAAATGTACTTGAGTAAAGTAATGAATACTCCCCAAAAATTATACTCGAGTAAAGTACAGATTCCTCAAAATTGTACTCTACTCAAGTAAATGCACTCCGTTACTGTCCGGCTCTGACAGGGTCAACCATGTATTGTATGAACCAAGGGAAATATCTTATTAAAATACCATTTTGAGTATGAAAACTTAAAATATAAAACTATTTAACTAAAGCATAGGTTTATATAACCCACCATTTGAATTCCTTAACTGTAATATTTGAAACTTTTTTGTTGTATTTTTATAAAATAATTATATAGTACAAAATTAATTTGTCACAGCATCCTTATATATTTTTAAACTATAACGTATTTGGTTCTTTCCTTGTTTATTATGATTGGATCCTAACAAGTTCATAACCGCATGACAAAATGGGTTATCTATGGTGCATCTTCAAAAAGAAAGGTGTTTATACATTTCCATTTAATTTAATCTCCCTAGAGCAGTCCAGTAAAACTCTCTATTGTAAATGATATTGCCAAGTGACAGCAGTAATCTATGGGCCACTCATGACGTAGCCTAATTCTGACACACTTGAGCACTTTTGTTCAAATGACTTAATATTCATGCTACATAATTATTTGCAAATGCTCAGCTGGCCTCTCAAGATGTATATTTTGGCTTCTCCTGACATGTCTTGGGCAGATATCACTTGCCAGTCTCCTTTTTGTGAGAAAGATGTAGGATTTTCCTTAGGATTTCATCATGTTGGATTGTTGTTGGGTCTGTCTTTGATGCCTGACCCAATGGTTTTAAGTTGCTGTCGTGATTCTCATGTGGGGGGGATTCCTGCAGCTTTCACTTCAGTCATAAATCTTACTGTTAAAATGGCAAATTAGCAAGCATTGCTCAAGGACATTTGGATTTTTTGACTAAGAGGGTTCAAATGAGACAGCAAGAGAGAGAGAGAGAGTGAGCAAGTGTGGATAAATGCTGACCTATGAGGCAGCTGTTGGCCATTCACCAGTGTGTTTGAAACTTCCTGTTGGTTCTTTGGAGCCAGCAGAGGTGCGTGACTGTGCAAAAGTGAATGTTTTTATGTTAAAGAGAACCAGGAGACATGGAATGTCACGCATGGAGATGCCAAGACCTGAAACAGAGATACAGACCCCCCACTTTCTTCACACTGCTCTATCTCCTCACAAAACTTTCAAGCACAAGATATAGTGCTGTTAAATCCTCCCTAAAGCCTGTTAAATACCAGACATTTTCTTTTTTAATGAGCTTACAGTGTTTTTCCCCCTCCTCTATTGTACTTGCTAAATAATCTGTGAATTTGGATAAATTCCAAAACAGTTCTTTGAAGCTTTTTCCCCCAAGCGTGTGTTTTTACTCTTGGCCAGTTTACAAGCCCAGATTAGACTCTATTGTTTCAGAGCCAAGCTTAGTGAAGACGTTACCGTAGTTATCAGCATGTCTCTTCAGAGGATCAGCTACAGACATTTCCTTAATTATTTTCTTTTTGCTCCCCTAATTACATCCCTGAGGGGTCATTGCTATAAAAATTGTGTCAAAGTCATGATTGGCTCACAAATGTGTAACAGGGGAGCATGAATGTGGGCTTTAAATGAGGTGCTCTGCTTTAATCCATCTGAGATGCTCCACTAAGTGGCACCACCTGTTTCCTGTAGCCCTCAGTACAATTGCAGTGCATTGAGTAAAGTACAGATAAATGTGAATAAATACACAACAGTCATTGAGTTTTTGTTTCTGGGAGCAGCATACCATGGCTGAGGGTAATTAATTCAAAGGCATGGCAAAGACCAACTATAAAGATGGAATAAAACATGTTTAGTGCCAATTTTCAGTTAGTTGAACAGGAAAATAATATAATGTAGAGAGAGAGTGATGATCTAGTCATCCCAGGGCTCCAGACTAACATGTGGTAGGGGTGGCACTGGTGAAAATGGTAGCACAACCACCTGATTACAGCAGTAGCACACAATAGAGACAAAACAACAATAATAGTTGTTGTATTATTAATAATATTGCATACATATCGGTTTAAGTTTACAAATATCGTTTGTCTTGTCCCATAGAAATACACACTTGTACAGTATACACCAATATGATATTATAATCATACTAATTAGTATAATTCTACATTTCTGATAAAAAACAAACAAAAAATGATTGAACATTCCTGCTACAGTAATATTTACACTACAATAATATTTGCCAAACTGTTACCATTTAGTTGTACAGACTGTTCTGAACACATAATACACACTTAATAAAATGACAGACATTAACTTCAGCTTACAATTGTTGATACTTGCAAATAGTTCTTGTGAAAGCACAATTTCCACTTTACATAACCTAGAGCAGCTCCCAGCATGTACTGTTATTTTTCACATGTTGCATAATGATTTTAGAAAGAGAATTCTCAGTTATTATGTAGACATGACACAACACATAAGGAATCTGTCCTTTATCACTTGTTTTTTTTCCCCTACTATATTTGCATTTTAACATTTAAATCTGATGTTTAGCACCTTCTTTTCTCAAAATGATCTCAAGTACACCAGTTGTGAATCTGAGGAATGCAGGCTGCAGCGTAATTTGATTCTGTTGCCCTCCAATTCCCAAATCTCTATCCCTCTGTTCTCTGTGCCCTGTGGCCAGCACTTTGTTCCAGATGCCTGCAGAGCTACAGCGCGGACCCTGTCTGCCAAACCTGAAGCCGATAATAATATTAGCCTACAGCTGCATAAAATCGACCTCATTTTTATGCCTTTCATTTCATCTGTTCTTTTTTTCTTTTACCTCTCCCCCTTGTTTTTCCCATCCTTGCCCTGTGTTAGCATAATATCACCCTCGGTGGATTTTAAAGAGTGATGGTTTTAATTAGTCAGGGTAATGACAAGTAATTAACTCCCAACACAAGTGGCCGTTGCACTGCTCCTCCAGTCCCGCCTCTGAGATTGCCGGATATTTAACAGTTTTCTTTGTCACGTTACGCCAATATATTTTTCTCCAGGCATGCACAGAATAGTGAAGTTGCGAGTTTTACACTTCGACTCTGCAAATTATTTTTAGATTGAAAGGGATTTTGTTTTCACTGGAGCACAAAAGAAAGTACTTTTCAAATGGTGTAATCTCTTGTATTCTATTAAAAAACTGAATTTACAGTCTCCACGATTAGGGGAGGTCTCGCGGGTCAAAGGAGAAGTTCTGGATCTCAGAGTTGGAGAAAGTTCTAATTCAAGCATGTCTCTTGCCTAGCCTTGAGTTCAGCTATTCCACTGAGACGCACGGGGGTGTGAAATATCTCTAAGTCTCTTGTCAGTCTCTCTCTCTCTTTCTCTTTTGTCTCTTTCTTCTGAAAGCGCATTAGTAGGGGTTGCTGAGGACAGAGCAACTCTGCCACAAAATAAAGAAAGGCTGGGGTTTGAGGGTTGAGAGTATTTCAAAGTGTCCCTGTAAAGCCACATGGCTGCTCAATCTCTAATACCAGGCCTCATACCTGACTGCTCGAAGATTATAGAAAGTCTCAGTGTGCGTTCCCAGATCTCAGGAGTAAATAAGGCAACACCACAGAAAGGACTGATAGAGATTGACACAAAGAGAGACACAGAGTGAGATGGAGAGCTTCGAGGCTGAGAGAGTGACTCAGAATCAGGTGTCAAATCGACGGTGTACCCCCGCAGACCCCTCTACGTCGCCGCGAATCCCTCTCCAAACCCTCCGCCGTAGCTCAAAGTGCACCTCCAAAAAATTTTAACTACGTGTCGAGGTGACGCAGACCGCAAGGGCTGTGATTGGTCAGATTATACATCATTTCCAGAGTGTAGCTTTTCTGATTTCCCCCTCCCGCAATAGCCATTTTTAAAGTGACCACTGACTGCACTGTTTGTTTCAACGATGGATCAAGTTGAGGAAAGTTTGATTCTTCTACGATTAAACATTTGCAATAAAATCATTTGTTATTCAACATCGATTTGCTCCATATGAAACAACAATCTCTCTCTTTCGCTCACCATTAGGCGAATTCCATTACAGACTGAGATTTGCGCAAAACTTTTGTGATTTTTTTTCTAAATGTTGATTGCAAAATGGCAACAACTATTGCAAAAGGGTGCCGTTTTCAATAACCGATGTTATGCGACTAAAACATTTTTTTTTTCTCTCGATAAGTCATTCCAAAAATCATGGCAACGGACGTTAATTGCCTTTTATAGACGTTATAGAGGTTTATAGCCTATATCAGAGCCACCGCACTAAACATTATTACTATTATTAATATAAGTTATTAATATATATAATTAATATAAGTATTAATATTAATATACATATTCCTTTTTCGAATTGCATGAAAAACCTCCTCATGCGAGCATGTAAACTTTTTTGTGGTAAACCGGAGTTTATGTGAAATGGACGTGTTTCCATTGTGCGTATTTTCAATTCGGAATTTCAATTTGCGCAATTTGAAGGGTAATGAAAAAGCGGAACCAGTGCACAGAACCAAAAGAGATTCGAGACTTAACGAAAAAAAAGTGTCCAGACTCAATGGCTCAACGTGAGTTTGGGATGTGAAATGTGAAATCATCATTATTTTGCAATTCTGTTTAGTGACACTAAACAGAACATCATCGATTGTGTTCCAAAGAAAAAAAAAGACCGGTTTGTCATGAATGATGGAATTTTTCATTTTTCAGTAAACTATCCATTTAAAAAAAAAATCACATGTGACATTGCAATGCAGAATATTGTTGTGAAACTTGACTAAGATTGTACCAATAGGATGCTGAAGTCCATTTTCCAAGCAGTCTTTACCACAAGACACTTCTTTCGTGTTGTCGTGGGAAAAGTGCTATAAAATTTAGGTGGGCTTCCCCCCCACAGCAGCAAACATTCCATGTAGCGCAATGCCTTGAATGCCATAAAGTCTATATGACCATTACTCACATACTATATTTTTATTCCTATGTTCTTGTGTTGTTTACTGGCAAATGCATGAGCCCTGTTTACAAGTCAAGTAAAATTTCCACACATTTTCTGCCTCTCGGGTCCACACATGTTGTGTGTACAAGTAATGTCCTATATACACACAATAACTCATTACATTTTACACTTTTATTTAAATTTTTTTTTGTATCTACTTGGCCAGCTTAAAACAACTTGCATGTCTAAAGCACTAGATTGTTAACCCAGAGATCTGATTCAGAAAGGCTTTTGCAAACGTGGCGTAATTGCTGAGATCATTAAGAACAGGTTCTTGAAATTCCTCATTGCTTCAGCCACATAATGTGGAAGGTTTAGCTGAAACTATGATGCCTGCACTGTAAATCTCCCCTGCCTGCTGTACGGCTTGATTATGATGAGGAATTAAAGCTCTGCCTTTGATAACGGCTGGGTTCCAGTTGCTAATGCTCAGTGATCCACAGCAATGGGAGAAGAAAAGTAGCTGACGCACACTTTAGTGCCACAGAGGTATAAAGGCAGACTTCTGTTCAGCAGCATTACCGAGGCAGGCTTCAGTGGTCTGTGTTTTAAAGCTAAAATGGTTCATAAACGTGATCCCTGTCTGTCCACAGCCCCAGCTCTGCTCTCACACTCACCCACAACAGCTTATAAACTCTCTGAACCCTGCAGGTTTCACTCTCTCATTTTTCTCTTTCTAGGTCTCTGTAATGCTTTCCTCTAATAAACTGAATGTGTATTATAACACAGCTTTCTGGAATAATGTGATTCAGATTGGTTAATCACAGCATTCAATGGCCAAATATTTTTGTACAATGCTAAACTGCTGACTTTCTTATTACTCTGTGGTCTTTTTTTTCTCCCTCAGAACTAAAACAAGTTTATTTGCACAATTTTATCAGCATTTTTATTTTATTTTATTTTTTCGATCTTCGATATTGCACAGTAAACCTCTTCCTGATACACAAGAAAACTCTTGTTACTGTTTTGATCACCTGTCTGTAATTATATACAGTATAAATATTGCAGTGGTCCATATAAGCTGTGAATGCTCTGCATACCCAAGACATTCATAGACTTGCTAATTAACATTAACATTATAAATTACTATAAATTCCCTTATTCGAGGTGAACCATAAAGCTTACATGATAAAATGTAGGCAATTATACGTATGGAACTCTCCATCATATATTTATGTGCCATAAATATGGTACTTAAATAAATACTGTTCCTCTTTTAAAATAAATGTGCTGTCTACATTTTCTATAACAGATGCGATGGCTGAATCTACATCTAAATTCTCCAGCGGCAGCTATTCTTTGTTTTAAACTAATTTAACCCAAACGCTCTTTGATGACATGGATGATTGCATTATGCCTGTCCATCATTGTATAAAGCCTGCCCTGACAATTTGAGTGGTCCGAAGTCCGAACAGCTTTGCTTCGGCCATACTTGCCTCCCAACGGATCAAGTCCAGATCGAATTTCCCATAGACAGTAAAAAAAAAAAGCAAGGACGCAGCGACACCATAGATTTCAACGGAGAAAGTTGAAGCCCATTACAAGCACTTACTTCCTGATAGCCAAGCGTACTGCACAGGCTCAAACTGAGTTCGATGAAGTAGATGTGACCTTTCTGACCGTTCTGACCTTATGCCGAGACAAATCTATCTGAATTAAAATCTGAAACAAATCTGTTGTTGAAATATTTAGTCCCATTGCTTTGATGAATTCTCTATCTATGGGCTTCTCCCTTGACTTTATGCCACCCGATTGCCTCATAGACAATAAAAGATTGCCAACGAGCTTCTCCTCCTGTCTATATGGTAATTTCTCTATTGTGTGACAGAGAGTCCCGTAGTTATGACGCAATCGTTAGCCTATTTTTTTTTACAAAAAAACGGCTTCTATGGGGCCACAACGTAAGATACAAGTAATGGAGTATTTTATCCATTGTCCTGTTTCTTAAAAAATAAATAATGGACAAATGGAGACTTTTGACGCCACCGATGTAAAGTTATTCGCTGTCAAATCACATCAATGGAATGCTAATAGCAGGTGATGCTACAATGGCGGCTCCCAAGCAAAGCTTCAGTTTCCGGCTGGTGGTTTACGCTTTTGGAATTCCCGACCTTAAAATTTTGTGGGCGGGGCTAAGTTCGGCTGGCATCCAGGCTAGAAAAATGTGCTGCTGTTGCCAGATCTCAATCACGAAAGTCACATTGTATTTGATACAAAACTAAATAGACTAAATCAAGTGGAAAAGTGTGATAACTGATACTATTTTCATAGTAGTTCGTTTTATCTATAAGGAAATATATTGTTAATGGAAACTTATAAACTGTGGAAGATAGTAGTGTAAGGTACTGTAGTAGTGTAACTATCTGAGGCTGTTAATCGTAGTCTATAACTCTTATGTGTTTGCTAAAGTCATCAGTTTGCATTATTTCAACATTTTTTTTAAAGAATAGCCTACTTTTATTTATATTATTTTTTATATTTTATTATAGCTACATACATTTATTCTAATTATATTTAAATTATAATAGGCTTCTAATATTGATTTCTTTATACTTATTTTTTAAATCAATAAAAAATCACTTCTGGCATACATTTAAATTGACGCCTGCCATGGTGTTTCTTATTTGTCTACTCTGATTTAGATGCATTGCGCCTGACTCAAATCAAACACAACTCAACTGCTTTTACGGGTGCCTGTAAAGGCATCAACACATAAATGGCTACTTTTATTCAAAGGTCAAAAATATTAATATATTATAAATAAAACTTTAGCTTTGTTGCTATGTGTCCTAGCCTAAGCCTAAGCAAAACCTATCCAACGTATCTGCACCAGGTTCATTTTTGACATAAAGCATACCCGGTTAAAAAAAGTCACCGCTCGCCACTGATATATTGACTGAGCATGAGATAAGTCATTACATTAGATATGTGTTTTTCTCAAAGTTCTTTTTTAGGCTCACACATTCTCTGCTGTGGTTAGAGGTTAATTTTTGAGACTATTGCTGCTGTTATTGTGACTTTTTCTGCTCCGTCAGCAGCTGGTTCCAGATGTGAACTTACCGATTCCAGCTCCATTATTACTACACAACACATACAGGATATAAGACCTTGGGGTCTGCACAGCACCACAGGATGCTTTCAGACCTCAGTAGGCAAAGTATCAGGGGATATTTCTGCTGCTGAAGTGAAGCATGAAGTGTTGCAAACACTTTTATTTGTTGTTGAGGAGGAGAGAATGTTGACGTTTCTGTGAGCTATGAGCTCAGACCCTGACAATTTGTCTGTTGTTGAAGTTTTGGTTAAGGAAATGGGGGGTGGGGGGTAAGCCCCTCATGAGTCGTCTTAGTTTGCCTGCTAGTGCTCAGAGGTGAAAGAGTTTAGAAGAGAAAATATATAAGGCCATCTGGTTACGACGCTGTCAGCAGCTTGATTTGTCTGATGGTGATAGGTCAATATTCCTTCTACTCAAACTCTCTTTTATTTCTCTCTCATTCTGGCCCTCTTTCTCATTAAGGTCTAGGGAACTTTTATCTTATTTTTAAAAACGACATATTTTTTGAAAATCGACTAGTCTGTGGTCTAATAGTCTATTGTCTGAATAACTAATTGGTCTTATTTGGGTTCACCTGATCCTGGACAGATGTTTCTCAAGGTACGTTTACAGTACATTTTCCTAAGACGTCCAGTTGAATGCTGTACCTGCTATGGAGATAAAAAGATGTAACTTTTCTGAGAGTGTTTTACCATGCAAATTGCTTAATGGTCTTTCATTGAATGACTAATCAACTAATATGCCATCTAGACTCATCCCTGCTAAGGTCATTTCTCTAAAAAGCAATCCTTTTGTCCACAAAATTACGAGATAAGGAAAAAAGGAATAAAAATCCCTCAACAGAATCACACAAACAGTTAGAAACTGGAGTCTGCCAAGATAAAAGGCAAAGAGTCACTAAAGGAAATAAACAGAGCAATGGACTGATGTTCCACAAGAGATGCTGTGTGTTTATCAGACAGCCAGTAAAGCCCAGCTGGCTTCCATTTGGGTAGGTATGGGACAGAGGCCAGGAAGGAGCAGCTAGCTCAGTTGTACTCAACACAGCTAAACACAGCGCTTCTGCTCGCTAAGACCCAGTCCTGACCCTCTTTGATGTCATGCTGCTCTAGCCTTCTCAGACAGTCCTGTATAATTACTAGGCCACATAATAAGACCACTTGGCTCCAGCGCTAACTTATAAAACACACACACAAACACATGCTGCTGACCACATGAATGCACTTTCACAGATACGTGAGCACAGCACACCAACTGATGATCTAGCAAAATAGCTGATGCAAATATAAACACAAACTGAGCATCCATATTGTACTGTTGTTGCAGCGAGATACTTTAAAAATGAATCTGAAAGCAATGCTTTGTGTAATCTCTGTGTAACTTATTTTCATTCTCTCTCCTCTGTGTTTGTGTTTTTTGGCCTCAGAAGGGAATGAAACCGGTGAGCAGACAGCACAGAATTCAAACACTCCACCCATGGAAAAGACAGGAGATGTGGAGAATGG
Source organism: Pimephales promelas (assembly GCF_016745375.1). The sequence goes on from NW_024121188.1 coordinate 4,002,016, forward strand.
CAACAACAACAACAGCCTGTCCCAACCAGACCTCACCAGCACTCCTGGCAAAAGCATAATATGTAAGCATGAAACAATTGGACTACATTAGCCAGCTCACAATTTGTTTGTGCTTGGTATATCTGTTACGTGATGAAATGATGAGGAAACCAAGACTGATGACACTGGTTAGAGGGACTGAGATGGTAAGGTCTCTGTTATAGATGAATTAGGTGAACTTGGGGTTGTCAGTTAAATCATGTGTTTGTATTGCAGTTTAAATAGGACAGGAAATCGTGTGGGGAATTGGATCAGGGGCCAGATTCAAGAAAATCTTCTTAAGAAAGAAGTTAAAAAAAACTCAAAGAAGTTTTGTAAAAAAAATATTGAAAAGTTCTTAAGAAGTTCGGAAATCATTTCTTAACAATTTTTTCTTAAGAAGAAAATTACAGGCTTTGATGTTATCTGCTTGTAGAGCGGTTCTTGATGAAGACTCGCCGATCAACTCAATAAAAATCACCTCAAAGGTGGCCTTTTTGTGCTGCCTGCAGATTATCATAAGAATCCTAATAAGCATGCACACTTTCTTTTCTTATTCTTAACTTTGGAGATTTAAATCAAGATTATCTTGTCAATGATTACAATGATTTTGAAAAAGATTCCTTTCAAGAATTTGAATTCTTCTTAAGTCTTCTTAAACATTTAGTTTTTCTCAAGAGAATAATAAGAAAATTACTGTATGAGAGCCTCGGCACAATATGTCAGCGTAAGTACACAAACCTTACTGATCGAATAATCTGTACTGGTGCTGAGTCCGTAGTGTGTTTCTGAGTGTGTGTAGATGTAGACTGGGTGTGTACTACTCAGTAGGCTGTGACTAAGTCCTCTGACTAAGGGATAGATTGTGGATATGTCCTGTCATTGACTCACCAGTCCCCTCTGGGACAGCGTATCCACCCATAACCTGAAATAACTACATACACATAATGAGCACACTGACTAATCACACACTCAGCTGTGTTTGTGTTTATCTACAGCTCAGTGTATTAAATACATTTCTAAAACAGTACAGTAGAAAAAAACACAGAGTTTAAAAAATATTGCTGTAAGAACCCGGATATAGATTCACTTTGGCAGGACAATGGCACAGGCTCCTCGTGTCAGCTGATGTTGGTTAAGAGGTGCGTGAAATGACCCACACTTGCTTTATTTAACAACTGAGATTTGATATTTTTGGAGGCCTACATTTCACATTAAACATGGGCTTTTGGATTTGTATGATGTCAGTTTATTTTAAGTGTAATAGGACTGAGTGGCACATACCAGTATATACTATGCAATGGCAGAAATATGTGACCAGTGTCGATTTAGCTATAACATGGTAGATATATGCTCAGTCCAAATGTAAGCCTGATCAAACATGGATGGTGCAAAAATGTCCCATAACAAGTCAAAATGAGGAAGAATTTGTTCTTAAAGGGGTCATATAATGACATTTTTGTACAAATTAATGTGAATTTTTAGGGTCTAAATTAAAACTTTGTAATATACTTTAATTAAAAATGCATTAGTATTTTAAGAAAACACTAATTTTACTTGGTCAAACATGCCGTTTCAGTGCATATGTATTTAAATGATAATGAACTTCGCTCACTCCGCCCCTCTGTTCTGCTGGCGTTGTGACACAATGCGCGTGGACTGTTGCCTTGACAACAGTTGAGGGATATTTTGGAGAGAGAATGGCAGCGGTAGTCTTTGAGGACACATCTGTGCAACCGTATCAGTTTGAACCGGAGTCAGACCCGGAACAAGATGGCGGCCGCAAAGAAGTTCGACAATTAAGGCTCGAACAGGACGTTTCTGAATGGTTGGTTAACATGTCACTTTGATCTATTTTTGTATATACTGGCAGGGTCGAGTAGTGAGATACGAACGCTATGTGTTTACTGATGTATACGTCAGAGGGAACATAAATAGTTGCTACCGATTCTTTTTTCAGGAGCTGGTTCTTAGCAAAACCAGCTTTATACTGACCCTCGTTTATAAAGCAGTCTGTTGAGAAATGATTCGTGCAAACATGAACACATTGACTTTGATCGTGGGGAATATTCCCTTCGAAAATAAAACTCAGCCACTGCGTCTTCAGCGGTTTGGATTTAGGAACAAAATGACTGTTGTGTTCGTTATAACACCCAAGAACAGAACACCACAATCGCTTCGACACAAATGTTCTGCTCCTGTCTAAGAGATTGTGGCATACATCCATTCTGCTCCAGTGTACTGTGAATCTATGATGACAGTTCGCTCAGTGCGGGTCTGCACTAGATTTCCATCTACTGTATATCTATGGATGGCTTACTACAGGCTTCTTTAGAAGACGTCATGAAAGCCCTATCTTAGCCTCACCATACTGGTACTTTTGCCAATTACAGCTGGAAAGAAAGCTGACAGTGACTTCCCATAAGTGTTATTCCATGATAGAATAAATAGATCCGTGCAGGACCCCTACGAGACTGTCATAGCCATCAGTGTGTTTGCACACAGTCACAGGTTATGAGAAACTTACTGAGAAAGTATGCTAAGGACAGGCCCTCACTGTGTGTGCGCGGTAGGTGAGGTCGTACTCTGGTTGTCCAGTCCGAGCCCGTGGGCTGACACATTCCAGACACCTACTGCTGCTTATTTACAGGAATAATTGTGCCGGGGCGGCTGCACCCGGCCTCTGCTGCTATTTCCTCTCTCACCTTCAGTTCCTCCTAAAGACCCTGACAGCACATCTGAGCATGCAACCAGCTAGACATTATCTTGCAGGAAACCAAGGCACAGACTAAAAACAAAATTGGTTGCAGTGACTGGAATTCTTGGGGAGACTTTAAGAGCGGAAAGGCTTGTAACATGATCTCATTGCCTATTCACAGTCTAGCAACAGTTAATTATGTTCAGGTAAATTGAATGGTCTTGAAGCCCTGTGTTTACATCGACCATGTTTGGATGTTGACTTCTTATATGGCAATGATACTGTATGTGTAGCTCATGTTAGCCCACTTCCACAAATCTGTCACACCTTTAGTATGAGATTTACTGTGACGGAACAACATTACCTGTCTAAAAGTTCCCGGTAATGAGCTGGCCGGAGTGCAATGGAGCCTCTCTACAGGCTGATTCATGTAAATGCTTGGCCAGAGCGTTTAAGACCCCGTGAAGACCCTGCGTTCCGCGTCAGTAAGGAGAAAACATAAAAAGGAAAAATGCATCCTGCATTTCTTGGCGTTCGTCCTCAGCACATTTTTTCAAAATGCCCATAAAAATGGCAGCATTACGATTGCATAACAGAATGGACAAAATGTACAGCTCCATCCCAACTTTTTCCCTGCAAACGTGTCTCCCTCGACGCGTCTGGTTTTATTTGCAGATGGACCCGTGAGATGTGCCTATTTGGGACTCGTAAAATGTTAAACACTATTGCATCATCAGGTTCAAAAAGGATTGTGCAATCCTTTATGGATCCATGTGTGCTTTTGAGGCTGGTGGGGTTTTTATATATATATATATATATATATATATATATATACATCTAAAATTTCTGCTTCTCGACAGTGGTATAGCAAGTATTTTTTTTTTTTTTTTGCTGACAAGCAGAAATCAGTGACTTTTGTTGAAAACAGAAGTGTGAAGATTTAGCCAGGTCCAAATGCTCCAGCTCAGGCCGATGATGTCATGGATGTTGCAAGCGTGTCTAGACTGAATGCCTTTGACAGGCTGTGAGAGTGCAGAAAGGGCTGTTAAATTCACTTTCCTGCTTTGGACCTGTGTCTAGAGTGAGTGAGAAGTGAAAAAGAGAGTGAGAACATGGGTTCAGGTTCAGGTCCTCTAGCAGAGGACCTACATTTGATGTCATGTAACTGTAGATTGCTTTTACAAAACCATTTGTTGGTTGCATTTAAGAAAAAATGCTCACTCCCACAGCTCGTTGTTTTTTGGTATAAAAAGGTTAATACTTATCTAGAATATTTCCAACATTATTATAATTAAAGGTGTGGTTAATGTATTGAAGGCCTTGCAGAAAGTCTGACATTGACGTATTGCGCAGTTGCGCTTCAGGTGACCTGAGTTCGAGTCTCCGATTGTAGATTTTCTGTCTATCTATCTATCTATCTATCTATCTATCTATCTATCTATCTATCTATCTATCTATCTATCTATCTATCTATCTATCTATCTATCTATCTATCTATCCATCTATCCATCTATCCATCTATCCATCTATCCATCTATCCATCTATCCATCCATCCATCCATCCATCCATCCATCCATCCATCCATCCATCCATCTATCTATCTATCTATCTACAGTTCGCTTTTCTACATACTGTCTAATCATGATAAAAGGCAAAAAAAAGAATGCCCCCCAAAAATAATTCACTAATAAGATGCACAAAAAAAAAATGTATTTATAGGAAACTGGCGATATACTGTAAATACAGCTTCTGAGATGAAGAGATGGCTTGATAAAAATTGAATTTGGTCAGAGAATAGTCTCATTGCATATTCCACATCTCTCAGTCCCGTTCTGGCCTTTTCAGTGATTTTTTTCAGCTTCAGCAGGACTTAAAGCTCAGTTCCTGTCTCACTCATCGCATCATCTATTATCAGAGTTCAGAGGGGCCGGCATCAGGGGAAATAAACGTCTTAAAGGAAGAGGGGGAAATGCTGGTTTAAATTACAGCTTTAAAATTCTCTGATTAGAGTCTTCATCGCTGGAGATTGTCATTGAAATGAGCTCAAGCAGAACGGGATTAAAGACTACTTGGTCTCTCTTGTGAACCTACTGTGTGCTTTTTTTTTCTTCTTTTTTTTCTGATGCCACCCTGTAAAATCTGGCTCTGCTCCTCAAAGAGCCGTATCATTTATCCCTTGCCATTTTCAGCTTAAACGTCCTTGTTTAGAAAGTAGGGGATTTCCATCTAACTGGTGAGAAGATATGGATGGTGCTTTCATTTGCACCATCTGTCCTACACATTTTTCAGTCAAGTCTTCAGCTTAACATTTTTAAGAAAAGATAATAATGTATGTGTTTAATAGTTTGTTGCTCTTGGAGACTTGCGCTTGGTGTTTGTGTATTCATTTTGTATTAATGAGAAATTGCTGACTCACTGGCTTCTGTGGCCCTGTGGGTTTAAAGCAGAAGGTGGTGTTACTCACAGCTGTTTAGGGCAGTGAGGGACTTTAAATGAAGTGTTACGGGAAGCCTGGGGCCTTGGGCAGGGAATTTAAAATGAGATAATGCAGCTGATGTGTGGGGGTCTCTTAGGGGCCATGAGAGGCTTGTTTTCAGATAATATGGGTCCTGAGTGATTCTAATCTAGACCCCTAAAACAATGTGACATCTCAGGACTAACTTGCATTTTAGAAGAGGACAGAATAGGGGATTCTGAGAGCTGTTGGTCCATGTGCTTTATAGATTTTGGATCAATTTAAACACAGAAAACGAAAATTCTCGGGCCAGCAGCATGTGTCCAAATTTCAATCTTAACCGTTCTATTTCATCAGAAACGATCTTAAAACGGGGCTTTAAGTGTAAAATACCGTACTTATAGTTGTTTTAGGAAGGAAATAGGAAATAACACTTATAACACTATGTGCAGTAGATTAATAGAAAATACATTTAAAATGTTAGATTTTAAATAACAAGTATTTAAATATCATAAATTATATATCATATATTTTTTTAGAAATATTAAAAAGTAAATTTTTCATATTTTATGATTCACACATTTTTTGTTGTTCACACCAACAGATGATGTCAGACTTCAGTGTAATACACAAACAAAAAATTAATTTAGCAGCAGAAGACATTTAGTAAGCTGCGTCTTCTAAAGAATTGTTTCCCCTTTAATTTCCTTACTGTCATTTGATATCGGCTTCACACTCACATTTACTTCTTGACAGTCACTCTGCCCATCTCCCTTTTTTTCAGGTGTTATGTGATTTTTAGAATTAAGTGGCGCAACAACTTCATTCTTAATTATACTGACTAAGTTTGTGAATAAAAGCATATATGTCTGCTTTGAAATGTTCGTGAGTATGTCATGAGTGTATGCATGTTTATGCACTTTATTTTGGATGCTAGACCACAAAACATGTCATAGTTTTGCCAACTGATTCTCGGCTGAGAAACTTCTGGCTTCTGTAGAAATTCCTGTCTCTCTGGCAGATGCCCAGGAGACCGGCTGACGCTGCCTGTTTACTGCTCTAAACACGAATGCACACAAAGAAAGTAACATCACCGATTCAAAAACTGCAGCACAGGAAAACACAAAAATGCCCCATGTTATTATGGATTCAATTCCTGACCACCAACCCCCCCAAAAGCCCTGTGGTCTTTGAATATGTTTACACCCATTTAACCGTGTGTGCACTTTTATTTGGGTCAAAAAAGTTTGAAATGCTGTGGGTGTAGCTCAAGCAGTGTACAATACAGTGCTGTTCTGAGAGCCACTAATACTTCTATTTAATCTTGAAATAGACCCTTTAAATGTAAGTTTGGATGAGTCGCAAGTGAAAACAATGCGTTTCTGTGAAGCCACTTCTTCAAGACTTTAGTTTTAATCTTACTTTTTCATTTGCTGGATTTAAAAAGCCATTCTGTTATTTTCTAACAGGCTATATTGTTCATCTTTTTAATGAGCTATTTTGTTTAAAAGGACAATGTGTAGGAATTTCTCCCATCTAGTGGTGAACATGTATTTTGCATTCAAACGAATTGTGCTCTCGTCTCTGCCTCGCTTTTTCAAATGCGTTTCTGCTTAACCCTCAGATGCTCTTCGTTTCGGAGTCACACTTGTTATCTTCCCCATCAGAACTGACCGATAATGAAACTTTCTCCATCCCAGTAAAACCAATGCAATTTATTTTTGTTCAATAATATTTTGTTCTTTTAATTTTATATTTTGATGTTACTTTTTTGATGTTGATATTTGATGCAATATTTATGGTCCATTTTTGCCATTGAAAATAATACAAAAAATGTTTTCCTAATTTTTTAAAATATTTTTTTTCAATTATTGCAGTATTTCAGATACAGGATTCTATGATAAACAAATATAATTTATTTGAAAATAGAAATCTTTTGTGAGATTACAAATGTCTTTACTGTAACCTTTGAGTAATTTAAAACACCCTTTCTATATATATGTTTTTATTTATTGTTGTTTAAAAATGACATTGAAATTAGATTCTCATAAAGAATCACACATCACTGCTTCAAAATGTCAGATGTAAATCCAGGGCAAACTGTAGCGGTTTCTGGAGGGCTGATCCTCCAACAAGAGCTGGCAAACTCAAGATCATATGCATTAATGCCTGACAAACAATGGGGGTGGAAGTTCATTATAAACACCCCGCCAATCTAACACCGAACATATGGACACAAGGGTGATGATGTTTACCCGATGGAAAAAAGGAACTGGCTTTTAGTCTTTTCATAGACTCTGACTTTTAATGCACTTCATGTAAAGTTATCTTTTTTTCCCCTTAATAATAAACTGAACATCTGGATTAAAGTATGAAACAGCAACATATCCAATCACAGCGTATTTGCTCGGCCAGGGTCCAACACCAGCACACTGTGGGCATGTGTCCGCTCAGCCATTATCTAATGTAGCTGATTGCCATTTATGTCTTCTAGACCTTCGAGCGTCAGACTCTGTGAATAGAACGAGGTGTGTTTGTGTATGTTTTTCCTGGACTATACAGAGTCCACATGCCTCCACATGGGCACCAGACCTCTTCAAATGAACTCTCGCTCTTTTCTCTTCCCTTTTCTCATATGACCTGAAACATGCGTTAAAGCAAAGAAAATGTTTATTGCAGCAAAAGGATGAGATTAAATACTATCATCAGTCACAGAAAAAAAAATATAACAAAACATTTCACGTAAAAGGTCCATTTAGCCTTTCTCTGTTTTGGGGGTTTATTTCCTTTGGCTCTGAAGGTCTGCATTTCACATAGTTTTTCTTTCTTCCAGAATAATTAGTCTTTTGCGGTGCTCAAGAGTAAAATATACGAAGTGCTGTGGACCGCTTGCCAAAGTCAACACCACGAGCAGTTTGTGGAGGAACACTAGAACATTTGTAGGCTGTAAACTCACAGGGAGACGGTGTCTGAACTTCAGAACGCCAAACGACTGGCCTCATCCTCACACCCAGCTCAAAAAAAGACTGACGTTTAATCATAACGCTCATCATAACTTAGCTGATATGCCTCCCCTTTTGTTTTCATTACCCTGATCTGGCTGCACCGCGGTGTCTCGTACGCGCTCTTGTGTTTTTGATGGCAGGCTGCGTGGATTGCGGTTCACTTTTCAAACAGTTGTCCACTATACAGTGCCCAGATTCAAGAGCTTAATTGAGCATTTGTTTAATCAGTACTGCCTGTGCCTGAAACAAAGCATTTATTTTTAATCAGACGAGACAGTCAATTTGGAGAAAGTGGCTGAAGTCAGAAAGCTTAGACAGTATTTTCTGGAAAATAAGTCGCACATGACTATACGGTGAGGTCACATCGGGTCGAAATGCATGCATTTAGAGGGAAAAAAACAGTCAAGTCACATTGTGTATATAAGTCACATTTAATTATTACATTTAGAAATAATATAATATAATTGTTATAAACACTATAAACATGGTATTTTAAACTACCAGCGTTCGGGAAATGCGCTACACAAATAAACTTGGGATCACTTACCTCTGTTATTCAGCACAAAGTGTGCACTTTTCCAAATGGGTACATGTTTGACATTTATGTGTGCTTTGGAATACAAGTCGCTGCACATTTCAGATGATAAAAAAAGGACTTAAATTCCGGAAAATACAGTGCACAGGTTTGGCTGCCAGCTTGCATCTTGGCATTTTAAGTTTTAGCCTCTACTGTTAGAAGTATTGCATTTGTTATATTAAAGCTATCCTGTTCAGAAAATCTCTTCTATTTGAACCCCTAGACGTCTGCGTTTTATTTATTTTTCATTTTCAAGGCACACTGAAATGTTTCCTGTAACTTCTGCTCCGTTTCTTGATTTGTGTATGTTGTCTTGTCATTTGCTCTCTGTGGGAAACGAAGCATAGCAGTGATCTCATGTTGTTTATTTGTTCCTTTGTGTACTCATCCTGCAACTTTGAAGAAATGAGATGCAAATCCATTCTGGTCTCTTGATCTCGCTTTATTAATTCTTGTTTCTTTGTTTGTTTGCTTGTCTGTTTGCTGTGGACTTTACCTACTTGGTTCTTTGAAGATGTGGAGAAAGCCATCAGACTGAAATTATACACAACCAAAAATGAAAGGAAACATTATGAGTAAACAAACCATAGAAGAGACAGATGGAAATAATAGAGTAACTAAGAAACTGAATCTCAAAAATGAGCCATATCATTGTGTCTAGTCATAAACGGTCTAGATCCAATGCTTAGCCTACTGCAGACCAGCAAGCACCAAGCAGATATTGTAAACACATGTGATGTGCTCTTCCCCTCAGGACCCTTATCCCCACTTTGATGTAAATCTCGCTCGATCTTGCCCTTTTTTTCCTTCTGTGAGTGACCTGTTGAGAAAAAAAACTAGGGCTGGGTAATAAAATGAATTCAGTGGTTTTGTTTGTGATATAAAATTGAGCAACATTGTGATTTTAATATACAGTATGCTTATATGCTCATTAAGTTTCCTAAAGACTCATTAGACTAGTTTCGTGATCTAACAAGTATGACAGACGTTTTAATATTCTCTGATTTAAACTTCAGCAGCTAAAAATCACTCAATATTGTATAATAATAATAATGTTTTACTAAATTAAATGCAGGTAAATATTAAATATTTATATTTTATATATATTTTAAATAATAAACTGTAGAAACATTGACAAACACAACAAAGTTTGGGGTCAGTAAGATTTTTTTTTTTTTTTTTTTTAATAAATGAATACATCTATATTTAGCAGATGCATGTGACAGTAAAGACATTTATAATGTTACAAAAAATGTTTTCACCCTCGATAATAATACATTTATAAAATAATAATAAGTTTCATGAGCACAAAATCTGAATATTCTAATGATTTGTGAAGGATCACGTGACACTGAAGCCTGGATTAATGTCTGTTTTAGGACATGGTTTAGGGGTAGTAAATTAGATATAGGATTAAGAGCTAAGTGCAAAATAAATCTGTAGTGTCAAGTTGATTGGTCCACATCAGGAAAAGGCTTAATTCCATTATAAGAAACAAGATACTAAGTTTACAGGCAACACATATGCACCTGTTGCTTTTCCTTTACACATCCTCAGGCAGCAGAAGGAGAATAATTACACAACAGCAAAAAAGCTGATATAAAACTGCTCACCGTTTTCTCTCTCTCTCTCTCTCTCTCTCTCTCTCTCTCAGATCAACCTCAGGCACGGTCTACACCCATACACCCCTCGCTAGCTAGCTCGACTGAATCGGCAGCGCTGCTGAGGAGAGACAGCAAGCCACATAGCAATGGGGTCAGAAACGGAACATTTTCACGAGCCGCCTCCTCGTCCTCCTCATCTTCATCCTCAGCCCATAAAAACCCCAAGAAGCTGCAGTCAAACCCATCCATCAACAGTCAGAGGAGCAAAGGTAGCTCCAAATCCAACAGCTCCCAGATCCCCACAGAGGCTCAGGATGGTGAGGCAGTCAAAACATAAGCTGTGATTGTTTGTACACAAGTTTGACTGACACAGATATGCATCACTAGCCAGCGAGTTTTGTGTTGTGACTAACTTTCTTTGCTGCGTCTAGATTGCTGTGTCCACTGCATCCTGGCCTGTCTGTTCTGTGAGTTCCTCACACTGTGCAACATCATGCTGGACTGCGCCACTTGCGGCTCCTGCGCATCAGACGACTCGTGCTTCTGCTGCTGCTGCGCTTCAGAGGAATGTGGCGACTGCGACCTGCCCTGTGACATGGACTGCGGCATCATCGACGCGTGCTGCGAGTCTGCAGACTGCCTGGAGATCTGCATGGAATGCTGCGGCCTGTGCTTTTCCTCCTGAGACTCCCATAGGGGGCGCTGCCTCTTTCACTGTTTTGAGATCTGAGAAACAGGCAAAGACAGACATCAATGATCTAGAGTGGCTGCAACCTAGTTGGAGTTGTGAGTTACAATCTGGTAAGTTTCTTTTGAAGATTTTCTTCGTCTTACTATGAACTGTTTCTGGACTGATTTCTGTTTAAAATGTTTTGTTGAGTCTATATTGGCATGATGCTGAATAAAAATACATCCAGAAGACGTATGAGGCCACTGGGAAAGGTCAAAAAAACATTGTACGTCAATGTTTGTTACTTATTTGAAATCGTCTTAGTGCCAAGCTTTTAAAAAATGCACAAACCAGTGGTTTAAGAATTCCACTATAATGCACACCATAAAAGAGCTTGAATTGCAACTCAGATCTGTTTTATAAAACAATGGAGTCTCCTAAAAACATTCCAGCGTTGAGTACTCAATGAAGACGTATCCAAAGATCACATAAACTACCGGATTTTTTTTTAATGGTAATCCTAAATTATCACCTCTCAGTATGCACACTTACTGTAGTACACTGGTGTAGTCCTCTAAGGATTACAAAAGCCATAAAATGTGAGTGTGAAACTCATAGATGTATGCGAGCGGGAGAAGGATGCGTGTATTTAATATATGCTGCCATTCAACAGTTATATCATAGATTGTATATAAACGTGAAGAGAATCCTTTCCATCTCTACATTTTGGTCCTGTGATGTTTTTATCTTCACTCTTTTTAGCATTTTCACTACAATCAATCTTCTTGCATACTGGAATATTATACTGTAAACCATTGTGAATTGCTCTGTATTTTTTTCCCAATGTGAAATGTCTGTCTTGTAATTCCAAAACTTTACATTTAAATCAGTTGTGTGAATTTAAATGTTAGTTTTACGTTTCTACCTATTTTTTTTCTTTCTAGATGTAGTAAATAACTAGCATTATCGCAGTATTATTTTATCCTTTCAAAAAAAGAAATCTAAATCTAAAGCAGAAGGTGATTTAGAGGTAGTCTTGAGAATCAACCCAGGATAATTCATACCACAAACAGTACATACTCATACAGAAAAGCAATGTAATGCATTGATTTGAATCGTTTACATTTTAAGAACATGTTTCTATTGTTGCTTGCAATAAAACTAGAGGTAGAAGGGATTTTTAACTGGACAAGAGTGTACAACAATGGAATAAAAGAACAGGATAAAAGAAATCCATCCTTGTCATATTTGATGTTGTATCTTTTGTATGGTTGTTTTGTTATTTGAGAGGCGTACAATTCTCTTGCATCAGAGTTCAACCACCGAAATGTATTTCAAAGTTGTCCTCTGTATGTAAAACTTATCAAAAATGCGAAGGAAAAAAACGTTTCAGTTTTTAAATACATCTTTGTCGCGTAAACGTACCCCAAGGCAATCGTTTGCAATCAGGTGGCTCTGATAAGTTACAATTTGTTAAATCTTATTATTAATTAAAATGCTAAAAAAGATTAAATATTTAACAGGCATAATATTGTTGAGTTAATCTGAATTACAACACAAGTACCAGAGGTACATTTAAAATGAGATATGAGGGCTAACCCATAATCACATAACCCAATGGCATCTTGTTAGCATTTGTTACGCATAATCCTCATATTTTCATCTCGTTTTGCAATTAGCTATGTGACGTTGTGTGATAAAGACTGCTGCATGGACAGGCATCGCCTCCAACCTCTTCTCTGTTGCTCAAGAAAGCTCTGTGAGGTTTGGGCAACAGAAAACAGTGCGGTTTAATAGGCTCTTAAAGGGCTGCCAAAGTCGTTGAAGAGGAATGTCTGTTCATGGCAACAGTGCAATATATGATAAGACCTTCTCTGTTACATCTCTTGCTCATTTTGCCTCTCCTTGTTTTTTTTTTTCTCTCAGTGTATGTTCTATAAATATGGTTGTGGGTGGTAGATGCTATCCCTGGTTGAGTTTTAACCACACACATCTATAGATAGGGGCTTTACAGTTTTAACCTGGTGGTCAGAGCTCTGGTCTCTTAACGTTTGCATGAAAGAGAGCAGCCATTCAGTTGAGGGGAAAGGTTAAACATATTCTTAAACATCTGCATCTGTTTTGAGGAATCCAAATCCAGTGTCTTCATACACAATGCATTTGTTCAGTTTCTCGTTTTCTCATGAGCGTATTCATTCTCAGGCACAAATCCTGTCCAGATATTCTCACAATTCATCAACAGAGGACAAGAGGCTATTGAATATTAACTATGAAATTACAAACAGCGCATTATAATGGAGGTGAAGGGGTCACCAGCTGTGATGAAAATTCTAGATGAATAATCCTGGCATGAAAACGCCACTGAACTCAAGCTCTGAGAATATTCAGATTTTCTTTTCTTTCAGAAGTCACAAAGATGCCAAACAGAAGACATAGTGTCTGTTTTATTAATACAGGGGTCAACGGAGGGCAACAGCAGCCATATTTCCATTGTTTTCCCAAGTAGTCCATTTTGCGCTGCGAGTTTGGCTGAACAAAATCTCCAATTGTAATTGAGATTTGCTTTTTTCCTTTTCTTTTTTTTTTATCTGCAGGTTTAGTGTGCTTGTTTGTAGAACAACCCAACTTGTTATGATTGTATATCAATGATTATATCATAATAATTATTACTACTACTAAAATATATTTAAAAAAGAAATATATATATATTACATTCTTACATTTTTTATTTAAGAACAATTATCTATGCCTGTCTAAAATTTCCAAATGTCAAACAATCAAGCTTTTATTTTGTTGGAAAAACAGGAAGCCCTTAAAGCTTCTCTTTTATTGACAACAGCCAGTTTAAGCGCTTCTCATTACAAGTTTGGGAAGACAGTTGGCTTCTCTAGCCCCTTTTCCACCAAAGCATTTTGAGAGCCGGTTCGGAGCCGGTGCCTGCGCGCGAACCAGTTCTTTGTGTTTCGACAGCCAAAGAACCGGTTCTCGGCCAGGAGAACTGGTTCCTAAGCGGCACCAACTCTTTGCCGGACTAGAACAGTTCTTTTACCACGTCATGCTTACGTCGGGGGCTGGGGGCGGGTTTAGATGTGTTCTAAACATCTTTTCTGATCCTAATAAAGGATCGCAAATCCAGGGGAAACATTTGCAGAAACACGATGGAGTCTGCGTTTGTAATTGTTATGCTTGAAGTTGGCGCAAGCGTTTCTATTTTTGTAATTTTTTCATTGATAAGTTTTGGTATAAAACTTATCAGAAAAGATTACATATCAAACGAAAATATTAAAAAACTTACACATTTCAATTGTTTTTAAACCCTTCTTAGTACACGAGTTAGAGATAATCCCAAAGTAATGTTACTTGCGTTTCTTGCTAAATCGTATGGCGACGTACACAGTGACGTAACGACGTCGTTCCCTGGGTGCTTTAGTCAGTGGAAAAACAAACAGGTTCTGAAGCGGTTCGCAAGTTGAACCAACTCCGAACCAACTTTGAACCAGCACCAGTTCCGAACCAGTTCTTTTTTTGGTGGAAAAGGGGTATCTGAGACACGGAAAACACTGGATCATGAGCTGTTCATTTGTAAGGCTGAGTAAATATGATTTTTTCACTTGCATCTGAGACAGATCGGAATTTGTTGCACACGTGTAAACGCAAAAATCCGCACGAGATCGGATTTTTTCTGCATCCGTTCTGAGCCATCATTTTGGCATTTTGGGCGGGGATTAATATAAACACAGATTTAAGATACCAGTCCTATCTAAAGTGAATGTAAACAGGACAGGAGGGACAAAAAAATCATATATGGTCAAAAGATCGGATCTGTGGATTAAGACCTGCAGTGTAAACGAAGCCTAAATGAACACAGTGCCATGCTTTACTCTGAAACATGCAGCACATATTTATTTAATTAAATCGCAGACTGCAATTTGATAATTGCACTAGGTCATTTATTCCGTTTTCTTTCGGTTAATCATGCAGCCCTAGTTCAGAGTGTTAGTGAAGTGTTCAGATCATACTATAGAGCACTTAACAGTAATGCCTGTGAAACAATGGTCTCTTTATTTTTCACTCTGCTCATCCAAACCAAACCGGATCAAATAGAGGAATGTCGGTTATACTTAATGCATCCGCCCTCACTAATCAAACCAACTGCAAATGTATATCTAAGAGAGTTAAATAAATGTTTTGCGGAGAGAGTGGGTATATTCAAAGCGTAATATAATCTATTGGTTAGGTTCTTTTGGTTTTTCTTAATGAGGATGGCTCTCAATGGAGCACATCTCTCTGTTTGGGTTTCACTAATACCCAAGGTTGAGCACGGTTGGTGGTTTTGTGATCATTTTGTGGGATCCGTGCACATGTACTGTACATGCAGAACCACAGTCACACACACACACACACGCACACGAGGCCTGGTGAGTCACCAGATATGTGGGACCAGAGCCAGTTGATCTCTCTACAGTAAAGCATCTTGTCCTCCCACTTACACACTCGACTCAAAGGCCTGTCTTCAAGCATCATTGTGTCTCAAACACACACAGTAGCGAGATTCTGCATGCAACCACAAACAATCACCAATACACAATCACAACAGCATGTCAATTTACAATAAATCATATTTTAGACAATAATTGTTTATATTAAAAGGGTCATATTTTTTATTTATTCAACCACAATTTTATTTTTAAATAATTAATTTCATTTATCATTTTTACCATTTAGTCTATTATTTAGTCTAACTATAAAAAATATGTTGCCTTCTCTCTGACCCCTTAAAGTATTGTGCTGTTAAAAAATGACTTTAATCAATATCAGTTTATTAACATAACCTTTTCTAACCCCGTAATATTCTGTCCCAAACCTTTACTTTAAGAAATAACAAATGCTATACTAAATGTACACTATACTGTTCAAACGTTTAAGGTCAGTAATATTTTTTTAAGCAGACATTAAATTAATCAAAAGTGGTAGTAAATACATTTATAATCCAAAATATTTCTATTCCAAATAATTGCTGCAATTTTGAAGTTCATATTCATTAAAGAATCCTGAAAAAATGTATATGGTTTCCACAAAAATATTAAGAAGCACAAGTGTTTTCAACATTGATAATAATAAATGTTTGTTGAGCCCCAAATAAGCCTTTCAGCATGATTTCAGAAGGATCATGTGACACTAAAGACTTTCATAATAGTTCTCCTTTTTTAAATCAAATAAATGCAGTGTTGGCGAGCATAAGAGACATTTGGAACAGTAGTGTGTATCTCTGTCTCTTGTCTCCTCATTTATTGCACTCAACATTGGGGACCCCATTGTGAGTTGGATACGGCTGAATTATGTCACACAACAACGGTGGCGAAAATGCTGCTATCTACGCGGCCACCATCAAGTTACCGGACTTTTGCCAGCACAATCCACTGCCATGGTTTCAACACATCGAGGCCCAGTTCCAGCTAAGAGGAATTACACAGGACGTTACAAAGTATTTCCACGTGGTAGCGGCCTTAGATGACAGCCAGGGCTATGGCACTGTTAGAGGCTCCTCCGGCTGACGGCAAGTACAACGCACTCAAAACATTCTTGTTGAACCTCTTTGAACTGTCGGACCTGGAGAAGACAGATCACCTGCTGTCCCTTAACAACCTTGGCAACAGCAAGCTGTCCGAGTTAATGGAAAGGATGCTAGGGGTGCTTTGCGCGGTAGATCTCTCGTTCCTCTTTGCCCACATTTTCCTGCGGCAGCTTCCAGCACCCATGCGCACCGCACTGACTAGCATCCTAGCCGGAGCCACCATTTTCTCGAAGGTGGACCTGGTGTGCAGTTACCACCAGGTGCCTGTCCACCCACAGGATTCCCCCAAGACAGCAGTCATCACACCCTTTGGCCTTTTCAAATTCCTACAGATGCCTTTCGGCCTCAAGGGTGCAGCACAGACGTTTCAACACCTCATGGACTCTGTGCTTAGGGACATGCTGTTCCGCAGACGAACACCTGGCGCATCTCCGGCAGCTGTTCGGCCGGCTCAGTGAGCATGGTCTCATCATCAACCTGGGGAAAGTGTGAGTTTGGCCAGTCGTCCATCACTTTCCTTGGCCTTTACATCACCCCGCAGGGGGCCGTCCCCATACCGGCCAAGGTGGAAGCCATCGCCAAGTTCCCACGCCCATGGTGAAATTCTACAACCGTTTCCTCCCCCATGCGCCCCAGCTCATTGCACCATTGTACAACGCCTTGCGAGGTGGGAGGCCAGTGGATGTGTTGGATTGGTCCTCAGAGATGACTGTTGTTTTTGATGCCGCCTAAACTGCGCTGGCCAACGCTGCTATGCTGCCAGTCTCCGACTGCCCCAGTTGCTCTTACTGCGGACGCCTCTGATTTCGCCATGGGGGCTGTGTGTGAACAGTGGGTGGGTGGAGCCTGGCAGATGGCCATCGTACCCCACTGTGGCCCCCCTACGATGGGCCCTTCTGTGTCCTGGTGGGAGGGTCTAAGAACTTTGTTGTGGATATAACGGCACCCCTATGGCAGCCTAGAAACCATGCCCCTGCCCCTGCCCCGCCCCCACACCTTGCCCCTCTCCTGTTAAGGGGAGCCAGTATGGCTGCCCGGTCCGTCCTATGTTCTATTTGGGGTACCTGTTTGGTCTGGCCCTGTTATTTATGGGTGAACCAACGCAAAAATATTCATGACTGTGTTACATACTGTATATTAATCCAAACTGAAGCAGTCAGGAAAGCACAGCTGCGTACTGTATGTGCAGGTTCAGCACGACACGTCACATAAATGTGCTCAGAATTACTTTACACACAATGGAGCTTATTACAAGAAATACATCTGAGAAGAAAATGATTTAAAATAAAAGGGAAATGTGTGTTTTATTGTGGCTCCTTTAAACTGCTTTAGCCTGGCAAAAGTGATGGATTTGATTGGGTCTGGATTTGTTTAACTTTCACAATGGAGCTTGAACATAACATGACAGACTGAAATGGCCCATGGGCTCACTTCTGCACTTGTGTTTAATTTACTTCCAATAACAGGTAAATTGGGTTATGATGAAACTATTAAGTGGATGTCTGGACTGGACGTTTGGAAATTGACATAGCTTCCTATTGTTTATACTGAAAATGAATGACACCAAATCTAATTCCTACCAAATAGATGAATTTCCCATGGCGCCACATAGTAGCACTACTTCAGAAAGACAAATCAGATCTGAAAAGTTCTTATCGAGAGCTCAACTTCCTCTCTAATGACCTCAGTAGAGAGAACAAGAGATGCTCTTGTGTTCGATGAGACGAGTTCTGCAGTGTCATAAAGCAACGAATATGAAGGAATTTGCCTAAGGAAATCATAAGCTTTTGCAACATGCCTCTTTTGCTCTCTCTCCCTCCCTTCATGGTTGTGTCACTCTCAGTTTGTTTCTGAAGTTCTGTGGTGTACTGATGGCTTGATCAGAAACACATGTTGAGCACAATGCTTCCCTTTAGACCCAGCAAACAATGAGGCAGCTTCTACAGCTGAGGCTTCAACGTCAGCAGAAATACGTCTTTGCCAGGTCAATCCAACACATCTTTGTCTGATAATGCCAACGGGCAGAGCACAAACACTTAAATGTAATCAAAGATGATAATAAGATGGAGTTTTCTTGAGAGTTTCGCCCTTTCGATTTGCTCTAAAACAATCATTTCAATCTGGAGAATGTAATTCAGAGCGCTTTTCGGAAAACCAATCTTTATGAAACTCTGCTGATGCCTTGTTGATGGCTTTTTTTCTTTTCTTTTTTTGATATGTAATCATCATATATCTTTATAGATGCATGACAGAAAGATTAATCAACCTATCCAAATAACCACGATGGGAGACGGATTGCAGAATAATGAATCAGTTGATGAATGCCCAGATATATTCGTCCTCTTTTAATTGAAGTTTGGTAGTTGGACAATGGGGCTACGTGACTGCACAATAATAGCAGGGGGATAACAGTGGTTTGAAGATGAAGGGGGAAGATTATTTCCGGTGGACTGGAACAACCCAACACTGCAAAGTTAAATTAAAGGCAGAATTTGCACAACAGATGGGGGGAGTGCAGTCAGACGAACGGAGTGGAGGCACCGGCTGGGTTTAATGACCTCTCCTCTGTGTTGATTCAGCTCTCGCATCAGACCCATGCAATTAACAGCCATATCCATCCCTTCGGCTTTTTATTTAATCAAAACCAGTCTCAAGAAAGAAAGAAAGAGAGAGAGAAAGAGAGAGAGAGAGAGAGAGAGAGGGGGGGGGGGATAAGAAGCGGGAAAAAAATTAAAAGATGGATGAGATTACTGTAAGTGGCTTTAATAATGAACCTGCCATACATACAGTGAATATTAGAGATAATGCAATGAGATGAGCGTAAGGAAGCTTATGGAGTTCAGTGACGTTCTGTTCACTAATGCAACTTTAAATGTTTCTCATACAAACACCTCAAAATAATATTTTAAACAGGAATTTTGTTTTATTTGAATTTACAGTATAATATATTAGTGCTGTCAAACTGATTAATCAGTTAATTATAATTGCATATAACATAAAAGTTTTTGTTTACATATGTGTGTATTACGTATACACAGACATGCAGACACACGTATATACATACATATATATATATATATATATATATATATATATATATAATACATGTATGCACATATATTATGTAAACTTTTGCAATTGATCGTAATTATATATATATATAAATATATATATATAATTTGTTTTTATTTATAATTGTACATTTGCAAAAAAAATTACAATTATATATAAAAAAGTAAAATGTACAATTATATAATATATAACATAACATATATGTATATATATATATATATATATATATATATATATATATAAGTATTTTTTCTTATTCACAAAAGACATTTTACTTCAATAGGGCCAAAATTTTTAGATCACATGACCAGTTGAAATCTACTCACTTTGCATCTGTCGCAAAGATGAACAAGATGATGAAAGTCCACAGGTTGCAATATGAAATGTGTTTAATAATAAAGTAAACTCAGGTAATTACATAAGGCTTAACAGAAACACGATTAACAAGTGAACAGTGGGGAACTTAAATTCCTATATTATTAAATCGAGGTATCGAACTAAATGACAAGCAGCTGTGAGAAGAATCAGTATCCATAGAAGCTAATGAATGGCTGGAAACAAAGACAAAGAAACACATGACTAGTGAAAACAAAACTAAAAGCCCAGAAAACTGAACAGAACAGGGACCGTATCAGTAACCCTTCTGGTATTGGACCCATTTGCTCACAGAATAAACAAATCTGACTTACACGTGTCACCAACGGATGTGAGCGGAGTGACGCGACAGAAGACAATCGAAACCATTATAATGAGCAAAGCTGTCTACACTGGATGTGGCGTGACATTACAAATCTCCAACAGTAAACTGATGCCCCTTTCTATTTCTGACATACTTCTGGCACAAAGAACAATTGGATTTGAAATTATGACTGTCACATTCAGTGTAGACAGTCTCAAGCTGTTGTTGCACTAAGTCGCTAAATGAATGGAATAGATAGCTGAATGGCATCAGTAACTAATAAAAACAAACGTTTGTGTGCATCCAAATCAGTAGTTGTCGGTAGAATTTTATCAGTGCAACAAACACAATATTAGTGCCTACAGTAGTCTTCCTTTATGGTAGTGTCAAAAAATAGCATTGTAATACCTGAATGTGTTAAGAATGCTTTTATGAGCTGATAAAATCCATTAGAAAATCCCTCTCAAAATTTTCTTGAATTTTTTTATCTGATTTATTTGAAGGCATTTTTATTATTACTTATGCATTAAGTTTTTACATCCACAAAGTTCTCAAGATCTCGCATTAAATATGAAGTCTGGTGCTGGGATATGAAAAGGAGGCGGTGGTGTAAAAACAGACAGAACAGCTTTGATCTTGGTGGGTGGGTGTTCTCTGATGTAAGCTTGTTTGCTTCACAAACTTCCTTTCAGTGTGTCTGCCGTTAACAGACGTGGATGTCGGCGACAAAAAAATGCAGTTCAATAAGCACCCTGCTGTTTTATTATACTGTTACGCAACTACTGGTCTATAGCCAAAAGCAGTGCGTCTGACTGCATCAGCAAATGTAGCAACACCGGCACCTGGTGCATGAGAGCCCCCCGTGTCCTGAGTGCGTGCAGTGCCCTCTTGTTCTGGACTGCCCTAATGGACCCTTTCACATTTATAGTGTTCTCAGACACAGAAGTCTTAGTTGGGCTAAATTCTCTAGTGGTGGATGGAAGACGACAGCAAATATAAATTTTTGTATTCCCATTTGCTCGAACAGCAAAGGAAAAAATCCATCCAGAAAAAAGCATTTGAAAAGCCACAACACACACAACCTTGCACAACAAGAAGACCCCACCGGGTACCACTCATCTCCACTACAAATAGGAAGAAGAGGCTATATTTTGCAAGAGCTCACCAAATTTGGACAGTTGGTAGATGGTAGATTCAGAATTTGGCGTAAACAGAATGAGAACATGGATCCATCATGCCTTGTTACCACTGTGCAGGCTGGTGGTGGTGTAATGGTGTGGGGGATGTTTTCTTTAGGTACACTTTAGGTCCCTTAGTACAAATTGGGCATTGTTTAAATTCCACGGCCTACCTGAGCATTGTTTCTGACCATGTTCATCCCTTTATGACCACCACCTCTGATGGCTACTTCCAGCAGGATAATGCACCATGTCATATAAAGCTTGAATCATTTCAAATTGGTTTCTTGAACATGACAATGAGTTCACTGTACAAAAATGGCCCCACAGTCACCAGATCTCAACCCAATAGTGCATCTTTTGCCTTGGATGTGCATCCCACATATCTCCATCAACTGCAAGATGCTGTCCAATCAATATGGGTCAACATTTCTAAAGAATGCTTTCAATCAATGCCACATAGAATTAAGGCAGTTCTACTCCAAATGTTTTTTATTGGTTTTCAATGACAGTACAAAATAACACAACAACAGTAGACAGTAAAATATTGTTTATTATAAATCTCTTACACGATCTCAATCCAATAGATAAAAAATTAAATAGAAATAAAAATAAGTAAAATAAATAAAAAATAAAAATTATAATAATAATAATAAAAATTAATTAAAATAATATGAATTGAAAAAAAAAATATATACATATAATATAAAATTACATTCTCTCTATACAAAGATCCTTCTAATAAGCGAAAACTATCTACCAACGCCAGTTACAGGTGCACAGGGTAAACCCTTAATGTAATTTAAAAAGGGATCCTAAGTCTTGTGAAAGGATGTAAGTGAACCAGAGAGTGAATATCTTAACTTTTCAAGTCCAGTACAGTAGAAAATGTCTTGTATCCTAATTAAGGCATTTCTGAAGGCGAAAGGGGGTCAAACACAGTATTATGGTGTTCCTGATAATCCTTTAGGTGAGTGTATTTGCTTTACTGTAAATAACCAGTACTGCAATGGTATCGTCCCCTCAAAAGTGTACTTTTTCAGAGTCTAAGCCCAACAGAACACAGCATTTTATGTACCAGAGCTAAATGTCAAAGGGGTGCTAGGCAGAGCATGAAAAACAGACCCCTGTTTAACCCACAGCGACTCAGTGCAGCTTGCTCAAATAAGGAGCACAGACCGTGGCCTTGTAGGACGTTGCAGCCCTTCATGGAGGCTTGCCACAAGTAAACATTTTTCAGGGCTAACTGGCTCTCTGATTTCACCTTGAACTCCAGCTCATCTTAAACACTTGGAGATTTTTGTCTTCTCTAATATTTACACATGCTTGATTTGAAATATTTCACTGTGAAATGCTCACCGGACTCCAAAATTGCAAGCGAAAATACCAGGTGAGTCAAATTAGCATCTGTCTGGTTAGCCTGGCACACAGGCCAGTACGTCGACTGGAGTGCTGGGTATTGATTCTGGAAGCGTGAGAATGAGTTCATTTCTTTCAGTCTTGAGGTCCCAAAACGGTCTGAAATTAGGCATGTATTTGCACAGCTTGGTGAAGATGTGTCACAGATCAGCAGCATATGAAGCCCAGTGCACCGATACAGAGCTCAGCAGGCCCGAAGCAAGTGTATACTGTATGCAGCCGGACAAAAGCACAATAGGAACCCAAGCATCAAGGATGTCCCTGGGAGGAGGAGGATGTCCCCTCTACAGGAAGAGCCTCCACATCAGCCAAAAAAAAAAAAAAAAAAAAAAAAAAATCTTTTAGGATGGCTGAGGAAAAAATTATTAAAATAATAATTAAAATAAATAAATAAATAAATACAGTTCAGTGACACACTGTTCATGAACGTACTTTCAGACGTTTCTAAATTTAATTGAATAATTTAATGACTATTAGAGCAGAGTCATCCGCATAGAGGTACTGCTGGCCAATGGAGGTCGAAGTCAGCACCTGGCGGCCATCTTGTCACAGACAGCTGCTCGATCACTCGTAACATTGTTTTAATAGTGCATGTACTTTTTAAATCATCGTAACTTGCTCAATTTTCGATTTTCAAACGGTCTGGTTTGTTATAAACGTCAGAGATGTAGTTAATACTGCATACTTATGAATAATAAGTGTATAAATAAATAATCGTCTAGAATTATAGCCACGTTAATAATGTTTGTAAGAAACCAAACCGTTTGTAAATCCGTCAAGATTTCAACGAGATAAGAGTATTTCTTACATCAGACACCACAGAGCCCGCCAGAAAGCCTGCCTGTGACAAGATGGCCGCCGGTGATGACGACAAAGACTCCGCCGTGAGACATCTAGCCTTTATATGGATATCTATGGTCAGCTCCGTCAACTTCTACTATGTTTGTTTGTGTTGTCGCTATGTCGGCACTGTTCTGTTGCTGCTACTGTTGCTCTAAGTTCATACAATCATCAGAAAACTTTGTTGGATCTCAGAAACGCACTGGTGACCCCTACTCTTTACGACGGATGTCACCCTCCGTTTATTTACTCCATCGCTGAGTGCGTCATTCGGCCACCTTGCTGTATCTCTAACCGGAGGAAACGTGGAGGAGTCCGGGTGAAGATCAGGAGAGGAGCGAGTGTTCCCCCCGCACAATTAGGACCCTGCCAGCTCTCTCTGCAGACATTCATGGTCGAAAAGATCTCTACCTGGCTCGAAGTTCGTGGGATCTGAGGTACTCTTTCCATGTATATCACCCTGCATAGACCCCAAATGCCCGTTAGCCGTGCTGTTTTTCATAAAAACACCTTAATTTTTACATTTTATTTTTATTTAATAATAATTTAAAAAAGTGAAATATTTTTATATTTACAGAAGCATGACCCATTTGTATATTTATGATTTTGTTTATAATTGTAGTTTTACAAATACAGAAAGAAAAAAAAAGAAATATAAAAATGAACTACCAAATAAATAAAATGAAATGAAATGGCCCCTGAGACTGTAAAGTAAGAGGCCCCACATAAGAAAAAAAAAACTGTTGCCTTTTCCTCCAGTCTCCTTTTAGGGGTGGGCATCAAATAAAATAATTTTTAATATTATTTTATTAAGTCCGCCAAACTGCAGCATGGTACAGTACATTTTAGTTTTCAGAAGGGGTCCGTCATGACTCTTGAGCACCATTTATGTGCCCGTCCCTTTTCCCAAGCCTGCCCGGAGCAAAATTGAGGCATATTAGTTCACCAATGTGTGGCAGACCACAAGGCCATACTTTGAAGATTTCTATGAGGAAGGAAGGTTTAAGGGCTAAACTGATTATCAGTGTCTCTCTTAATAGAAATCTCCACTTTATCCCTCACCCCCAAAATACTGCTCCCTCCTCTCAGATTTAGAGGGCCACTGGGAGACCTGAAGTGTTTGGGTCATAGGGTATCCATTGCCAGGGAAACTACAACGACTCATTCTCCAGTCAGATTTTGGAGCCCAGCCACATGCTGTCACCCCATTGTTTTGCTACAGGCAACACATGTGAATAAATAAAACATAGAATATTCTATATGGAATATTCATTTGACATGTTAATATTTAAATATCTTCTAGTTTAAGAAGCTACTAAGTTCATACCAAATTCCACCCCGTGCACGAGACAAATGGGATCTAATTGTAATATCTAATCGTTGGATCACATTCATTTTAAAATACGTGTAAATGGAAGATTTTGTTAAAATAGCAAGTAGAGCATGAGACTGAATAACAGTGGCCTAAATATCGCTCTTTCTGGGAACAAATCTAATAAAATCATACCTTAATTTTATTAGGCATCTTAAATTTGAGAGTAATGTAGATGTGTGTGGAAAATGCTGATTGCTGGCATCTGTCCTTCTGTGCAAATAAATGAATGACAGCTGGCAAGTGGAAGCCAGGGCTAGAAAGAAGGAAAAATGTCAGGACTCAAGTTTGCGCAAGAGAGATAAACACAAGTTTATTTCTCTCAGCCTCACGTGTCACATTTCATTCTGCATTTGGTACAATGCTGCCAGACTAAAAGTGCAGATTTGGCAAATGTTTCGGAAAATGCGGGCTCAATGATATTAGAAAAAACTACTGACATTGAACATTTTGTTAAACAGCAAGAAAAAGTGTCACTAAAGGGCATCTGGAAAGCATCATCAGTGTCTTAGCCCATAAACGTGTTGCTAATGCTATCAAATGAATTGATAATTGAACCATTTTTACACTTCATTGTAGCTGGAAATGAATCACAACTCACAACAATAATTCTGCAAAAGAAAAGGTGACAGCCACAGTGAAAAATGAACAACCTATCAAAACATGACAATGTAAACGAACAGTAAATGAAGTTATGCATTTAACCCTTCAAAAGAAAGGTCTACAATGCTGGTTGAATTCATAATCTGTACTTGATAGCTACTATCGCTCTAGGAAGTTCACAAAAGACCAGTCTATACTCTGTCTGTAAACTGATCCCATAAGCTTGCTTGCTCACAGTAAGCTGTATTTCGGGAAACACATGGGAAGGACTATTCATCTTGTAGGGCCATTTAAGGACTAAGAGAAATTTCCAAGTTTTTGGCAGTATTACACTATGGCTATCATATGGCACAGAGGATCATATATGATACATCAGTATAATCAACTATTTAAAATCACACAAGGTCAATAATGCTGTCGCAAATGGTCAGAAGAGATGCAAAATACATTTATCACTTACACTGCCAGTCAAAACTTTTTGATTGGTAATTATTGATTGGTATTATATATATATATATATATATATGTGTGTGTGTGTGTGTGTACACACACAGTATATTCAGTTAGATGACCACCTTCCCCAATTCTCAAAACTCTGGCAAAGTCTTCAAGGTTGTCCAGAGGACGACTGAGTAATGACAGCCATTGTCCAACTTCACATTAGAAATGACTCTATGGTATTCAGCACTATCTGGGGCAGGGCGAAGAACATATCCAATCTGTCCCTTGTCAGGTGGGAATTAGGCTTTTCTCACCTCACAGAGAGAAGCTCCAGAGAGCTGGAGGAGAGAGATAATTCACATACCTCCCCACCAGAAGCCCTGACCCATGATTGTCTCTCATATGGACAGTTCCAATGGATCAGAAATGTATCCTTAATAAAATTTATACCAAAAATGTCCTGCTTTTTTTCCCTTTTTTATCTTAAATATGATCATCGACTCTTTGCACTTAAAATTACAGGCATAATTTAGCTGTTTGTGCGAGGCGTCATTGATGCTGATGGCAAATTAGTCGCAGCGCGGTTGACCAGAGGTTTTAAATTGGCCAGCGAGGGCATATCCTTACCTTTTAATGAGGTCTGTATTGTTGCGGATGTCAAGCCTCTTGAAAGGTAAGCCACTTTGTGCCAAACCTCACCCCTCCCCAACCCCGCTCTCGTTGGTTCAGGCTGAATGGCTCTGTGATGTGCGGTGCTCTAGTGTAGTACAGAAGAATTACTTTGTCTTATCTTCCAGTGGACAGGGGTGACCTTGTGGAGAAAAGGGAGAGGCAATTAATACTGCAATCACTTGTGCCGCTCAGTGAGTGCCTCGTCGAGTCCTCTCTGTTAACCTTTTAAGGGAACAGGTAAAAACAGAGGAAAAACAGGGTGAACGAATGCTCACCTTCACACCATTGCTGAGATCTCTGTAGGTGTGGTAGAATTTCTGTTGTACAGGAATGGTGCTATGTTGCAAGAGAAGACCAAATCATGGATTTATTCTGAGAAATTTGTGTTATGAATTGCTTTTTTTCTTTAAACAATGCAAAAATTATTTGAGAAATTATTATTTTTTTGGCAAAAATCTATATAAAAAATGTTGCCCCTCTAGCGGTAAAAAAACAACAAAAAAACAGACGTTACTGTAGCTTTAATATAAACGGTACTTCCTTGAAAATAAATTCCAGCACAGGGCTGCAACAACCATAATGGTATAACAACCATACCCTTCACAATAGATAATTCTTTACAATGTCCTCTGTCATTGACTTTTACAGAGTGAATATGAGTGCCTATAGTATGATTACACCACAGTGAATCAATGTAAGACAAAACTAGTTTTGGAAGATGATTGATGATAATTTAAATTTCATTCATTTTGAACAAAGAAAAAAAAAATACATAGTGTACCTTTAATCAAGATAAATTCTAAGCAAATTGCATAGAATGTACTGGTTTTCAGAGAATGTATCTTGGATTTGCCTTAACTAGCAAACTATTTTTGTCTTTTTTAAGTGTATGATGAATCTATACATGTTTATATATTTAATTGTGAAAAAAATATATATGTGTTAGGATGTCCTTTTTCTCATAAAAAATACATTTACTAGATGTTTAATAAAAACAATATTATTTGACTGCACTGACACTACAGAGCTGCTTTATGGCTGAATTGAACTCATTTCATAATTGATTCACTTTACACAGTTATTAAACTGAACTAAATCAACACTGAAATTGTTTTAGCTGAACAATGACACAATTGACTTTTTAGAGCTACTTTACAGCAGAATTCTGCTTGCAACATAGATCATGGCATTCCTGTTTATTACTGTAAAGCAGTCTTTACAATCTTTACTGTGTAAAGTGCTATATAAATAAAGGTGACTTGATTTAACTTGGATTATTTATCTTCAGTGTAACTATTTAGTACAATACAGTAAAACTATTTCACTGTAACAAAGATCTGCAGTTAAATGAAAAGGTGTTAAGAGACAAGTAGAGAAAGAGCCGTTGTGGAATACTGAATACTGTCAGTCATGGGAAAGCAGTAATTTTCCAATTGCCAGATATACCCAATGCTGATTTAGATTAAAATGATCCATGTAATCTCTCATGTTCTCCATCTTTAATGCTGTTCAATCTCTGTTCCACTGTACTCCCCAAAATAAACACACTCTCGTATTCAACAGTCCCTAAGCGACACTACACAACACTAATCTCTGAATGCAGACAGCACAGATCAGGTATGCATCAACAGACACCGAGATTATTCCCTGTGCACACAGAGGTTAAGTCGCTTCGCTTCAAATGAGACACAATCACACCGAGGGGAGAGAAGATGAAATGCATGAGAACTGAACTGCGTGCTTTTCACAACAGAATATTAAGCTAATAGTTTTTATGTACTGCATCATGTTGGTTAGGATCTATTTTAACCACATACTGAACTGAAGTGTTGGCTTTGTTGTAAACAGGTCAATTTCTAACAAGAGAAGATTTTACTTGCCCTGTGTTTACACAACTGTACAGCAAGGAAATGTGAAGCTATAATAAACATGTGACAAGGAAAAACACAGAAATACACCATTTTGACGTTTCAGAGTTGAATAACACACAAGCTCAATTTCTGTTGTTCAACTATTCACAGTCTAAAATTGCTTATCTTACTACTAATACAACAGCATGATTGCAAGTGTGATATTGCTTTTGCTACTGCAGATCAATAAACATATACTACTACTGTAGGTATCAGAGCTTGGAGCTCTAGAGCGGCTAGGTTGGGGAGTTTTAGCCAACTACCAACTACATTTTAGCAAAATAGTTCCAAAACAAAGCCACAATTCAGACGTTACACATCTGAGCAACACAGTCAACGTTTTTGACTGAATTGGTTAAATGAATGATTCAATGACTCGCTCGTTCCTGAAAGAATCGGTTGAGTGAATAGTTCAATGACTCATTCATAAAAAGACTTCTTTAGTTCCTAAAATTTGTATTTTTAAACTAATTGGTTTAATGAATGATTCAAAAGCCAGAAAGAGTAACACTAGCATACTAATCTTTGGCAGAAATAATAATATAACAATACACTGTTCGAATTCATGGTTGAGTTAATGATTCAAACAACTCATAAAGACACTCAATTGTCACCACCTATGTGTGTAACAATGAACCTGCAGCGGTGGCGTAACATGTGGTAGTGGGTATATGCAAATGAGCCTGGGTGGATTGGGCTTGCATAAAGCTATGACGTCATTCGCTTCATTACTATCGACCTTATGCACCAGAGAAACAAGTGTGCAGCCATCTTTAGAATTTTGGTTTTGAAATAGGTCTGTATATTTCTATGGGATCGCTGTCAAAGAGCAATTAGCTAGTGAAGTGGATTTACTTAGCAGAGTTAATGAACGTTATCATGAGCATTGTAATGTTTGTAGCTGACGGCAGCTGGCCAATAGAGGGCGCTAGGGCGTCAAGCTCTCAAGGTGATGGATCTAATAATGTTTATGGATGAGTGCAACTGCAAACATTCATGTTTTTTTAACATTACAGTGGTACGAAGCAGGTTGTGATTGCTAAAAAGACAGATATCACACGCGAGTCCTGCAGAAATAAAGGAATTGGACATTTAATTTTACTGAACTACCTGCTGGATTACTCACACAGGTCAGTTTATTAGACGAATTAAACTTGTGAGGTAACCCAGCACTGCTTCACTTGGTCTAACTTTACACTATCACATTAAAAAGCATTTAAATATGTGTTGAAAGTTTTAATATTAAACAACGTGTTAGTTTGTTGTTATACGAAACTAGCAGTAAGCTAGATCAACATTAGTATAACATACTGATCATATTCTAACATTTCATAAAGTTGAGCTAACGTTAACATTGATTTGTTTTATGTACATTTGCTCACCTGTCTAATAAAGCTGTCAAGTCGTGACTTGTGAAGCTCTGCCAAGTTAATCACGGATGTGGAGCTCTCGACATCTCAAAAACGCTACGCTGATATTGATCCTCATTTTAGTTCTCCTTGTTTGTCCCAAAGTCTGCATGCCATGGTCTATGTTTGAAAGAAACAAGAACTGCGTGCCGCTAAACGTTACGCAATACACAGTTGTCTAAGTCGTCGCCATGGTTACGTCATGGCTATGGCAGTGTGAACGGAAACCAAGGATAGCGCAGATATTGCGTCATTGACAGGCAACATTTTTTTCGAGGACGGACACTAATTTAAAATTGAAATTTCTCTGAAATAAAAAAATCTTTGGAGACTTTTGGTATATATAAGTACACAACTACAGGAAATATATCACACTGTGCAAGTGATTTTTGGATATTTTATTAAAAAATTCTTACATATTGTACCTTTAATCTCAGCCCATTGAGTGCTGGCCTACAAGCGGAAGTGACCGTGAAACACATGTGTCGGAGGAACACAAGCTGGCGCTTTTGCATGACTGAGAAGAGCAAAAGACTCAAGCCAATTATCCAGTCCCCACACTGCCTTTAATTTTATGCAACGCATGAAGCCCATGAAACTGCGTCTCCCTACCAGGCGGACACCCAGGGCCTGTCTAGATGATTGCAATTAAAGGCAATTCCCCTACATTGCTGCCGTTAGGTGGAAACACTGCTGGGGAAGGAGATGGAGGAAACACTCAAGGTGGTCTTAATCATTGACCAGTGTAACGGGCTATTCTTGACATTCCTTTTCACATGCTTTAATTAGGCACTATGAAGAAGAGAGATAATTCTACGCGAAATCAAAGAATAATGCGGGACGCACTGCTGAAGGCAGAAGAACGTAGTGTGTATAGTGTATAGTGCACGTTTGAATTAGCTATTTTCCCGCTCACCTGTTCCTAACATGTTTGTAACCATCATTGAGGATGTCTCCTTAAATGTTCGCAGTGGTAATCAGTAGTTTTTAAGGCAGCTTTTGGATGTAAATAGAAATAGAAAATATTAAAGATAGTTTTCTGCAAGTATTATAGATGGGTATTACCAAAAAGTGGCTAAATAAACAAAAAAACTAAATAGATGAAATAAAGTGTACAGTTGCCATTCATATGAGACCCGTATGGTTTGGTAAACAGAAGCGCACTTGCTGAATCTGAGCTCTAAACTCTCACCTACTAAATCTATGATATTTCTGAGCCTTAGGAAGTTTCCACCCAACCCATTCTGATCCGTCACTAGCAGACACACTGCTCCCCCTGCCGGGAGAACAGAGAGGGAGAGATGGAAAAACTAAAGGTTGCCAAGCCCTGTTTCAATATTCCTTCAGCACACTGCCCCAGCTGTTTCATAATTAACACTGGTGTAGGGAGATGCTCTTCATCTGCTTGATTAGATAATTAAATAATTAATTAACCAGAGGCTTACACAACCTCTTCAGATCTGTCTTTCTCTGTAGAGAGAAAAGAAGCGGGCGGGAGGGAGAATAAGAGGACAGATGAGCGTGCAGTTAGCCTCCCACCCGGAGAGCTTCTCAATGGACAGCAAAACGTTCTCCTGCACCCCAGTTAATTTAGTTAGTTAGTTATACTCACCCAACAAAATGTTAGAAAGTTTAAAAACATTTGTCTTTTGTTGTGAATCGTCCAATTGAAGATTTACTCAGGATTTTCTGGGGGCAATAAAAAACACATTTCAAAAACTTGATTCAAACTGTGTAATAAATAATAAATATTATTTTTCAAAAATTAACACATAATAATATGCAATAATAACTTTCCAAATTGCAACTAATACCTCCTTTAATAGCAAATAACTTTGGAGGAACATGTGAGTGTAAAGATGAAAGCAGAATTTTCCAATTAAAATGTGATATTTAATTATCGAAGACGCCATTAAATGTTTTTGAAAGTTGCTTTCAAGGGGACATGTGTAAGGGATGTAGAAATTCGCTCTCGACTGTTTTGGTTTTACTCACAATGATCTAGATCCTCAACTGACATTTATGGTTTCAACGGAGGATGTGACCATCCATATTCTCCTAAAAAATAAAAATCAAGGCATGACCAATGTTTGAAATTGCCAGATGCTTCTCATAACAGACTGTCAATGTGAGAAGACACATGGTATATTACATACCTCATTGTTTAATTAGGTACGAAAGGGTGGAAATCAGTTTTGAAAGAGAGAGGAAAAGTAATAAAGTCAATGTTTCTGTCTGGTCGTCGGTCTGGAAGCTGAAAACCAGTAAAAATGTAATAATAATAAAGGAGCTCAAATGCGGATGTAATGGCCTGTATTTATGTGTTTCATTTTATCTTCAAAGACGGGCTGAAATTAAACAAACGTGCAAGTATAAAGGGCCATTTTAAAAATAGCCCCCTTTTTTTTTTTTCAGAGAGCGATCTCATCTCGGGTCCCACAGAGAATATTGCTACCGTCAGCACTAGCGCACATTAAGGGATGAATCAGAACAGAAGGAGCGAGAGAGAGGGGCGAACAGTGACAAAAAGACATTTTAATCACCGTTATTTCCGCCTGCGCCCAGGCGAACGAGGGCCGTGCCAGGGGTTGCGTGATTGAACAGTACCCTGCACCTTTAAACAAAGCCCACACAACTTCCTCACCGGCTTCATTTTAAAGACTCCTTTAGCCATAATCATTTTCGTATAATTCACTTTCATACAATTCTTTCTCCTAATCATTATCAGGGCCACTAACGTCTTAATGACTTCATAAATTTAAGCTATAAAAAGTAATGGAGAAAGACAAATGAGATAATTAGGAATAAATCTTAGTGGAAGCCCATTTATCAAAACATCGAGAGCCACTGAATATTCAAAATCATTAGGCCCTGTGTGTAATTAACAAAGCCCCTCAGTCATGAAGGAAACCTGTTTCCAAAGATATTAAGATCCAAAAGACTGCATGTTATTAAATTGACCGATGAATCTACGGTGTATAATATGATGTGGATTATTAGGATCCTTTTTAATTAAAAACTGCGTTAGTTTTCCCTCTCTCTCCCTCTCTCTTTATTATTTACATTTTTTAACACTTTAATGGGAAGTTGAATTCAGGTCTTTAGTCACAAGGCAGTAAGAGACTTATCTCTCTCTTTTTTTCTTCTCTCTCTCTCTCTTTCACTCCTAGTCTCGCTCCCTCATGAATAGGATGGAGATGATATAATGGACAGAAGACTAGCCCTCAGTCCCAATATTTTATTCTCCTCCAGTACTGTTGTATAGCACATGGATGGAGAGAGTATTTTAATTTAACACACTTTGAATTCCTATTATCTTAAAAACTATGTGTAATGAAATCAGTGGGCCTGATTAGCTAAAGTGAGAGTAAGACTCATGTTAAGTGTCTTCGGAATTAAAAACAGATTTTTTTCTGAGAACAGACCGAGCTTAACAGCTAATTTTTTAAAAGCCATTTCCTGAATTTGAGCTATTATTAGCTACTGCTACTGTCTAAAACGTTTTTGTAATAAGAACTTTTTTAAAAAAAAAAAAAAGCTCAATGGAGATTGAAAATAAGATGATTTATCTATTATTTACTGAAAGTTCACCAACTAGTCTGGATTACTGGTGTGTGTGTCTGTGTGTGTGTGTGTGTGTGTGTGTATGTGTGTGTATACTCCACTATATTTTGGGGACAAATTTGTACCCAGAAGTGACCAAAGCCTGACAAAATCTCCAAAAACCTTTAGGGATGTCTTCATTTGTAAAGCTGGTATAGAAATAAAGTAATTAAAGGTTTAAAAAAATGTAAAAGAAAGTGTTCTGTGATAGGTTTAGGGGTAGGGTTGGTGTAAGGGACTCGAATATACAGTTTGTACATTATAAAAGTCATTATGTCTATGGAATGTCCCCAGTTAGATAAGTAAACGGGTGCGCGCTTGTGTGGGAGTCAGTAGAATTCCAGCATATTAAAATGATTTCTGAAAGATGTCAATGAGAACTAAAAATTCAGCTTTGCCATCACAAAAAAAAAATCAATTTTAAAACATTTTAGAATAAAAAGCATTTAACAATCATGTACAGTATTTTGATCAAATACTGTAAATGCAGCCTCGGTGAGAATAAGAGACTTACAAAAATATCTTTAATGAAAGATGACATATTATTCCTTTTTTATATATTACCGACACCAATGTTTGAACATGTACATATATCGTTGATTAGTATTTCAAAATATTAATATTGTATGTCGTCAGGGGATGCAGTTGGTGATCTCCTATCAAATGAAATAAGAGTATTCTTTCTGGATCCTCATC
Organism: Pimephales promelas; assembly: GCF_016745375.1. The sequence goes on from NW_024121188.1 coordinate 4,036,513, forward strand.
AATGCCCAGAGCGTCAAATCGAATTAATCAAAATGGTCATTCGAAATACAGACAAATGGCAAGTGTTGCTTGCCTATACACAGATCCATGTGGTCAGGTCTTCAGTGGTCAAGGCAGACGTGACGCGTCTATCTGGCTCTATTTACCTCGTCAGGTGTGAAATATTATTTCTTCGCGTGCTTTTATCTCCCCTATCAGCCCCCTTGACACATAGATTATACATGCTTATCGGCAGAATACACAACAGTTCGTCATTAGAACATTAATTGAAAAAAGTGTAATTAATCTGCCTCGGTCCAGCTCCTGGACCCCTGCCAGCATCATCTATTTAGCGGCCACACAAACAGAAGAAACTATTGCGACTCAATACTGCCCCCTGTTGTCCATAAGGAGCTCAATCCACCAGGGAGTGGAGTCTCATTTGTTCATCGATGGCAGCGAGCAGGCCTCTGTTGGGCAGACTGACACCCCAACGGCCTGCAATTACCCCACAGCAAAACCTATTGTCTGCATGTCACCCCCCTGATGAGTGCACACTGTAAGCAATCGTCTCTTTTCTCTCGCAGCATCTGTACAAATAGCTTCCAGAGGCACTAAAAGACAGAGCAATTTGGTATTTTCTGTCATTTGACAGGTGAATAGAGAATGCTGGCGGATACACTAACAGAATCATTTTGCGTCCGTTTAAAAGGACAACGGGAAAAAGAGAACGTGAAAGAAGTATCGGCGGAGAAATTAGTGTTGCTAAAACAGCGGTTCAGAAGACTTCAGTCACATGGATGGAAGCTGTGATTAGTCCAATCTGTCATTAGTGTCTCCCTGACGGAGCCATTAGCCCTGACTCAGAGGAGTAAAACGCTGCGAACGCTGAGATCTTTACATCAAATACCACACCCTTCATCATCACTGATCTAGGACAATGCATTAAGGAATAGTTCACCTAAAAAATCGACATTTTATCATTTACGCACTTCTCTTGTCGTTCTTCAAATGTGAAGCAAAAAAGGAGGTATTTTGAAGAGTGTGCGTGTTGCTCTTTTCAGTGCAGTTGCAATTAATGTGAACCAGGGCTTACAAGCTTCAAAAAGAAAAAAAAAAACATGCTCCATATAGAACATTTCACAAGATGTAAACAAGACTGGTCCAGAAGCACTTCCTGTTTCAGTTTGTAACTGTTTTCTTTATTTCACATGTAAAGAAAACATCTTAAACGGTTAGTTCACCCAAAAATGAAACCCCGTAAGACCTTCGTTCATCTTCGGAACACAAATTAAGATATTTAAGATATTAAGATCGCTCCTGCATACAGTCCGTAGGCTTCTTGAGGGACTGGCTCTTGCTGTCCCCGAAAAGTCATTAAAGACATCGTTAAAATAGTCCAAGTGACTACAGGGGCTCAATCTTTAGTTTATTAAACGATGAGAACACTTTTGTGTGCAAAAAAACAACAAAAATAACGACTTTATTTCAACTATTCACTTCCTTCTCCATGAGCCTGTAAGTCAGTTAACGTAGTGTGATTGCGTAGAGCTACGTCACACGTAGGCTCACTATTGGCCGACGCTGGTCATGTGTGTGATGCGTGTGACGTACAATAACAGAAGCTTACGCTATTAAACTACCTGACTCGCGCAGAGGGAGAAATAAACGAATAGTTGAAATAAAGTCGTTATTTTTGTTGTTTTTTTGCACACAAAAGTGTTCTCGTCGTTTGATAAACTTAAGATTGAGCCCCTGTAGTCACTTGGACTATTTTAACGATGTCTTTAATGACTTTTCGGGGACAGCAAGAGCCAGTCCCTCAAGAAGCCTATGGACTGTATGCAGGAGCGATCTTAATATCTTAAATATCTTAATTTGTGTTCCGGAGATGAACGAAGGTCTTACGGGGTTGGAACAACATGAGGGTGAGTAAATACTGACAGAATTTTCATTTTTGGGTGAACTAACCCTTTAAAGATGTTTGTTTAACTTTTTGATTCAGTTTTAAATGTTCTGTTGGTTGTATTTTATCCCAGCTTTTTTGTAGTGTTAAAAAACTGAAACAGGAAGTGCTTCTGGACCAGTGTTGTTTACATCTTGTGAAATGGTCTATAGCTAGTGCACTATGCCAAGCAGGGTTTCTGCAGGTTTTATGGTTGTAAATATTGTAATTTATTTAAGATCTTTTTTAAACCAAGTCATAATTTGAAGGAAATACAATATATCAATATGTTCTCTAAATTTATATGTCAAGGGAGCAACAACTTCAGAGTCCAAAATAGACCATTACTTTTTAATTAATTTTACAATAAAAAGTCGCTCTAATTGCTCAGCTCCCAACAATATGGAAATCTTGACGACGTAAAAACGTGATGTTCTTCCTCAGTATTTTTGTCTTGTATGTTTTTGTTTTTTTTTTCAGTGCAAATGTCTAAAGGTTCTTAAATCAAGATGCATTTACTGAAGATACAAAATAACATTTGAAGTCTTGTTTTCAGTCAAATTTATCAAATTGATCACTAGTTTATGATTAAAGTACAAATATCTACAAATGGGCTCAGCTTTCATAACTCATTGACATGTTTGCTTTTGTTTTAAGCCTACATTTTTCCAAGACTTTTTTTTTTTTTTTACATTTGCATGTCAAGTAAATTCATTGTGATTTAAACAGGTTAAGATATTGGTAACAGGACAAAAAATAAAAATAAATAACATTTTCTGAACAAATCATTTAGACTGCTTTTGTGAATCAAATCAAATGATTCAAGAAAAAATTGTACCATAATCATCTTATGAAGGCAGCAAGGTTAGATTTTCAGTCTGGAAGACATTTATGATTCTTAAATAGTTTTTTTTTTTTCTTGTTTTTTTTTTTGTGTTGTCTTAATCTTAGAAGCTTCAGTCTGCATTTACTGTAATTGCATGGAAAAGAGCAACAAACCCCATATTTCAAACATCTCCTTTTGATCCGCACAAGACAGAACGTCATACGGGTTTGAAATGGCATGACTATGATTGAGGTTGACTAAATGTTTTGTATTTTTATTACTGGGTGAATTATCCCTCTGGAAGGGGGTATACTCTGTTTAAAATAACATAAAAAGGTGTGCATCCAGTGTTTTGGGGCATTGGACTCGGTTGCTGTCCTTTCAGTGTTCCCATCCTCCTGTCTCCCTGGAGAACCCTTCATAACAGACACATATATAGAGGAGGCTGTAATTGGCTAACCCGGGCATCTTTCCCCGGGCTTAATTAGGCTGCCATTCTGTCCCCAGATTGTCCCTATTCTCACCCGTCCCCAGTTTCAGAACTTGAAAAAGAGAAGCAAGAAGGGATGTGTGGGATTTGACACCCATGAGGACACATTCAGAACGATTCTTAATATAAGAGCTGTTTTAAGATCTCTTTCACTCTTTAGCACATGACAACATGTTTTACCATTAAACAGAGCAAGAGCAAGTTCATGTGGTTTAAAACTTAAATGCAAATGCAGTGTGAATGATGGTTCCTGTGGTTGAGTGACAGTTTGATCAGGTGCAGTGATGAGGTGATGTCATAGTTAGTCTTTATGGATACTTGCTAATGAGGTGTCAAAAGTAATCTGACACTTGGCACAGTCCGGCGGTAAATGTGCGCTCTCATGAATCTACTGCAATCAAACTGAAATGGACAAACTGTGTGATTCATTAAAACTCACATTAAAGGATTACAACTTTTTACTATCATTTAAAAAAAAAAAATGAGTGTGAAGACGGTTTCAGTGCAACTGTACAGTAGGCTACATATAGACGAGTTTTAAATATTCCATCATTATGTCATAACTTTTCATTGTTTTCATGATCAAAAAGCAATATTTTAAACATTTTAATTTCATAAATATATTACTTTTTTCCATAACTTTTCTTTGTTTACTTTAAACCTGTAAAACAAATATTAATAGTTTTTTTTTTTCGATTGCTAAACGACAGTGAGCAAGACTGGAGCTACATGTGCAAAACTCTACAGTCTGCTTAGCATCAGTTATAAACTCTAGTTCATTTTTCATTGCTTGAACACAGTTTTCAAAACTCTACACACTTATCCCATGACTTTAACCACAACCTGCTCAACACTGTGGATTTACAGCAATGCTAACACACTGCTGTCAAAACTGTGAACCACACATTCAAAACAGAACAGATTTCAGCTTTGTGCCTTTCAAACACTGCTGATTGCAATTTCAGCTCAATTATTTGTTCGAATTACAGTATGTACTTTTAGTTTCAACCAGTTGTGCTCATGTTTAGCAATCAACATTTTTCTTTTTAAAAAAGGTGCCATACAATGTTTATTTTCAGGTTTAAATGAAAATAAATTCAAATGGATTTCAGTGTGGTATAAAGACTCTTGGAATGTAAAATTCTCTATAATTTAACCGTTGAAATAATCACTTGTAATGGTTGCGAAAAATAATGAACACTCTTAAGGGTGATTATCCATCTGTGATTTAAAAAAAGAGAAAAAGAAACAAAATGAGAGAGAAAGAGAGAGAGGGGAAAAAAAGAAACAAAGACGACGTTCTTTAGCCAATGTTACTGAGTTCCTTGGGTAAATTAGTGGAAGAGCAGGGTGGCTTACTTTATTATTGTAATCCACAGTGCTAGCGCCGTGACCTTTAGCGAGATGATTGTTTCTCATTTATGAGTTTGAAGGTGCAATTTACTGAACGGTTTGATCCATAGGACCTGACCTTTGTAAATTGGCTGTTAAGCATATCAGGACTCGACCAACCTGCCCCACACATGCTCCAGAATGAACACAACATCCGCCCTCGCCCGCCTTCCCACACACGCTTATAAAGTAAAACTTACTGTTACAGATGGAAACTTCCTCTCATTCTAAATCTAAGTCTACAAAACAAAGTGCAATGCTTTATTTTCAGTTAAAGGGATACTCCACTTTTTTTTTGGAAATAGGCTCATTTTACAACTCCCCCAGAGTTAAACAGTTGAGTTTTACCATTTCCGAATCCATTCAGCCGATTTTCTGATATTTAGAAGAATATCAGTAACCAGACAGTTTCTGGTCTCATTGACTTCCATAGTACTGTATATATATATATATATATATATATATATATTTTCCTAATATGGAAGTCAATGAGACCAGAAACTGTCTGGTTACTGATATTCTTCTAAATATCAGAAAATCGGCTGAATGGACTCGAAAACGGTAAAACTCAACTGTTTAACTCTGAATGAGCCTATTTCCTAAAAAAGTGGAGTATCACTTTAATGAGAGACATCAATATCTGCACAATTAAATAGCAATAGCAATTTGTTGTTTTATTATTACAAATAATTTACTCTATTTAATTAAAAGGTAAGTTTAAACAAAAAATGAAAAAAATGTCATCAATTACTTACCCTCATGTTGTTTCAAACCTGTTCAGACTTTTGTCCATCTTTGAAACAAATGAAGATGTCTAAAAGAAATCTGAGTCAGTCCCTCTATTGACAGTCCACGCAACTACCACTTTGATGCTTCAAAAAATCATAAAGAGTTCCCAAAACGAATCCATATAAATCGAGCGGTTTAGTCCAAATTTTCTGAGGAGACACTATCGCTTTATATGCTGAACACTTTTATTCACACTGACCAGCATTTGAAACATTGATCAGCAAACAAAAACAGAAGCTTGATGTGCGAGAACCTAATCAGTTCCTGCGGAAGCTCAAACGTGTTGCGTAACATGAGAATGAACCTCATTGGTTCTCACATGTCAAGCGAAAATGCTTAAGCTTCTTACCATATCTGTGTGAGTTGATGAATTTATATGTTAATAAAAGACTAAATTAAATATGTTTATCATATACAGCAATTGTGTTTTCAGAAATTTTTGACTAAACCGCTCGATTCATATGGATTCGTTTTTATGATCTCTTTGTGAACTTTTTAGAAGAGTCAGTGGTAGTTGCATAGGCTGTCAATGGAGGGACAGGAATCTCTCAGATTTCATTAATGAATTTGTGTTATGAAGATGATCGAAAGTCTTACAGGTTTGGAACGACATGAGAGTGAGTAAATGATGACAGAATATTTTTTGGGGGGGTAAACTAGCTATCCCACTTAACTTTTTGCCCATTTTTGGAGCTTGACAGACATGATTAAAAAAAAATCCTATTAGTAACAAATAGAGCTTTACCAGATGGTTGATTAAAATGCTTCATTAATTTTTTTCTTCGTTTTTTATTGCTTTAAAGAATCAAGTTTCCATAAATAATACTATTTGATTTTAAATGAATCATGGTTCATTATGAGTCAATGGAACGCTTCACATGTTCACCTGTATAGGTGAAATTTAGATAAAAGAAGATCATTTAATGCTGTAGATGTTGCGTTGAGTAATTCGAGGAAAAGGTTTTCATTATGCAAGAATGCAAAATTATCATTATGCAAATCAATCTAGATTTAAATGAGCGCTCTTTTACCAACACGCTGTGGAGCAGAACATTACCAAAGCTGGAGGCTACCTATTTAAAACACAGTCGTGAAATCATTTAACTGAGCAATAGATTCAATTAACATCAGAGTCTCAAGTCCACCGATCCATTTGAGAGGATGCCAGTGTCCGACCACAATTAAATCTCATCATCATTCTCATTCTGATCAAGGCTGAGTGAAGGATGGTGACAGTTATCCTCTTCAACCATCTCTTTCTGGTGGTGACTTGTCAACACCAGCACATTTTCTAAATGGGATCCACACCTCCCTAGATCTCACCTAAAGCCGCTATAGCTCGGCCATCGCCTGGGATAAAAAGACGTTATTTTATTATGACTCCACGGGTGTCAGATTTCATTTCATGGCTTAAATTTCACAGATTAAGCTGTTAGAGATATTCCAGCGCATCTCATTAATATCTGAGAGCGGTCATGTGTAATTTGTGGCGGTAATCATTTAAATAATTTCGGTGAATCTATGCAGCAGTACAATTCAGGCTTAGGACGCTGCTGGACCCTTCTATTTGACAATTAACTTTAATTCCAAACAGGGATTTGTCCTCTGTCCACAGTTATTTCTCAGACAGAGAAGAGACCCAAGGCCATCGACAGGGGGTTACGGATAAAGGGGAGCTCATGGTCCTCTAAATGGTATTGCACAATTTTTTTAATTTCAGATATGGTATATTTAAAAAATATGTTTGAATTACTGCAATTACATTCCAAATATTATAATTTTGAAAGCAATCATTAACTTCAAATAACTTGTAAATGTTTTCTTTATTGTAGAAATAAAAGTCCTTGGCATTAAAAAGCTTTAAATACCAACCCCAGGAAAGCATACTCGTTCAGCATTTGCTGCCCTTGTAAAAATGTTGTTAAGTGAGTGACCGTGAATTTTTGCGACCACCCTGCAGAGGCCAATATGTAGGAGAGACGCGTCACTGAATGACACTCATCCAAACAAGGTACATTTCAATATTCACACACCTACATGAACGGCTGCAGGCAGATATCAGATTTCCTCCCCAGACATTGAGACCTTTCAGAACTTTGTCCCCCTATGTGACGTGACCCTCGTTTGCAGCGGAGCAAATTTTCCTGACTGGCATTCCCTCCATGCTCTCGGGTGAAGGACAGATGAGAGATGGAGCGAGGGCAGAAGGCAGGAGAGAAGAGGCAGTGAAGCCGCTCACTTGTAGGTTGTCTATAAAGAAGCAAAGGCACATGAAATTAAAGATGATCATCCCGGTGTCAGAAACAGAGCTCTTGCTGGCGTATTTTGGCCCATTCTGAGTCCCCATAGACATCTGTTATAAGGCATATGCCTCTTGCCAATCAGAGCAGCCCCAAGCTCTATGGGATCACTGATGAAATATGGACAATGGTGTGCAAGGTGGGCACAAGGGGAGGCAGGCAACTTAATGAGGCAATTTCTCAGATAATAAGATTGGAAGATATGCTAATATTTCTACCTTAAGGAGATAATTATGATGTAGAAGATAGAATATTTTATCTTAAAGCAACAGTGCACTGGTCCCAATCCTGATGCTTCCGTGCAATTTATTTTTTTTGGTGGATGTTTTCTACGTGTGCACTGGGACGGGGGGAAAAAAACAATGCTAGCTAGGCCAGTTTTTTCCTCTTTCTCCTCTGCTTTCTTCGATTGTTTTGATAGGCGCTTTATATCGAATGTTCGCTTGGGACTTCAAAAGAAAGCATCAAGGCTTATAAATATTTATGTTGCTTGGGAAATAAGTGGAAAAGAATAATAGTAATAAATAAACGCATACACAGATCTTTATTTTTAATTAAAACCAAAAATAGATAATGGAAAATTAATGTTCTCAACCTCTTGAGTTGTTTTTTTTTTGTTTTGTTTTTTTTGTCAATCATAACTTTTACTTGTTTGCCCATTTTGAATATGTTTGCCAATTTTAAAATAAGATGCATGGTTGCTTTATGGGAAAGAAGGGCCCGGGGCTTTAGAGTATTCCCCAATTTTCTGCTTATTTTTCTTTCTCTCTTAGAGGATACAGGCACCTCCAATTACAGCTTATAATGAGCTCTATCAGATAATTACGAGCTCAGCTGGCCTGAAAAACAAGTTAATACATATGGCAGTCCGTGGCAGCCACAGAGGAAGTTTCAGTGTGAACTCGCAAGGTCTGTGAGTTTTGTCCCTAGACAGGGAAACTCGAGACCCGAACAGAGATGGACATCAGGAAGTATGTTTAACCACATGTCACTGCTGAACAAAAAGTAGGACACATCTGGAGGCTTTAACCAGGCAATCTACAGAATCCACATTTTGGCTTTCTGAGGATGGAGGAGTGATTAACACAATGTTCCCTTGTCAGTGAATGCTAGACATCTGGCTCATCTCTTAACTTTTCTGTGCTGTTACCAATAAAGATTCAGCCAGAGATAGTAGGGCAGGAGAAGGACCATTTAAAGAATGGGACAAATCCTAACACTCAACATGGCTATGTAATATAAATGGAATGTGAAAATGGAACTATTTAAAGTAAAATAAAATTGTGTTTCTTGATATCTCTAAAATCATTTTTTATTAATTATCTAAATATAATGTAATACACAAATTGGATTAAAAATGACTTTTTTAAATCTTTTTCAGAAAGCTATTTGAAGAGTTCAGATGCAAAAGCCTCTAAATGCCATTTGAAAATTTCTTCTTTAATGATGATTTTTATCAAACTTGTATATTTAAGTTCAGTAATTTCACTTAAATAGCAATTAATAGGTAATTATCATTGCCATTTTAGTGAAATTAGTAAACTTAAATATACAAGTTTGATAAAAATCATCATTAAAGAAGAAAATTTCAAATGGCATTTAGAGGCTTTTGCATCTGAACTCTTCATTTAACATTTGTAGCTTTCTTTTTTTTTTTTTAAATTCACTTTGTTATTCAGCCAAGAATAAGGGTAAAATGCGACGCATCATGTACATGTTAGCTCCCTCTTTAGCATACTGATTAATCTACGCCCGGTGTGGGCGTCATGGGCCATCTGAATAGAGGGTAAATGCCATCTCCGGGCGGGCGGGAGTCTTTGTGATATTTCTTCTCTCTGTCAAATAGAATTCATGTATATTTTGCAATCCTTGCATCCTATTATGTGCAATAAACTAGGTACTTTATCCATGACAGCACCTGGCTGGCGGTAAAAATATGCAGAAGCCAATCTGCCAAACACACCCTTTCAAAATCAAATTTATTTAGTTAGAAACGGTCTCAACGACACTCTTGTAAGCTATCATGTAACATTGTGATTAGAATACAGACAAGCAGAAATTTAATTCATTTCAAATTCAGACCTGCTCCGCTTCCTATTATGCCGCTGTATCAGTAAATTGTAAACCCTCCGTTGCGGCATTACAATTCAAACAAGGTTAGTTTTCAAACACCTGATTTGAATATGCTGAAAAAAGGAAAGGAATATGAAGGAAGAACTGCTTCGACAGCCTTTGTGTCAATGCACGGCAAAAGATGAAGAAGTGAAGGCATGCGAGCAGAGGAGAGGCACTTTTGGATGCGATGGCTGAGCGATAACGCCCTAGGAAGTGTCAGCTAATTTCAATGCAGCACCTACAGCACAATTATTATTATTATCACCAAATCATGGAAATAAATTAAAAGAGCGAGATCCGAAAATAGCGCATCTGGGCCTTACACTTCACAGGTACACCCAGTGGGGATTCAGAAGGAGATGACTTTGCCTCATTATGTGCTTGGGTGGTGTGCGCGCGCGTGTGTGTGTGTGTGAAGCGAGATGGTGGACTCGCTGTAATGCCGGATCTCAACAGATGAGATAGGGTCTGTAATTTGAATGCCAGTGGGAGGCAATTTAAACACATGGCAGTCAGAGAACGCCTGAGTATGGTGACACTGATCAGCAGCAGGGCTGCTCGGGTCTCAGCAAGGTCAGTGTTTGGGCCTGCTCCTCAGAGAACACTGTTGGGCAAAGAAGGAAAGACTCTGACAGGTTTTATTAATTGGCTTGAACTCTGACAGAAATTACACTTCTACATTTCTTCATAAATGATTTCAGCACTTGGGTGACATTATTGAGGTTGAAACAATGCCAAATGCGTCGTAAAACGAGCTCAAGGTGTCACTGCGAGCGGATCAAGCAGAAAAAAACAAAGGAAATGTGGAAAGTATAGCGTTAGCCAAGAGCAAACAAAAACACCCATCCGCTGTGTGAACTGTAAAGCTTTCCCAGTTTATAATGTTACTCCATTTGACATGTCCTGGATCATCTGCCAGGGAACCAGAGTGACAGGATATTCCTGTAACTTGTATGAGGAAAGCAAGCAAGTGAAGAATCTGGCATGAGATGGAGCGACATAACCGAGCAGGGTTCCTTCCTTCCCTCTGAAACAATGCATATCTCAATCAGTGTCAGTGAACGCTGATTTGAGCATCGCAAGTGCTACAATCATATCCAAATGTGGATGATAACCAGAGTACAGTAATTTCCACCAAATGAGAAGCAGAACAAAAATCAAGCGATTTCCTAATCAAAAATGCTTAACGGCGGACAATGCGAGAGGTGCAGTGGGGGCCCTCGTTCTTCTCCATCCAGGAGAGCCAGTGACTCATCCTTCACTCTTTCCATCCCTCCTCCTGTCCTATGATTCATGGGCTCAGGGGGGGCCCCATCTCCCTGGAGAAATTAACAGTGATTTTAATTGCGTAGACATCTCCAATTCATTACTGCCCACTCGCACAAATTTTCACCCTCTCAGGTGTCAAATGGCACTTAACATCTCTGCCAATCACGGCAGCACTAGAGGAGAGCTGAAGGAGATGGGAAGCGTGTGGCGGGTGCGCCGGGCCCCCCGGTGCCGAGACGACGTGGAGGACCCCTCACTTCAACTCCTGCAACCCTGCACACACACACACACACACGCAGATCAGTCTAAATGGTCGTATGTGTTGAAGAAAAAGACATGGTGTGCGGCACCCACTGTAGCATTTCTTTCAATTACACCAATGATTAAAGCTTTAAGAGAAGATGATGACATCAATTTTATTTTCAGTCTTGAGGCAGACGCGTGACTCTCTCACACCCTTATTAAGATCCTGACGGATCGTAATATCCAAAACCAAATATGAAAATGACGAGGGGCAGTCAGCTTCACGTGGTGAAAATCCCTGATGTGCACGTGAGTCTATTTACAGCAGGCTGGCCTCGGGGCTTTGATTAATTTCAGATAATCAGTGGCAGCTCCTTGACCTTGGAGTTCAATATGAATGCTCCTCATATCCTGACAATACTTCCACAAAACACAACTGGGTAATACCAGTTTGGTGGTTGTTTCAAAATTAAGATATTAGACCTACCTTCCTTCCTCCCTTCCTTCCTTTCTCCCTCCATTCCTCCCTTCCTGCCCTGGTACTAAGATGCGTTTTGGTTGATCGTATCATAAGTGTCTCAAACGTTTTTAGCTTGTCCACTTTCGACAACTTCTTGCTTTCGTAAAGTGTAAATGCTCATATGGGGAAAGTGTTTGATCAGCCACAAAAGACCACCTACTCAATAAATGCATATACATTATGGGAAGGGCGCTAGCCATACAAGATTTAAACTTTGTCTGATGTAAACTGGTTTGAAGACAAAAAAAAATCATCCAAATCACAATGTTCTCTCACCATTCCTAATTTATAACATGCTCTCAGAGTATTCGCTGTGGTCTTGCAACCGCCAGAGCAGAGATCAGTGTTTTCCATCGTTATTTGTAAATTGCGTGAGCTTAATTCATCTATTTGATCAAAATATCTGAAAAAAGCCATACGTTTACTCACCCATAGACCCTCCCTTCAAAGATATTGGGACAGAAGTTCCAGCTGCCAAAAAGCGGACGATTTGAAGGGTTTTATTAGATTTAAATATCCCATAACCCGAAACATCCATTAGTCAAAAGTCTTGTGGACACATCTTTAGTATGTGTTTTGTGGCCTTATTTTGGAAACTTTTATTTTTAGTTTTTTTTAATAACCATGCATAAACATTATTCTCTCAAATAGAAACATGTACATACATACTGCTCACATATTATGATAGCCCTGTTTGTGCTAAATAGAGTGTAATTTCACCTGTGACATATGTTTATAAGCAACTGAAAAAAGCATGAAAGTCAGGGCATGTCAAAACATCCCAAGAACCCCAAAAACACAGACCCTAGAGGGTTAACACGTGATTTTCAAAAAGCCAAACTTTCAGAGCTTGTGCATAATGCATATACAGTACACATTATTCACTTTAAAACGGTCACGTTCACTGCATATTATATGTACTGTATACACAGGTATTACTTAACAGTTTTTCTTAGTCACTTTGGTGCATTTCTCGAATCATCCTCGGCATTTGTAAAACATTAAGTGCATTTCTCAAAAAAATGTGTACAAATAGCAAAACACTACCTGCTAAAGCCAGTCTCTTGCTCAGAATCCTTAGTTCATCTCTCAAAAGTAAAAATCTGTGTCAATGAACATGTCAGTGCCATCAGAGACATTGAACAGAGGCTATGAACTAATGCCTAAATGTTGAGGGGGTTGAGGCAATTCAACAGAGACCCATTATAATACATTTTGATCAACATGACATAAGCAATTGATAATGTAGGAAACAGCAGAGAATTGTACGTAATCATTTGCATGGATGTACCAAAGCATTTGTAACTTGTTCAAAGAAATGAGAAACTGCTTTTTTGATGTGCACAAATGACACAATGATGTGAAGATTGAACAGGTAGTTTTGAGAATTTTCCTTCTGATCTGAGAAATGTACCAAAGAGACTGAGAAAAACTGTATTATGTGAACGCGACAGTTCACATTGGCAAGTAGATTGATAACAGATACATTTATTTATTTTATATTAAAAGTTGAGCCGTTAAAAAGTTGAGCCGTTAAATAACAAACCACCCCAGTGATTATCTGCAATCCAAAGTGAAGTTTTCTTTTGTTTGTTCTGAATTATTTTTTTAAGAATTATATACTAAGTACCTGCAAAGTAAATGTTGCCTTCCAAACAATTCAACCATCAAAAATGACTCATAAAACCCTTTTTTTCTAAACACTTAAACTCTCAAAATGGCAGCTGGATAAACAGAGTGACTCATTCTTAAAACTTTTCTGATCTTCTGCAACCTTTAACTAGCAAACAAAATATGCATCAAACTGAATACACACAATCTATCTATCTATTATTATTATTTTTTTAAATAAATAGCAGCATGTAAGAATGCAGAGAAAACTTCAGTATGTCTGGATAACTATACTTCCATTGTGGTCTTAACCGCCCTCAAACGCAGAGGAAAATACACTTCTCTAGTGTGGCTTTGAAAGGTCATGAGGTGTTTGTCTTGGAGACAAATTTTTATTATTTCCTTCTAATTAGGGAAAGGCATACTATTTGAGGTTCTCAAATTAAAGCATCTAGTCTAATGGAAAGAGCTGTTTCATGGACTGTTTGCAAAAACAAGTCTTACATATGAACAATGCTGACATGCGTTTCTTTTTCAGACACACACACACACGGACACAACCACCACACACACTCCTTTCTTTAATCTAGCTAAATAATCAAACTAATACATGTTTATAGATGGCTCCTTTACAAACTATATAGCACTTTACTGAGGGTTAATGAAAGATATGAGATCTCCACAGTGGGCGGTAAGCAGTGGTGCAGGGCAGGCCAAGAGCATGCTGGGACTCAAAAGCAGGACCACAAATGTGGTAAGTTATAACTGCTTAAAAGGTACTCATCCAGATCTGAAGGAGTCTAGCAGAATGCACTTTGTAAACATGAACCCTTCTCTCTGTTATCCTGCTTAATTCTTGCCTCTGTGCTTGACTTCAGGAGGAAGTGATGACATGAAAAATAATCAGAGCCATAGAAATTGAATCACACAACTACATTTGCTTTTCTGAGCTTTTCAAAAAGCTTTTTTTTAAAGGTTTAAAAAGAGGCAGCACCTACTACATATAACATACAATTAAGTATGATTTAATTCTAGTCTATAATATCATGACATGCCTAGTATTTACTCTGCAAAGCCATTAATTTAAAACATTTGTCAATTTGTTGCAAAATTTTAAAAAAGACTCTAAAATCTTAATTTCAAATGTGTAACAGTAATTATGATATAATTAAATATATATAACATTTTAAATAGTGTTATATTTATATTTATATATATCTTATTTTATTGCTATTTACTATGAAAATGGACCATTAATGCACTATGCAGTTGGGAATATAAACATAGTGCACAACATTATTTTTTTTTTTTATCACACATCTCATTATCACTCCAATCTGAAAAAAAGAATATGGACACGGCTGACTGTGCTATACATTTATATGGTACTTTCCATTTGGCCTTGTAACCTATTACTGCCAGTCAATTACTGTATATGTGAATCCATTTACCCCTGAACCTCAGATGCCCTGCGTGTCCATGACACATCAGCGTTCTTTAAAGCGGACCTTGAGGATTCTCTGATGGTGACCTCCCATGGGCTTACCAGCTAAAATGTCAGACCCCCATATGAAAAATGGCACCCCTCACCACAGAATGCCCCGTGGGAGGAATGTGAGAAAGCAGACGACGGAAAGGCCTCTACTAAAGTCCGCCAAGGTACATCCCTGACAACAGACGCCTGCTAATTAACCATTGTGCGGCACTTTTACAATTAATTAGCCCCTTAAGCTGCTTTTGTCAAAGGCGGTAAACAAGGCGAAGTGAAGTTAATGACTTACTCAGATCAAAGGATGAGTTATTGTCTTTATTTTTCAACAGTACCTGTGGGAGGTTCAGTTGCGCTCCAGCAACATGGAGATGTTTCCTTTCATCAGTTCGTCATCAGGGGCAGCGGAGCCACTTCTGGGGGACAGGGATGCTGGATGGAGAGATTTCTTGGGAGAGAGGAAGAACCAGCATTGAGATCCAGCTCAAGGGAGGATTTATGAAATCTTATTTTCCTCTTCAATTTAACTGTATCGATTCCCACGGGCATTCCTCAAAAGTGAGTTAATGATATGATGCAAATAATTTTTTTGATCGGTTCAACTGAAGGCATAAACAACAACAAGGACACGCTCGCACATTTTCGGTGGATATTTCTTGAGGGCCAAGTATTTTTAATTCCAATGAGAGAAAATCCAAGGTCAGACTCTGAACTTCCTGGCCATTAAGAGATCACAAAGACTAGCAAGTGAGAGTGCATAATATCCACACAGCTATTTTTGGCCTCAAATTAAAATATATGACATGTTGAAATGACTGCAATGTGCAAGAGAGGTATTCAAACTAGACACTAATGATGCTTATTAATGGCGTGAATGAAGTCTTGACAGGTCGTGTGTCATTTTCCAAGGAATGCTTCACTGGCATAATGGCTAATGTAAGTGGGTGTAATTATATATATTATACCCTGTCCTATTGTATTTTGGCAGCGGTTTGAGGGAGTCAGACAGTTAGGATGAAAATCAAAGACGTTATGCGGAAGGAACAGGAGAGCTAGATGAATTGTAGGCCATTGCCAATTTTTGCTCGTTTCATGTGGACCGGACAATGTTTAAGCCAATAGCACCTATTAGTGGTCAATTGGAGAGTTTGTCAGTACAGGTTTCACATATACAAGCATAGTATGTTGCAGCATTAGTGGAAACTAAACGTCACAGGCAGATGACAAAATCCTATATCTCTCTCGTCTTTTTTTTAGAAATCAATCTCTAATTGGAGGCCCTGAGGTAAAGCCATTCATTAATCATTAAGCTTTGCAGTCTTGATAACAGATCTGGGAAGCTCAAACACCTCTCTCATTTATTTTTATTTACATATTTCCTCCCTCTCTCTCTCTCTCTCTCTCTCTCTCTCTCTCCTTTTTTATCCAAAGGGAACAAGGTATGGAAAACCCATCAAAAGAACAGACAGTCAAAAGGGTTGGCAAATGGTAACTTATGCTCACTGGGAATTACCAAAGCACTTAGTAATTAAATCTAAATTGACATTCTAGTAATTAGCCCCTTAATTACGAGGAATAACACAATTAGCCACCGAGTCTTTGCTAATTATTAATTAGCACAGGGAAAGTTATGTGTGTGGCAGAAAGCAGCACGCAAAAGAACAAATGTTCATTTGTCTCATTCAACATCCTTTTTTACTCCGTTCATTCACATATTCTACATGTTCAATTTGAGTAGTGATTTAAAAATTATTATCGTGATCATCATGAAGACAGTTGAATACAATTTCTATTGTCCTGTTTCTGCTTAGCTGAGAAAGAAGAAAGTTCCGTCATGTCCAGACTCCAGATACTTTTTGTTAATAGATTGCGATTTCTTGAAAAAGTGATATCGATAAAATATATGTATGCAGTATAATATATATATATTTCTTATTTTTTTATATTTTAGTATGGGTGGTGCAAGAAAAATGCTAAAATATTGTGGCTGTGGAATGAATATATATTTAATGTCCTGATTCTGCCAAAACAGCACCGACACACCAAGGCAGGTATTCTACAAGACCCCTGAAGGTGTGATATCTGGCTCCAAGACGTTAGCTGCAGATCCTTTAAGTCCTGTAGGTTGCGAGGTGGAACTGCGGTGGATCAATCTTGTTGGTCCAAGTCCAGCACATCCCACAGATGCTTAATTGGATTGAAATCATGTTCCTTAAACCATTCATGAACAACATGTGCAGTCTGGCAGGGTGCATTATCCTGCTGAAAGACGCCACTTCCACCAGGGAACACCTTTGTCATGAAGGGGTGTACCTGGTCTTCAACAATGTTTAGGCAGGTGAAAGGTGTCAAATTTCCACACCTTTGCTGGATATCCAGATGAATGGCCGGATCCAGGGTTACCCAGCAGAACATTGCCCAGACCACCACATTCCCTCCACAGGCTTGTCATTGTCCCACATTGCTGCCATCATTTCCCCAGGAAAATGGCGCACATGTAAACGGCCATACACGTTATAAAAAGAAAACGGAACTCATTGGACCAGGCGATGCTCTAAGGTCCAGTTTCGACACTCGAGCCCTTTGTAGATTTCGACGGTGGACAGGGGTCATCATAGGCACTCTGATTGGTCTGCAGCCATGCAGCCCCATACGCAGCAGAGTGTTATGCACTGTGTGTTGTGACAACGCATTCTCATCCCAACTCATCATATATTGACGCTTTTGCCAATGCGTATACATTCAACGCACATGGCACCCTTTAGCGTCAATATGAGACGCACAGAGTATGGGTAGGTTTAGGTCTGGGGTAGGGTTAGGGTTAGACCACTACACTCTAAAAAATGCTGGGTTGTTTTAACCCAATTTTGGGTAAAATGTGGACAAACCCAGCCATTGGGTAAAAAATTAAATTTAAAAATGTAACCCAATGGCTGGGTTTGTCCATATTTTACCCAAAATTGGGTTAAAACAACCCAGCATTTTTTAGAGTGTAGGAGGCACCTTCTGGCCCATATATATCTGCATCTCATATTGACGCTAAAGGGTCCCATGTGCGTTGGATGTATACACATTGGTAAAAGCATCAGTATATGACGCCCTAGGATGAGAACGGGCTGGTTGTGACACATTCCTCCCATAACCATCATTACAATTTTCTGTGACTTGTGCCACAGTAGGCTCAGACCAGATGGGATGGCCTTCGTTGCCATTGTGTATCGATGAGCCTTTGGCGTCCAACACTCTGTTGCCGGTTTGTCCCTAGATACCTCCTCGGACAACTGTTGGTAAATTGGCCTTATGCACAGCTGCACTACTTCCCGAAATTAAGCCAGCTCCTTGTTTCCTGTCTGCCATTATTGGTCAAATTGATTAATTCAGAGGTGCGTTCCATTCGACCGTAAGTGGACTGCGAAGTGGACTTCACAGGGTATTTCGCCATCTTAAGTGTGATTCCAATTCGAAGGGAACAAACATGTTCAGTTCGAAGGGCACTGCAAACGGCATAGGGAATAAGGGAACATTGATGCATCACTTCACAGGAAGTCAGTGAAGTCCACTTCAACTGATATACCGTGTTCAGGGAGTAGGGAGCAGTGAACACTGCGTAGGGACCCTGTCGAATGGAACGCACCTCAGGTGTGCCTGACCTCAGTAGTCATGGCAACAATAATCAGACACACCTGAATTAATCAAGTTTGGCCAATATAGCAGACAGGAAACAAGGAGCTGGCTTAAGTTCAGGAAGTAGTGCAGCTGTGCATAAAGCCAATTCTCACCACTGTTGACTGGGAGCAATGCACAAGCCTTGCCGTTTCAGAGATACTCTGACCCAGTTGCCTTGCCATAACAATATGGCTCTTGTCAAAGTTATTCCTGCCCATTTCTCCTGCATCCAACACACTGATAACAAGAACAGTTTGTGTTAGCTTACCATCTACCAAACCTTAACATGTGGCCTTCATAGAAGATGATCAACAATATTCACTTCACTGACACTGGTCGTATTGTTTTGGCTCATCAGTGTACACTCAGACATACACAATCTTCACATTATTTGGATCTAAAATAAAAACAACCATAAATCGAATTAGAATATACAGCAAAACCAAGGACCTGCTTGCATTTTAGTCTACCACAGCACCACCACACCAGCACCCCATTGCAAACCCTGAGGTTCCTTTTAAAGTGGTCTCAAAGAGTGGATTCAGCCCTAATGCCACATGGTTGAAGCAGTATTGGCAGTGCAGAGGATTTATCCAAATGCTGTTATCACAGGGTTCAGCATGCACACAACCTCCTGCCCTCCATGACTCCAGTGTCCTTCCTTTCCGGTGGCAGCTTCAAAGATAAGTGTATGTACTCAGCCACAGATTACCCCGCTGACTCACAACAAATATTTGGCTGGCGGATGAGCCATCTTAGAATCCAACCGAACATGAAATTAAGCGGTGTGCAGACGGGCAGGGGTGCAGATCAACCAAAAACATGATTTAGGCCTCTGTAAATACAACAGAGTGGGTGGCAAAGGTGTGGAGCGTAAGAGGTCGAAGGTGACACATGCTCAGTAACATGGCTGTGAACTTCAAAAAAAATGACTTGTGCAATGCTATGACATTTAAAACAAAGAAGACTTTACAACATAAACAGTTGTGTATCTTAAAAGTTACATTTCGACAGAACGTCAGGGCATATTGTGGCAAACTAGGCGATTCTGCTTCTTTATCTCACTTGCCCTCGCTGCAGTCAGAGTGCAGTGTGAATCTAAAGCCCCCACTGCTCTTTTCCAACTGTGTCTTTAATTGGATCCTTATTACCATTCCGGCTCCCTGAGAATGATGAATTTGTATGTGTGAGAATTTCATTAATCATTCTTATTCACAGTCTTCCCAGACGAGAAAAGAGACGAAGAGAGTGAGAGGAGATAGAGAAGGAAGAAATTAATAATTTTTCGAGACTGGGATATATTTCGTAATGAATATTCATGCCTGTAGGATATTTGGGGTCAGCCATAATCAGCCAGGTAATTTGTAATTTGCTGTGTTTTCACCAAGGACCTGCCGCATAGGTTAATATGCATCTATTTGAACAGAACAAGGGGATTTTTTGAAGTACTGCCTGCCTTACCTGGGCTATTTATTTATTATTTATAGTGCAATTATGAAAACTTGTCATATGACATTTTCACTAAGTATGTTACAGAAAATCAAAAGATTTTTAAGAGGTTGCAACAATGGGCCAGGTTATTATTTAGAAATGACATTGAGTTGCTGATTGCAAATTCAAAATCCTCTTTTCAAACGGCATTATTTAGACATACATCTGCACAAATTGGATTTATTTAATGCAATGTTGCAAAGCATAGAATTTGGATTTACTCTATTGAAATGAAAAGCTACTGACTAATAAACAAACACATATCCACAAATTATATCTATATCTACTACAGTATCTATTTGATCTATCTAAATTACAGGATAATGTTAGTCTGTTCTTTACTTCTTCATGTTATTTTTTTACTGTTCTTTATTTTGAACCTAAAAGATTCCTGAAAAAAAAAAACATTCTGTATCAACTGTTTCCACATAGATATTAAGCAGCATATTAGAATACAATTCTAGAGGATCATGCGACACTGAAGACTAGAGTAATTCAGGTGTCACTACAGAAATTAATTGCATTTAAAAAATATTCAAAAAAAAGTAATTTTAAATTGTAATAATAATGTGCAATATTATGCTTTGACAGTATTTGCATTGATCAAATAAATACAACCTTGGCGAGTATAATATAATTTACATTACCGACCCCAAACTTTTGAACGGTAGTGTAAAAGAAAAAATATATTAAAAATGGCTTGCAAAAAAACAAACAATTCTTTTATTTAGGCTTCAACATTTAAAATGTAGACTATAAGGACACCTTCAATTAATTGGGGGCAAAATCTGCAATCATGTATGAAGTTAATTTATTTGGGGGGGTTGACTGTAAGTACTCATTTCAGACTAGATTCATTTCAGACAAGTTCCCATATTCACATATTGGCTCTCAGTGGCACCTGTTAAATAGTACAACTCTGCCATTTAAAGCAAGTGCACTCAACTTTAAATATATCTCAGGGCTAAAAGCGAAGAACTGGCGCTCCGTGCAAACAAGCAAAAAAAAAAAATATCCATAGTTAGTCTCTTCTGTCCAAACAAGACCAAAGACCCACTTTAGGGAGGAAAAAAGTGTTTTTGAACATGAAAGAAACCAAACTGCAAAACTACACTTGGTTCATAAATTCACAGCGCCTGTACTTTAAAGTCTTCACCCCCAAAAGGATTTTTCCAATTCTTTTTGAAATTATACCCACCTGGCATCACTTAAAGTTACTTAATTAATAATTAATCGATACATTTTGGGATGATTAAAATTCATGATGAGAAAGTGTTTTTAAAATAATGTCCAACCCCCCAGGGAGACTAATCAGTTTGAAGCAGTCGCTAGATCTCGCTGAAATAATTAATTGCACCTGAATGTTTAGCAAGGTCAGAGAATGGTAGCAGAACGCCTGAGGTATAGAGGGATGTTTATAACATCACTTGATTGCGCTAAACCAACATTTTCATCTTGAAATTAATTCAGGAACCGAAGCTGGAGGCACACACATTGCCCCCTACCCCCCTCCTGTGTGAAACGAGCATCGTTTTAATATGACTTTGATCATTACCGGTGGAAGAAACCTGATGTGTCAGATTTAGAAAGTGGAGGAGAGAATGTGTGAGAAGCAACGAATTTAAGAGCACATTCCCAACTGTTTTCAACAAACGCTCATTAAAAGGAGAGCAGTTTATGACACCAAAAACATTAACCCCTGAACTTGGCGAGAGGATGCTTTAGAAAATCACTGTGTGCAATGTCACAGAGACATCCTTCGCTCAACAAAATACAATTTCCTGGTTTTTTTTAGCCCTCGCATCTGGGAACGGCTACCTGCTCCTCTGAGATCCATAAAAAAGGCGAGCAGAAGCATGGCATGCCTCTAGCCTTCATAGTCTATTTGTACCCAGCAATCTTACCTGACAAACAAAGAGATCAAGTTCTCAAAACGCCAACAGTATTCTGTAAAGCTGAGAAAAAAAAAGAAAAAAAAAACAGCATTTCAAAAGCAACTGTTTGATTGACATATCACTGGTTAGGGAGTGACTGACGCATTTGCCAGTCTGAAAGGGAATGAGGGAGGTTATTTTCCTGCTGGACATGACGCATTATGAGAAGTTGATTGGGGACTGTTGGCAGCAGGTTAAGGAAACTGTCATGTTGCAGGTCTTTGTGTAACTCTCCCCAGGGCAAAGCAATTGACGGGGAAAGGGGGCCTGGGACAACACAGACCCCTAAAGGGGGGTTCGTACAATGGAATGAACGATGAAAACATAAAAGTAGCATCGAGGAGATGCTTTGCTCTATCTGATTTTTTTTTTATGTGACAGACAGGACTAAATACATGGGTCTTGAATATTAAGTTTGATTATTAAATGAGGTTTTTGAGTTGAGTTTGTCACTTCCACAGTTGAATGCTAAAGTTTGTTCAATGATCACAAAATTTGACAATAACAATGACCTAACATTATACATTTGCCAATAAAACACAGGGCTTTCAAACTGGGGTCCACAAAAATTATCCAAGGGGTCCGAAGAGAAGATATAAAGATAAAAATATACAGTGATATGAACTATTAAATAATTTGTTTCTGTCTAATTTAAGCATTGTAATATGTAGTGATGAATGAAAATAATAAATATTATTAATATTACAATTTGAAATACTGAATATTCTTAATCAAACATTTAAATACTAATGAAAGTGTTAAAAAATCTGGGCATCTCATGGTTCTGAGCTAGAAAAGTAATTCATATTGACTGCAAACAGAAAACAACATTTGGAAACAAATCATTGTGAAAGGGAAAATGAATTAAGGAACTAGGCTATACATTTGTCCACATGAAGCTAAAGAGAGTTAAAGGGGCAAACGGAATTCATCCAAATAATTGTAGCATCTCTCTGATGGAGGTAATATCACATTTATGTATATTATTTTAGACTCATGCATTATATATAAATATATATCTTACACCGGGTTCAAAGGCTCAACACCCATGAGGGTTTAGCCGGACTCTTTTAAAGATATGTGCTCGCTTAATCACTCAAGAAAGAGCCCCCATGAGTGAGCCTAATATTACAATTAATTAATTCAGCAAAAAAAAGGGTATTAAATTTCCTCCCTCTAAGGATATTATCTGAATTCATTGACCTTTTTGGAAATCGCCCTCTAATTGTAACCAGGTTCCATTGCATTTAGCGACTAACTTGTTTCTCTTCCTCTGTCTCTCTACATATCTTCTCCTTTCTTTTTTCAAGAGCTGTAATAATAGTTGAGAAGAGCTTCTTGGTGCCTTATGTGGTGTTAAGATCTCTCCGCCACAAAGTCATTCCAGGGCTTTATCTCCTGCGAGCGGTACAGACGAAAGAAGAAACTTTTCTTATTACCTGGAAAGTGAAAATGGAATCCAAGTTTAAGTCTCCACATATCTCAGAGGAAGACTGGATCCGACTCAACACTTTCAGGACACACTGACTCTCACTGAAGTTCTGGAGGTTTGGCTTCTGGGCTCCTCAGCAAAGAGAGAGGGGGTTTAAGTGGGATCCCCGCGACGGCAGCATTGTCCGAGACTTTAAATCGGCAGAAATAAGAAAGGCATTATGTAGGCAACTATATTATTCTTCATTTTATTCAAGGATTAGTTCTCAAATGAGTCAGCTCTGACTGTAGGGACAACTTCATATTCCAGTGTTAGTATCAAGGCTGAATGATGTATTGACCTCTAAGAGTAGCTATTAATTCTAAAGAAGGATATTATGAAATCACATTATTGTAGAAGGGAAGCCAAGCATTGAACAGATGTTACAAAAAGTGGTTTTAAAAATCAATAAAGCACTCGCAGTCTCATGCCACAAGTAAGTTAATCACAGCCGGGCTGATATTCAGACTCAACTGATTTGCTAGCGTGATATTTTTATTTTATACAGCAGTTCAGCAAACAAGGGTTAATATTGAGTAGATTACTTTCTAGACAAAATATCCCCACTTAGTTTGTCTCTTTTTGTTTGTTTGTTTGTTTGTTTGTTTTTGCTCCGGAAATGACAAAAAAAAAAAAAAAAAAAAAACGAACGAAGCCAAGTAACTTAGAATCAATCACTGAGTTAACGTTAGGCTAACGTACACTGCATTTGCAATATTTCGTCACTTAATGAATCAATAATTTAGACAAATAAATTAAAATGAACGATTCGGTGACTCACTCAAAAAGACACTGGCTGAATTCCTGAAATATCTTTAAATAGCCAAAATAATCTATCCCTCACAGGCTCGCTCATGGCGCTGCTCTGAATAATGCCTATTCGGCTCGCGACCCTCACGGTGCATTATGGGTATTCAATAGCTGTTGAGATTAAACGAGTGCACTCGGTAACGTCCACAATGGTTTCGGAAACCACTACAAATGGTTGTCTCCTCAAATAGTGCCCATATGGAGCAATTTCGGACACAGACAATTTCCCCAATAAATCATTAAATGCTTTAGCTACAAATTGTTAACTGTCGCCATCTACTGGCCTGTGTTTCATCTGTAATGCTTTTTAAAGGGTTAGTTGACCCCAAAATGATATTTTTTTTCAGTAATTACTTACCCTCATGTTATTCTAACCCTGTAAGACTTTGGTTAATCTTCGGAACACCAATTAAGATATTTTTGATTAAATCTGAGAGGTGGATCACTTTCCATAGGCTTCTTAAAGCTGCGGCCCGTAGCTTTTTGGGGGTTAAAAATTATTCAAAATACAAATTTGAGAAAATACATAACCAGCCAGAGTTAAACGCTATCTGCTTGCCGTAGCTCAAAATGGTAAGCTTGTTATAATGTTTTTAACTGGTGGATTTCAGCGGGAGATTCGAGCATGTCTTTGCGTCATTACGTCACATCTGTACACATAAAGAAGAGTCTCGGCTAGTTGGCTATATTGCGTGTGAAATGTTGGAGGTGGAGATTTACAGCCTTTTCTCACAGAACTTGATATAATTAAACTTATCAATTTGATGGCGGATCCTGAAAGGTTCAAACGACAATCACCAGTGACAACAGATTCCTGTGAAAATTTTTATGTTGGTCATACTTCCAAAAATAATAATCTGTGATTCTGAATGCCAGTTTCCACACCGGTGTGGTGATTGATAGCTGCACACTCTCCTCAAACATTGTGTTCATCCGCGCTGAGCTGTGTCGAGGGTGTTGAACTCACCGTAAAGTTGATAATTCTGTGAATGACTGCAATTGCAGATTTCAAACAGAGATGGCGACAAAGAAGAAAAACTGAGGACTGCAGCTTTATAAGGGATTGAAAATTGCCTGCAGAGAAAAGTTAAAGACATTGTTAAAGACATTGTTGACTATAGTGGCTCAATCTTAAGTTTATCAAGCGATGAGAATATTTTTTGTGGGCAAAAAAAATAAAAAGGCCAAACAAAAATAACGACTTTATTCAACTATTAGCCGGAGATGAACGAAAGTCTTACAGGGTTGGAACAACATGAGGGTGAGTAATTGAAGAGTTCAGATGCAAAAGCCTCTAAATGCCATTTGAAATTTTCTTCTTTAATGATGATTTTTTTCAAACTTGTATATTTAAGTTCAGTAATTTCACTTAAATAACAATTAATAGGTAATTATCATTGCCATTTAAGTGAAATCACTTAACTTAAATATACAAGCTTGATAAAAATGATCATTCTAGAAGAAAATTTCAAATGGCACTTAGAGGCTTTTGCATCTGAACTCTTCAATTACTGATATAATTTGAATTTTGGGGTGAACTAACTAACCCTTTAATTTTTTTATCTATAAATGTACAGGTCAGGGGCACAATTAAGTAAGTATTTTTATATTCTTTAATTAATCACACTAACTGAAAATGCTAAATTGACAGCCTTATAATTTTATATGCGTAGGCCTATGGGCCAACATGTTCCATAATGTGTCCTGCTGTTTGACATTCGTGAATTTGATTCAGTTTGGACAGCTGTTTCTCGTTTCCATTTTGATATGGCATATCAAGTAGTGTAAACAGTGATTTTTGCACAAGGTTTTTCCAACAGTGTTATTGTGAAAGACATTTTGTGTGTTGGTGTTGTAGTTGGCAAAGACATTATTGCGTAAGCATTTTTTTGCATTCTTCATGCAGTCCTTAGGGTCAAGCACCATCTGAAAAAATATGTGCACTTTCTTCTTTCTGTCAATTCAATTTGCATGCACTGAGTTGAATTTTATATCTCTCTATATTTCATTAGGCTATTTCATCTGGATAATACGTTTTAAATGAAAATATTTCATGTTTGGGGTCTTATAAAGCCTCGGGTACCCCAAACATACTGTAGAGCCTGACAGTATGTTTCTTTCCCCAAATACACACAAAACACCTAATAATATGTTGCAACATCCAGAACATGAATTTTGATCTCAGGCTGCAGTCTGCTCTCAGGCATCATTTACTGCCCTTAAAGAAACGGTGAAGTGTGAAGCACTGCTTCCCCCTGTTGGTTCTTTGGGTGCTGGTTTCTGCAATGTCTTGGTTGTTGGATGGTGTTTAGTCTCTCATCTGCATATTGTTCTGTTGTTCAGGTGAGGAGATCTGTTAGCAAGGCCCACAGGGAACACTGTCAGAAAAAAAGGTACGAAAGCTGTTACTGGGGCGGTACCTTTTCAAAAGGTACACTTTTGTACCTAAAGAGTGCACATTGGTACCTTCATGGTACACTTTTGTACCTAAAGGGTGCATATTGGTACCTTCATGGTACAATATGCACCCTTTTGGTACAAAAGTGTACCTTTTTGAAAAGGTACCGCCCCAGTGACAGCTTTCGTACCTTTTTTTCTGACAGTGAAGAATATGGGTCTTAAAAAGACTCTGCTCTGGTTTATCGAGTTTGGATATTCATTCAACCAGAGAGGGGCCCAGAAAAACACAGCTGGAGGCTAAACAAACATCCATCATGTAACATTTAAACACATGAGCGTGCAAACAGACGCACAGACAAACAAACATGCACACTGGACAGCAACATTTTAATAGTTACGTTTTTAATAAATGATCAAACATAACCTATTTGCTTAGTTATAGCTTGTTTCGGGTTTTTTTTTATTGACAGTTTGGCTATACATGACCTAATGTTATACCTACAAATAAATTAATTTTAGTTTATCCTAATTTTTTTTGCAAAGTATATCAATGCAAAATAAGATTTTTTTTTTATATATGTGTCAGGCTTTTGGATTCTGCTGAATTTTTGTAAACAGTTTACAATGATATTTCATTTGTTAAAGGCCCACTGGTGCCTTTGAAACTCGCAGCATTAATCAATGTGTTAACGTAATTTTAGTGAATGAAAGTAGGGAACGATGTCGTTCACTCAGAATTCAGACACCACAAATGGCCGACACCCGATATAGTGCACTATAGTGGATAGGGAGCGATTTCAGACACAGCACCATGCTAGTGTGCCAAGTTGATGCTTGATCTTGCAGACTGCTTTTCTCCTGTATTTCACATGACCAGTGTGGTTACAAAATAGCTTTTCATCATATTGCGATATTATCGCAAATGCAAATAATCCTTCACCCCTACTTCGGAGTAGGCTATCCAGCATCAAATGCTAGAATGAGATAGTTTAGTAAGTACGCATGGCTGCATCATACACGTTTCCACCCTAATGGTCACAGCATAAAAATACTAAAACTTAATTTTGGAAAAATACTTTGTATTAAAATCTCAATATTAAATATCTTTCTAATAATACAATACAGTGAATGATAACCGTCTGTGGTCCCCCCTGTCGTTTACAATATTGGTAGTTTAATTTACACAAAGACATTCCTAAACATTACTTTTGTTTTACATTTCAGACAATCTCAGTGCCAACTCGTTTCTACCGGTTCTTTTTGTGTGAATTGGAATGTGTACAAAGGATTGTGGGTGATTGAAGGAAGCAAAGGATACACTTGATGCATCCTTCAAAATGAGCTGAATGACGCAAAACAAAGGCTGCCTTCCAAGTATCCTTTATAACCTTCAGATTCAGGTTTGATATTTGGCCCATTCTTCCAGTCAGATTTGGTAACAGTTACATCATGTTTGGTATATGATGCTTGTGGGATCATATAAGGGGTCATATGGTACATGCACTTTTACAAGTTGATTGTACTGAAATGTGTGTTGACAGTGCCTTTACACAACCATCCTATAATAAATCACCATCCAGTGTTTTTGTTTTAATCTCCTTATATATTTTACCCTGTCTCAAATAGAGCAGTTCGATCTTGTGACGTCAATATTCCCCACGATCAACGTCAATGCGTTCATGTTTGCTCGAATCATTTCTCACCAGTCTGCTTTTTAAACGAGGGTCAGTGCAAAGCTTTGCTAAGAAGCTGCTCCTGAAAAAAGAAACAGTGGCAACCATAGACTGTAAAAAAAATATGGACGTAGTATCCATGACGTCACCCGTAGAATTGGTCACCCGTGTCACCTCTCGTCACTACTGGATAAAATAAAATGGGCAAAGAGGTGGGACATGGGTGGAGCTGAGGTGCTAGTGCTACTGCCCTCGTGCTGAAGTGACAGCTGATTGAAGAATTAAAGCCAATAGTTAAAGTTCATGTTTTTGACTTTCGAAATATTATAATAGTTAGAAGATGTAACTAAAAGTGAGACTATTTACTTCACTTTTTTTTTTAATCAACTTTATAAATCTCACAAGGGGCAATTAGTTACATAGGCCTAACACAGATCACACATTTCTGTGTACACAACATAGGCTACAAGCAGTTGAGTCAACTATGTGTATTTACTGTGTATAAACTAGAAATCTGCACTCATTCAGGGGTGCGTGCATAGAGCCCATTGCATTGTGTTCAATGGGCTCTGCACGGCGAGATTTCCGGTGAAGTTCTAAGGATCATAACTTCTGTCGATCGTAGAGTCCAATGCAATACCGAGAATATTGAATTTTATACTCTATGGTTATACTAAAGAAACGTTAGCCACAAAAACAGACAAAACAGACACCCCTCGTTGTGTTTATGCTTCTTTTTTAAATTATATTAAATAAACATAACTATATATAAACTTACATCTAAACGTATGAAAGTTTCGTTTCAAAGACGGGAGGACAGTAAATTGTGAAGACTCTGCCATAATCCCGTTTTCCAATCCTCAATTTTCCTCCGCTTTATTATCTCCCCAACCGGAAACTGACGAGTAGTCGCCAGCAGGGGGCACCCGGGAGTTGCACAGCGCATGAGTGGCTGACTAGTGACTAGCTAGCAGCGTAGAAGTAGTCCAGCACGAGAAGAAGCGCGAAAGTACAGAGTGTGTGATCAATGCATTTTCTTGTGTTTTATACAGGTAAGCTGACAATAACCTTATACTGGTAAATACATAACAGTATTTTATTCTTTTAGAGCCGTAGTTCGTGCCTGAGACGTTTAGATAAGTGAAGTTTCAACCGTGATTAAGAATATTATGCGTGAAATGGCGGACGAGAGTGTTAACTAACGTTAATTTTTAGTAGAAAATTAGTAGCAACTCTTAACGTGAACAAAACGGAGAAATAAAGGCTTAAAAAGATATACTCGACGTGAGTGCGGGACGAGGCATAATGAACCAAAGAAGTGTACGGACATTGATTAAGGACATTGATTAAGATGCGTGTAGTGAAGTGTCTGGGCAGTTGGAGTTAAGAGGCACACGTGACTGTTGTTAGCCCTTGCATACATGTTACCCTCGTTTAGCATTGCTTTGTCAGCTATTACATGTAAAAGAAATTAAGTTAACACTGTTAAATATGAACCACAGTCAGATTCAGAAGTAAAATAGTTTATTATTTTGTGAGTTTGTAGTGATAACACAGTAACGGATTAATGGTTAAAACCTAGTTCATATTGTAGTCATTTCATTGGAGAGTAAAAACAGATTACAGACAAGTGAAACAGTGATATGAACGAGTATTAGAAATATGTGCAATTATCAATGCTAGAGTAAAGCCTAGTTCACACTACATGATTTTAAAACGTCGTACTGAACCGTGCGGTTCACACTACATGACTTGCTCTCAGTGAAATCAGGAGTGTTCAAGTTGTTTAGCTGTTCACACTAGGGCTGCAACTAACGATTATTTTGATAATCGATTAATCGGACGATTATTTTTTCGATTAATCGATTAATCGGATAAAAAATTATATTTCATTTTTTTGTTAATTATAACAAAATAAAACCCTAAAAACCACACTCTTTTGTGTGTTAAACAATCTACTTAATACAGATAACTTCATTATAAAGAAAAACAACAAATAAAAAAATATATATGACCATAACATATGACAAAAATGCTATTGTAAACTAGATTAGTGGATAACTCAGCAAAACTTAGCCTAGAAATATCACAAGTGCACAATAATTTTATAAAATCTAAACATTTAGTGAAAAAAACATTCCTTAGTGGGGAACAAATAAGAGACAATAAGTGTAGCACTAACTTAAAACGTGTTGCTCTTTGTATTGTTGTTATACATTCATGAAAAACATCGTAAAAATCAGATGCACAGCTGTTTTAAATGTAAAGCACAGCTGTTTAGTGAGGAAGCAAAATATAATAGATAGGACAGAACAAGAAAGGCTATTAATAAGCTTTCATTGCGCAAAAGTATTATGACATGATCATGAAAGAGCTGCACAGAGTGCAAATGCACATCGCGAGCGCTGAATGATGCGCTTGAAGCAACACGGAGTCACAGGGCGGAGCGCAGCTCTTCAGTGTCCGCCGCATTAAAGTTAAAAGCACCAAGGAAAGAGAAAGACATATTGACTGTGTATTATACAGTATCTATGCAATAGTTTATTAAGCCTTTTCTTTTAACAGTTTTAAATTTCAGTTAGGCTACTGTGCACGTGAAGAACAATTATACTGCGCCGACTCTACTATAGTGTTGTGATCTAACAGACACTCAGTAGAAAGTGATTAAGTTACAGCAATAAAAGTCAAGCAAGATAGAAAAACCATCATAGACCTTTATCTACGGATCAATTATAATAATAACATTGAATCATCTTGGAAAGAGATCATCATGTTAACTGTTGTAACGCGACGCGCTGTTTGAACACCGAATAGAGAATGACTGACAGCCGCAGTGGAGGGAAAAGCTTAGGTTAACCTGAATTTAATGACTTAAATATACATTTCTATCTCACATTATACTATAGTATGGCTTCTTAAAGTATACACGATTAACGTAGGTCACCTATCTTGGTTTCAAAACGGCGAATTTACCGAAAGGTGAATGATTTTCGTGTATGCTGCATATTGATAGCGGTTTCCTGATGCCCGCAAATTAGTTCAAACTCACGGAATCAAGAGCGCGCATGCGAGACAGAAGATAATGTGCTCCAAACCGTCCGTGTTGCACGCGCGAGACAGGGTAGAGCGGCGAGGGAGAGAGACTGCATGTGCGCCTCATGAAGCGCATGTAAGAAGCGCATGTTCCATGTAAACAATCCCCGTGACGTAATCAGACCAACTAATCGATAATGACATTCGTTGACAACGATTTTCATAATCGATTATAATCGATTTTATCGATTAGTTGTTGCAGCCCTAGTTCACACCACACAACACAACGTGATTGATCCACAACAGGAGGTAACTCACTACACGAGTTGACAACGCACTACATACAACCACGATCGGATGATAAGAGCAAATCATTTGTGACTCAATGAGAGCTGTTTCAGTACTATGTTATGGTCTAAATCCTGAAAATAATCAAATAAATAACGAGTTGACAACAACTGTCACCCAACGATTCTATCTTGTCTACAGACCACGTTTTGTCACGAAAAAACACGCAATAAAACGAACCAGAAATGAAGCGAAACAGCACGTGCGCCAATACTAGGGTTGGGTATCGTTTGAATTTGAACGATTCTGATTCCGATTCCTTGTTTCGATTCCGGTTCCTAACGATTCTCGATTCCGATTCTTTTAAGAGGCAGGGTCAAAAAAGTTTAGCTAACCTTGCTAACCAACGGTCTTTCTGAAGGAAATAATCCTTTCTGAAGGAAATACTCCTGTCACAAATACTCCTTTTGTCACAAATTTTGCATTTTGCAGAGATTTCGTTATTTTTAGAAAAGTGAAGCCACACTTTGGATCGCCGACGTCAGCTACTCATGTTCGACTCGCGCGGTTATGCCGACACTTCCGGTTGACGCTTCTTTGTTGGTGTCCCAGATAGCAAACTGACATTGAATCAACGTGGAAATATGACATAGAAACAACGTTGATCTGACATTGTTTTGCTCATCGAATTAACGTTGAACCAACGTCAGACGCGTCATTCTTTCAAATCTAACGGAAAATCAACTTGAAATCAACGCGTTGTTTCAACGTTATGAAAGCAAACCAATTTTCGATTTTCATTTATTTTTGAAGAATGCCGCGTCTGACGTTGGCTCAACGTTAATTCGATGAGCAAAATCAACGTTGTTTCAATGTCATGAGAGACGTCGTTTCCACGTTGATTCAATGTCAGTTTGCTGTCTGGGGTTGTTCAGCGGTTTCTTCTTCCGCTCGGCGGACTGTGAATATCGAAACTAGGAATCGAAATTTTAACTTTTGAACGATTCCGGGAAAAAAGAAAAGTTAGTCCCGGTTCTAATCGATACTCGATTCTCGATACCCAACCCTAGCCAGTAGAAGAAGAGAACACAACACGTGAATATGGACGTCAGACAGAAACTAGTGCTGCACACTGTTTGCGCGACGATCTGCTCTGAGAGAAAAAAAGAAAAACTAAGATTTACCTGGTGTCTTCAACCCATGCGTTGCTATGATTGGCTGTACTCATGACATCACTGAGGTTGAGTGAGTCGCACGACTGCTCTGGATATCTAGCAGGCTAGATATTTTTCTGGGCTCAGCGATGTGTCTGCGAGGCGTCTGCTAGCATTTTCGCTGCGTTGTTGACTCTTTCATACTAACAGATTGGCAAGCGTTCATTGTCCGCTAATCCCCCGCAATTTGCACGCCATAACACCCTGACCTGTCGGCGAGCTCAACGATTTGCAAATCGGCCATAAATCAGGCTTAAATTCCTGTAGTGTGAACTTGGCTTAATGTGAGACTAAACTATTGCTGATACCTGAATATCTATTCTAATTCCAAATGCTATTTACATGTTTGTTTGAGTTTAAATGCATGACTCATAGAGTTTATGGTACTTTAATGATGTTATTTTTCAGACCTTTTCCTTTTATATCGTTTAATAGCGGGCACAGCACGTTTAGATCTATGTTAATTTGTTTCTGTATAGAACATGCATTTCTTGAGAATTTTGTATTGTATAAAGAGTAATGTGTCTAGTGTGATGTATCAGTCTAGACATCAGACATGTGATTTGTTAGGATAATTTGTGAAGGTATCACCGGATAAGAGCGTAGAAGTAGTCCAGAATGAGATGAAGTGCGAAAGTGCAGAGAAATGTGCTCCCTGTGTGATCAATGCATTTTCTTGTCTTTTATACAGATAAATAAATGTGTTGCATCCGGAAGTGACATCGCCTCATTCCTAAAAGTGTAACAGTGGCAACTATTCATGTTCCTACTGCACCTCCAGAAGAGGTGAGTGTAAAGTTTTATTAACCTTTATACTAATCTTTGCAAATTGCGAAGAAAATTTGTTCTTGACCATTAATTGTAACATCAATCTGTCAATGAACTAATGTATACATCAGTCAACATGACATCATGACTTTTGAGTGAACATACACGCCACTTTCGAGTCAAGTGGCGTGTTATCTCTACGCATTTTGAGCTATCCACGTGTATGCGTGTGTGTCTACGCCATTAATGTCCGAGTGATTTCGCGTGTCAGTACACGCCGTCAAATGTCCGAGGGAAATGAAGCAAAATGTAGCTCTACATCTGGGGAGCTATCATTTTTTTTCCCCTAGGATGGTAGGGGAACACTCATAAATGGTATTAACCCCAGTGACGGGTAGGTTTAGGGAAGGGGTTGAGGTAAGTCATATATTTAAATACAGTAATAACGTTAAGTCAATGGCGTTTATAAACACGCTGAAAAGTGAATATGCGTGTTGATGGCACGCCAAAAATGAAAATACGAATTGGCGTGTCATACACATATACCTTCATGAGATCAGTCTGCATCAGTAAACAGCGTTCATATCTCACTACTCTATCCTTGCCAATACAAAGATAGATCAAGGTGACATTACGTTAACCAACCATTCAGAAACGTCCCGTCCGAGCCTTAATTGTCGAACTTCTTTGCGGCCATCATCTTGTTCCGGGTGCGACTCCGGTTCAAATTGATGCGGTTGCACAGATGTGTCCTCAGAGACTCCCGCTGCTATTATTTCTCCAAAATATCCCTCAACTGTTGTCAAGGCAACACTCCGTGTTGTGTCTAAACGCCCACAGAACAGTCAACATGACAGTTGACTGTTCTGAGTGAGTGAGTGAAGCTCATTATCATTTAAAGACACATGCACTTAAACAACACGCTGAAAACAGAACTGTTTTTGACCAGGTAAAATGAGTGTTTTCTTGCAATACTAATGAGAATTTTTAATTGAATTATATTACAAACTTTTCATTTAGTTTTAAATTGACAAATTAACTTGTATAAACATGGCATTATATGACCTCTTTAAGCAGGAAAAGTCCTTTCATTATGTATGCAGTATGCACTTTAAAACCTTTCAGCACTCATTCTGTAAATGCTAGAATGACACTGAGGTTGATCAGCGCGGGAGCTCACAGAGCAGAAGAACCCCAGCTGGAGCTGCTGTGGGCCTTAAAGGAAGCTCAGATCCATTCTTGGGGCAGCCTAGATTGGTTACACTGGGACAGAGTGGATTCTGCGTGGGGGTCTAATCTTCAAGGTCATTCTGTGGTTATAGATGACCTTCTAACTAATCCTTAACAGCACTAGTACTAAAAGAGACCCTCGGCAGCAGAATCCCATCTTTTATTCTCACTCATTCCCTTGTTAATTACCAGTGAGTTGATTTGATCTCTCCATTCTATAAGTTGTAAATTGACCTCTTATTTCCTGATTTTCAAGCCCAGCTTACTTAATTAAGCCTATATGAAAAGAAGAAAGAACCTTGTGAGACATCAGCAGGTCGCAGGCTGCGTCGCAAGGGAGAATTGCGATCTGTGCCGGATTAAAGAGCGATGGCATTCTCAAGGCTGAACAATGTCATTTTCCTACATTCTCTCACCTCTGCTCCTTTGGCCTCGACTCACGTTCTCTAGACGCGAAAGGGCAATCAGTCTCCCAACCATGTTAATGCAGAAGAGAATTATTCACCTTCTTTTCTCACCCCTGCCAATTTGGGCCTCCGTCTGATGGTGGATTGAAATAAGTCAGGAAAAAAAGTATTAAATATGTAGTGGAGTCTGCAGTGAAGGAAGAGAGGAAGATGACAGGGTAACTACCTGAGAGGAAGCTGTCACCGAACATAATTGACCTTTCTGGGAGGAAAAAAGAGCCCCCATTTACTTCTCTGACACAATCCTCCATGTGTCGATTGTCCAACTTTATTATTCTCTTTTTGAGGCTCTTCTCTCAGGACACAGAGTTTGGTCTCATTTCCCTCATTAAAATAGGCCACTGCAGACAGGCGGAGGTTACAATTGATCATCTCACCATAAAGAATACGTAACCTTCAATTTTGCACCGAATCCACACGTTCAGTGCTTTGTGCATTGACTGAGAAAATGAGCTGTCAATTTCTCAAGACAAGATCATAAAAAGCCCCTGATGAATAGTGTGGTAATGGATAAGTGTAGGATCAATAAGCAATATTAGAAGTTTTAAAACCATCCAGTATGCATAAACCTTTACGAACTTCACAATGTCACTTTGTGTTCATAAAAGTTTTTTTACTGTCTTGTGAACAAAATGTGATAAATTTATCCCAGTCTGTCAGGTTTTACAGCCTCCAGCCCCCTCCTCCTTACTGGTCTTGACACATGCCTATTAAAAAGGATAGAGGATGGATAGAGAGATACACAGGGCTAAATTACCTCAATCAGCAGATATTTGCCCTCTGCTCTCTGGGTTTAAACCCAGATGATACACTGCCCTGATAGACAGGGTTCAGGAGAAGCCCTTGGAGGAACATCTGATGGCGGAAAGTGTCGGATAAAGACGACATCTTTCCAGGTTTTACAGGAACAAAACAACCTTGGTTACCTGGGGCAGGATGGATGGATGGATAGATGGATAGATAGATAGATAGAAACAATATTGAAGTCCTCTGATATAATTTTCACTAAACTCGATAACTGAGACGGAAAATGGCACACGCTGCATTTGTACTGTATGAACAACAGTAGTCTGCGGATGATACGGGAGACGTGGAAGTAGCGCCAATTTAAGGCACACAGATGAGCGGACTGACTGTGCTGCTCTGGCTGGATGACAGCGAATATAAAATAAATATCAGACGCTGAATACTGCGAGCGCAAGCATTGGCTGCACATATTTGAGCAGATAAAACTCAAGGCAGAATATATGTGCCACTTGGTAAGTTTGATAATGCCAAATGATAATGACGGTTACATAATGGTTGCATATCCAGTATAATACCAAGTAGGCTTATTAGTTTGTGTTGATTAAAGATAGACCTGAATAGGATTTTTAAAGGGGTGGTATAATGCCCTTTTCACAAGATGTAAAATAAGTATGTTAAGTTTTAGCATGTTAACCCTGTAAGACCCAAATATAGAAAAAAAGAATACATTTTATATAGAAATTTTTTTTCACCTAACATATCTTGTTGGAGGCCTCTGATGCAAATAATGAAGTTTTTTTTTAATTATTATTTTTTTTTTTTTTACAAAATTATGTTTTAGTAAGTTTTTATTTTTTAGTAAGTACGAATGTTGTAATATTGCAACATTGGGCCTATTGGGGAGCGGAATTTCAGCTTTTGCACTCACACAGTCAGAACAAATATACAGAACAACTTAGGGCTTATTTGAAGTGTGGGTCGCTTACATAGCACCATGACAGCAAATAATATTAATAATAATAATAATCCCCCGATAGTCATATTTTTATGAATTAGAATTTATTAAAACACCGTAAAAAACATTGGCCTGCCCATGTGTGCACGTTGTGTCTAATGACATGGATTCATTGATTCTAATGACATGGATTATGTCTAATGACATTGTGTCTTACATGGATTCAAGGTTGTCTAACCAAAACTTATCAAAAGTTAGAGCAGATCCGAGCTTTCGCGAGTTGGGGAGCCGATGACACATAATAATATTCCTTTCGTATTAGAGATGCTCGGATGGGCTATTTCTTGCTTTTCAACCGCGGTTAAAAAAATCTATATAGACAAAATTTCTGAATGGTTAGTTGATGAATTTATGTAGCTTATGTATAGTTATCTTGTCATTGATTATCACATTCTGTCATGAAAATCTATAAATAGTGTTCCGGGGGCAGGGTTTATGTAAATTTTAAGGTTTGTGATGTCACTAACCCGGTAGGAAGCTTGTGTAGCCTAGTCCCTACCTGCAGTTTGTTGGAGTCCTTAAAAAGTCATTTCTTTCAAAGAAAACATCTCCCTTCGTTTAGAACATTGAGCTTTGTAACTTCACAGATGTTGTTTATGCTGAAACAGCAATATTACACACTTAAGTTAGAAAGGTGAAATCATAATATGTGTAAGAAAACAAATCTGACACAATGGTATAATTCCCTTCCATGAGTGGAATCCCTTGTTATGTTTCTCGTTTGTTGAGGGGGAAAAAAAGACCTATTTGAAAATTTCCCCTTTTTTTTCTAGTTTATCTTCCTCCACTCCACCCCCCCCCCCCCTTCTGCACCAAAGAGGCTTTTCTGCAAAGCACCAGAGCAGGCAGGAAATGTAGAGCCCGCCCAGGCCACCACCAGGGCAGACGTGCTTCAGCAGTGCTAAAACCTTGTGGCGTAACACAAGCCCTCCTGTACCATAATTTATGTTTCCACATTTGATTTTTCTCTTCCTCAAACTTACAAGGTTTTTCGTCAGGAAACCATGAGGAAGTATGTGCTGGTCAGGCATTTTTTGCATGTATTTTGACGACGGGGAGCAGGGGGGAGGAGAGGGGAGGGGAGGGGGGGGGTAGGCTGGAGGGTGTATTAATGAATAAAGGTGTATTTGTATTGAAGGGGGTGGGAGGGAGGATTCCAACAAACGGGCCATAACATCTCCACACTTCAAATCTACAGGGATTTATTAGATATGGAAGTCCATTAGCATCATAAAGAACAGGCATTGAATGGCGCTTCGCCAGGGCTGGGGCCTGAGGAAGCTTAAAGACACATGGACGTCTGGATCAGAATAAGCCGATTTGTCTTGATTTAAGCACAAGAAGGGCTGTTTAAGTCAGATATGCATCTTCAGTTCTCAGAGTCTGAAGGAAGTTGAATAATCATGGGGCAGGACTTGAGAGAAGGAAGACCACCAACAGCCCACACTTGCACGGCACTTTCTTTATGCCAGTGCCCGATTTGATGCAGATGGTGGCTTGGCGAATGAGTGTGTGAGTGTGTACATGCATCCATG
The DNA here is from genome assembly GCF_016745375.1 of Pimephales promelas. Next base: position 4,075,223 of record NW_024121188.1, read on the forward strand.
TGCACGGCAGGAGCAAATACGGTCTTAAAGATACAATCTCCAGCACCTTTTACTTTGACAGATGAAAAATAGACCACACTTTCACAGTTGGATATCCAGAGCCCTTTTAGTGAGTAGAAAACTACATACAAGCTCCACATTCAATGGGCCTTTTTCTTATTTCGAAAGTGCTGCTCTTTGACTTTTTCTTTTTGTATTTTTGCATTGTAGACCACACTTCACGGGAATCTGGTCAAATCGCAAGCTAGCTGGGGTTTTGCTGGTTATAAAGCCAACATTATCATATTTGATACAATCATTTTCTAAATAATTAAAACCTGTTGCACAGTCTGAATGCCTTCTGCCCAATGATTGATAGGTCACACTTTCTTTGCAAGCCAAAGGCTTTTTAGTTTCATTGGGTAAAATGTCCGCCTTCAGGTCGAGGTAAATGCCTAAATTAAAATAATAATAACTTTTGTACTGTCAGTTATTTTTTTAAATGAAAATGTACTAGAGAGAGAGAGATTTCTGACTATTTCATGTTTTAAACAGCTGGTCTTTAACATTTATAACAGTTCCTCCTCCACCATAGAGCAATTAAACATCTTTTGGAAGCAAGCTTTTTTTTTTTCTTACAAACAATTTTGGTAGTATTTAATATGCAATATATAGCCTAATAAAGAACACAAATGAATAATAATAAGTTATGAATGCACTGAAGTGTTTTGGAGTGTGAATTGTGTGTATTTGTATTCAGTTAAGTGTTAACCCCGGTCTAGATCAAGGCCTAAAAAACACTAGTGATAATTGGATGTAAATATTTTCCTATAAAAGTGAGTCATGTTTATCTTTTAATACGTGTGGAATTTTGTTTGTTTTCTTTAGATGATATAGCATACGGTCAGTTTAATTGACGCCAATCATAAAGAGCAGATTAATTCTACAGTTGTTCTCAGTCTCTGTTTACAGTTCACTCGTTTTAATGAAGCATCACAGGTCTCGGAAAGAACGTTTCAGATGCGTGAGAGGTGGCAAGATGACTGCAAGCTAATTATTCCTCACCTCGTCCTATTTTAAGCCTCTCTTTATCTGGGATAAACCGCCCTAATAAAATTGTATTTAAAAATAGGTTAATTGCATTGCAGTGCTGTTCTGTAATTGTTACAGGAAATAAATGAGGTTGCACTGAGGGAGTTTCACGGTTCTCTGGTGCCCCCTAGAGGATACAGCGTGTTTTGTTTTCTTGGCGACTGCTTTAGTCTATTTCCCACGGAAGATGATCTCTTGATTCACGAGTGTATGGGTAAATTAAGTGGTTATGGCAGATTAGTCAAGATTGATGCTTGAGTTAAGTAATGAGTTCATGTTCACATTTAATCTATTTATAACTTGAAAAATTAGAAATGTGTGCCATACCGAAGTATGGTGTTAAACACATCAAGCTGCATGCTGTTATGTCATTGATTAGAAATCTGATATAATACACAGTTAAAATTATTGGTGTAAGACACAACAACGAGGTCAGCTCAAAAACTCAATGTTTCCCAGGGTTTATTTCTATTTCTTTCGTCATTGTTGCATGTTTCCTCTCGTCGTTTTATTTAATTACTACGTATGCTTTTTGATTTTTTTTCTAAGTGTGTAGGCCTACTGAAAGCTGAAAACATTAATTCCGAATAGTGAAGACTACTGTCATTTTACTTTACTGCAGTTTCTGCAGAATATAGAATCCATACTCAACACAGTCTATTTTTTGTATGAATGAATGGAATATCTGAATTACCTAGTAGTATTGTTACCGTTAACTAAAACGACAAAAAATTGTTTTTGGTAATAGAAATAAATCTCTAATAAAAATTTAATTGGGAGCTATAGGCTATTTTAATATTAAGAAAACTAAATAAAACTAATAAAAAGCACACAAAGTCACTAAAAATTGAAATACAATATTATTAAAATGGAAAATATAAAAAATAAATCTAACTCAATAGTAATAAAAATTAGTAGGCTAATAAATTCTATAATAGCATACTAAAATGCAACTCAACACCTCTTTCCTAACTAATTTGATTAAACTGTCAGAAGTTAAAATTTGAAATAATCTGTATCCATTATGAAAAAGTAAATAAATAAAAGTACCATTTCAAATGACAATCACTTTAGTGTAATGAGATCATGTGACGATGCATACTGATTGAAATGTTTATCAATTAATTATATTGAGTATACAATATATTAATTCAAATTCAGTCAGCATTTAACTGACTAAAAGTATTCCATTCCTCGTTAAGTTAAAAGATTACTTTTTAATTCAGAATGCTGGTGTAGAGCGCCCTCACGTGGCACTTTGTCCTAAAGACCATTAAAACCCATGGCTACATCCGAAATCTCATACTTTGGCCGATACAGTAGTAGGTGAAAAACAAAGTGTGGGTTCGGATTCACACTACTTATAAAAGAGAAGGGAAAAAGTACACTGTGGACCTACTATTTCCGGTGAGATGGGCACTTTACTATCCCATGAGGCCACGGAGAGGATTCGTGAATGACTGTGTACATTTTTAGGTAGGTCACATAATGACAACATGGTAGATGTAGTACAGTACATGCCGGATTACATTCATACTACATACACTCATAGTAGTTTATCACTTATTCAAATTAAGTACCTTCTCATTTCAATTCATACACAAACCCATTATTGAGTGTACAAAACACACAAGCCAATCAATACACCGTCAACTTAAATACATTTAATGTGAGGTGTCATTTACTTCCAGAGATTTATGAAAGAGCAAATCCCATAATAAACATGACACATCCACAGTACTGAAACATTCTCAATGCCTTCAGAGGGTTTTGGTAAAAACTTGAGACACATTCTGTTTGTATTGTCTTTCAGCATGCTGTATGCTGTCAAATGCTAAAGTGTTTTTTTTTTCTCTTTTTAATCATCAAGATTTTTTTTTTTTTTTACCAAAGCACACTCTTTACTTCAAGTGATTTATCTTCATTCTTAAATGGCAAACCTTCTCATTCTTGGTGCATGGCTAAAACAAAACAAAAATGTCACACAAGCAAAATTAGAAGCCCCTTCCTGCTATGCTATCCAAAATGCCCTTGCTTATTTTGCAACGCTAACGCCTATTCTAACTAACCAAGTCAAAGATTTGCATAGAGTAACAAACTCTTAATAAGAGCTGTTGGCTGGTTTTAACTCGGGTGAATTCGGTGTATGATCCAGTTAGACATACACCTCTAATGATAATGAATAAATAACACTATCACAAAAAGTGTCTCTAGTATTTTTAAAACTAATTCATGAGGTTTGAATGGTGCGGTTTCAGCCTTTACCTTTAAAACAATAAAGCAGTAAAACAGGGAGAGGTGGTTAGGCAATAAGACACTGGAGGAGCATCATACTGTTTCTGAGGACAGCGCATAGGTTCTATTAAAGCTCATGTTCAACACAGCCACCTTAGTTTAACTGTACAATACATACAATTCACATTCTCAATGTTTTAATTAAAATTGAATGAATCACTACTCAACAGTACCACTTTTCCTCAACTGTCTTTTTCTTAAAAAATGAATAAAATCAATATAAAAACAACAGTACACATTGTTCTTTAAAACTCTTAAAATTCTAGTGTGTTTTAACGATTCTGTACACACACACAAAAAAGAAAAGAAAAATATAATATGGCTCTGCACTTGCCACTTGTATAATAGAATGGCAGAAATATTTATACATATTAATGGCTCGGCAGTGATAGAAAAAAATAAAAAAGGTCTGATAAAGTACATTTAAATGGCTTAGTGACATTTGAAATAAAACTCACTTCATAAAATCTTTATAATATCAATAAAATTAAAATAGTTTTTTTTCCAGTGCTTTGGGAAGAAGAAGAAAAAGAGAAAACCTATAATAATACATGTACATTTCCTATATATTAAACATCCTTCAGTGTACAGCTCAAAAGCTGGATCAAATTTCATGTTGATCCAGGTTCCCCGAAAGGCACCTTGGGCAATATGAACTTCAGTTGAACAAACGGGCGTTCGCAGCTGTCGGCTTTATTTTACAGCGTGCCAATACGAGAGGGCATTTGAGTGTGTGCTTCTTGAAGAATCTGGCCTTGGCTTTAAGGCACCTTACTAGGAGTGTGTGGCAACAGGACTAACTAATTAATTTGTTGCATTCTGCTGCACTGCACTGAACGTACACACTAGCACCTGATCTGGCCTGTTATGCAAAAAGAAGCCTCAACATTGCAAAAAGCAGCTCTCTCTCTCTCTCTCTCTCTCTCTCTCTCTCTCTCTCTCTCTCTCTCTCTCTCTCTCTCTCTCTCTCTCTCTCTCTTTCTATATATATATATATATATATATATGTGTGTGTGTATATGTTTATAACTAATGCTAAAAGGTAATAGATTTTATTATTACCTTTTGTTTATAACTAATGCTAAAAGGTAATAGAGCAGGTTTCTTTGATTCCCAAGTCTCTCCATATCGATGGAGAGTCACACCCGAGTATAACCTGTCCATTTTCTTCTTGAATTTCTCTGCAAGGACATTACAGGGCCACCCTAGAGTTCCCATACACTTTAACCAATGAATTTTCCAGGACCTTTCAAGTCTCAGTGTCACTTTTACTAATCCTTCAAATTCAAACTGATTCACTAATGAATCATTCCGACTGTTTTGTGACTCTGTTTGACTCAAATAATTAAAAAAAGAGATTCACTCAAAGGCTTAGGACTAAGATTAATACAACTAAGATTGTATTTATGTATTAATATCAATTAAGAAAACACAATTCCTTGATATTTCCAGGTTTTCCATGGCTGTGGGAACCCTGTCCTTCCTGCGTTTTGATAAACTGTCTGAGGATAAGCTGCCTTTGCATATTGCTCTGATAGAGCAGGCACTGTTTAAGAGCTCAGATGTGGTGATATAAAAAAAATGCTCCAATAATCATTTCTGTCTGGATTTAGGGGGCATTAAGTGTGACAGTCTCACTCATGGGAAAGGCTGACAGATGTCAAAGTGAAAAATATATAATTCTACAGATAGAGATTGTGAGTGTGTGGTTTGAACTTACAATTCTAGGGTTAATACGTGTATCTGAAAGCCAGATTTAAATTAGTTTGGACTATTCAAAAGATATACTGGTATATTGCATGGAGTGTAAAAGTTTTCATAGCCTTCAAGACAATATGTAGCGGGAGTACATATTTTTGTACAGTCAGACTGGTAACCCGAAGGTTACTGGCTCGATTCTCAATACCGACAGAAAATGACAGAGGTGAGCAAGGCACCTAACCCCCAATCGCTCCCAAGGCGCCAAAGCAAAATGGCTGCCCACTGCTCCGGGTGTGTGTGTTCATGGTTTTCAGTGTGTTCACCCTAATGTGTGTGCTGTGCACTAACTTGAATGGGTTAAATGCAGAGGACAATTTCCGAATATGGGTTTATACTTGGCCTTCACGTCACAAAAAGTTTCGATATAGGACAATTCTGGGGGCAAGAATTCAAGCATATCAGTTATCTTTGTTTAGTTGAATGGATCAACGTGCATGATATTTGTGGAGGAAAAAAATGTCAGACTAAAAAATAAAAATGAGCTTGAAACTTGAAATTCATGGAGGCAGGACGCATCAAAAACGCACCTTTCCCCATTTCCCCGTGTGCCAGACTAAATGCAATATCTGTGTGTGTGATCATATGAATGTGGTGCAGAGGCACCCAAGGCTGTCCAGGTCACAGTATGTCTGAGTCCTCAATGCTGAAGCTGCTACGGCGGCTGCTGTCAATAGAAGCATCGGGGGACATGGCAGACAGCAGCGGGTCTCCTCCCAGCGGCGACAGGGCCTCTTCCATCAGCAAGAAGCCTAGCTCACTCTTCTTTCCCATCTGCGCGATACCTCCACCCAACGTGCTGAGATCCCCCATGCCATCCTGATATCCTGGGATGCCGCCGCCGTTGCACAAGTCCAGCGACTGGGCATAGTCAAAGTGCTGGGAGCTGCCCACTGCTGGGTACTGCAGTGGGGGCTGGGGGTGGAGGTGCTGGTGGAGTTGAGGGTGGGACAGGGGCTGCTGCTGCTGATGCTGGGGGTAGTGAGGAGGGAGATGGGGCTGATGTGTGAGGTGGTTCTCTTCAGGGCTACTCTCCTGCTTGACGAAGGGGCTTAGAACCTCAGTGTTGTTCAGGCCCGAGGGCGAGGTGCTGGGGAGGCCGTGCATTCGGGCCTGCCTTTCAAGCTCCTAAAGAAAAAGCACAAGTTGATCACAATAAGATGGTCAATTTAGTATCTCTCAAAATACCAGTTGTCATTTTTAATGCATTTTTGTATGAGTAGGGAAACACAAATATATACATACCATATTGGTTATGTGTCCATATTAGATTGTTGGTTTTTAATTAGTTTGTATTGTTCTAATTTAGTGTTATTTTGGTATCTTTGAGATCCAATTAAAGTTTTTATTAATAGTTTGAATTATTTTAATATTTTTCATTTATTTTGTTAACATTTTCAGTAAATTTGATATTTATGTGTGGCCCACATTCAGTGACGGCATAATAAAATGTACACTATTTTTCGACTACACCTGTTTTTCCTTATTGTGAGGAGTTTGGAGGAGGACCCCGCCACACATTATTTTCGATTTGATCAAGAACGTAAACTTGCCAACGCTGTTTGAGTATAACATTAGTAGCCAGTCAGTTGCTATTGTTGCCAATCAGATGCTATTGTGTAAAACAAACGTCTATAAAGTTAAACAAAATGTGGCAAATTATCATTTAGAAACGTTTATTAAGAGCCGTGTGTGGTGAGGTTCTGTTTGACTCTCTTCATCGCGGCTTTCTTGGTCTGATTCTGCCTCAAACTGATACTGCAGTTCGACACATATTTACATCAGGACCGGAGGTCATGACGTGCTCGTTGTTTCACCCGTAAAGGTAATGGGCGTTAACTTTCCAGACAACGTAAGCGACAGTTTAGCCAATCACAACACACCGGGGCAAGCTAACCAATCTGAGCCCACTGCGTGTTTCTGAGGGAGTGGTTTCATAGACTCAGGAAGTCTACCGCTCGCTCGAGGACAGAGGATAGCGCGGTTGACAATAAACGTGAAGTTTATGAAAAATAAGACTTTTTAAAAACGAAAAACCACGAATACATGTTATATTGAACCCCATGAACACAATCATGCAAAGAAAAAAAGCAGTCAACCCCCCCTTTAAATGTAGAAGTTAACATCCATTTTTCATACTGTACATTATAATGTTATGGTGCCTGAATTCACTTTAAAATTATGTTTAAAATGATTGTAAACAAATATTTAGGTCCCGCTTTATATTAAGTGGCTTTAAAGCAACAAAAATATATGTGCTCATTAATGTATATTTACTTCGTTCAAGTAATAAAGTATTCTCGTGAGTGTATAATATGCCATTGAAAATACATACGGGTAAGGGGTTCTAATGTCGGTTGCCATGTTGCCCCTCCATCTTGAAAATACATTAGCCAAAGAGGGGCATACCCGTTAATTAAAGCTTCGCCTTTCGCGGTTACGTTTCAGTTAACACTCATGGACAAGGTTGAACTGTTAATCTTGGACTACATTGGCCACCGTAGGAGTTAAAATGAAATCGGAATTGAGAGGAACAGAAACTAATATTCACTGGATGGTCATATACCTTTTCACCGCTAGATGGGGGTAAAAATCACACAGTGTGGCTTTAAGTACTATGTACTTGCATTTGAAATTAATAATTTTATACGATGGACTTATTGTGTACATACATGTTTTTACATTGTACTTATATTTTGAAAATACCTGCATGTAATTACAGCTGTAATTAATCAATGTAATTACATTTGTAATTACACAGTTGCACTTACCCCACCCTTATACCTACCCATACACACCTGTCCCTAACCTTACCCATATTGCACCTCAATAACAGGCAAAGTATTTTACAATATAACCTGAACACAATAAGTACATAATATTTATTTTTTCGATGTAAGTACATAGTGCTTAAAGCCACTTAATTTAAAGTGGGACCCTAAACAATTATTATAATTATTGTATGCATTGTTCATAACATAAAAGTAACGATCAGCAAAAAAAACACTATCAGCCTAAATTTAATATTGTGCATTCCTAATATTGCTCTGGAAACATTTCTTATTATTATCAATGTTGAAAACAGTTGAAAACTATTATACCTTTTTTCAGGATGTTTTGATGAACAAAAGTTCAAAAGAACAGCATTTATTTTAAATAGAAATCTTTTGTAACATTATACATTTCTTTACTGCCACTTTTGATTAGATTAATGCATCCTGCTGAATAAACATTCATTACTTTAAAAGAGATGGACGAACAAGGAACTGATATGATATATCTTGTTGCTAGGCCAAATGTTTTCCATATTGTCACAGACTATTATTCTTAGCGGATGCTTTAGGTTTTTTTTTTTTTGTAATGACTATATTATGTCACATAAGTCCTGAATAAATGTTCACCTGAATACGAATCCACAGCTGTTTGTTTGCCATCTCCATCCTCCTGAAGTTGTTCTCCACCTCTCTGGTTCTATGGATGTCTTTCTGCATGCGTTTAATATACTCCACAGAGGCCCTCAGAATAGTGCCTTTATTCCAGCGCACATCCCTGAACACAGGAGGTCAAGTGCTTATCAGTGAAAGAATACTACAGTTCATCTCCAAGTCTATAACATTCACATCTAGTCAGTATGAAATTAAATGCTCAAATAAATAACACAAACTTACAGGTCATTGGTTTTGGGAATCATGGTGCCCAGCTCCTTAATTCGATCATTGATGTTAAACCTTCTCCTCCTTTCAACTAAAAGGAAAAAAAACCCAAACATTTTTGTTAGTATGATAATACTAAAAATTAGTAGTATTAGGAGAAAATGAAAAATCGAGCCTACTCTTTCTCATACACACTTTCAGTTCTATAGTATGATGTCTGACCTTGACCTTGGTCATCGTTTTATTTGTCTTCTGACTCAATCTAATGATGGGAAATGAGATCGGTTCTGGTGTGTAAATTGTTTATAATGCACTAGCAATATATATACCCTCTTATCCCAAAGTACTTGGGAACAGGCCAAGCTTCTTATTGTACAACTCCAATACTTGTGAAATGCCACAGGCAATTACATTTTAATGCCACGACAGCAGGATCTGTCCGAGTTAACGATAGACCAAAGTATAGTGTGCTGTCAGCTAAATTTGCCCAGAGGTGGTGGTGACAGGGGGTGTCAATGGCAGGGCACAAGCGGAGATAGTGTACTTTAAACTGTGAGGGGTTGTAAACTGAAAGAAATGAGGGGGGAAAAGAGCATACTCACTCAGGTTGTGGTTGTCTTTCTTCTGCCTCTCTTTAGCCATTGCCCGAACTTCAGCATCTTGCCAAAAACAAAAGGCAATACCGTCAACTAACAAGTTTAGCTATACACCGAACTTCAGCATCTTGCCAAAAACAAAAGGCAATACTTTCAACTAACAAGTTTTGCTATACACGCAAATGTTGTAACTGGATTTATGACGCTTTGCAATAGTGATGATAAATGACATTGCTTTGGAATAGTGAAATGCGCTTACATTTTATCCAGCAGAGATATGTGATAAAGTTTCTCTTGTGTCTTATAGATGTTAAGCAGTGTCTTTTAGGCTCTGCTGAATTTGCAGTTGTTGTTTTTTTTTTCTTGGTTGGTACGGAAACAAATTACTCGAAGACACAACACTCATGATATAAAACAAACATTTTTGAGTATGATCTAATATTCTCACCAATTTGATGTCAAAATGCTTATGCTTCCCATAATTCATGTCATTCAGATCACTTACATGCACTCTTTTTAAAGGGTATATACTACCTGACAATCTTAAAAAAAATTAAGTATATAAATTCTGTAGAAGAATTAAATCAATCCCACATTTGTATTTCTTAGCAAAATAAATGTTTTCAATATTCATATATATATATATATATATATATATATATTATGGTTTTTAATAGGGGAAAACAATAAGGCGACACGGGATAATGGTTGAAGTTAGTTGACAATTATTTTATTTTATTTAATTAGATACATTTTGGTTCATAATTCCTATTCATTTACATGGCTTATTCTTGACCACTATAGTAAAATAGTTTAAAGTCTGGGTAGTATTGCTAATAATGTGTCTAAACTTTAGATTGTTTCTGGAACTTTTGATGCCATAGCTAAAATTGTATGTGGTTCCTAACAGTAATGTCAGTGTGTGCAGCAGTGCTTTGTTTTGTACATTTCTAGAGAATGTACCTGACAGCTCTCTCTTTATGGCCAGATTTGCAGGACAGGAGTTGCTGGTCATGGCGATAGCTGATCCGGACATACCTGGCCCTGTGTACACATCCAAATGGCTGCTGGAAAGCGGGAGCTACGGTGCAAAAAGAGTTATGTGAGTCTTGGTGAGATGACAACAGCTGTATTTAAAGCTACAAAGACAAAAATCTTTCAAACCATTGAGTATCAGTTAAACTAAACCATGGGTACAGTTGAAAAACATATTCCCCTATATTTGAAGACTACTGCATGTCCTTACTGCAATCTATGCTTTACTTAGGGCCGGTTCACACATCGCGTCTTTTGCACGCTCAAGTTCGTTATTTCAAATGTAGGCGCGCGGTATGTAAGCGGTGCGGTCGCGGTGCGACGCGCTCGTTTTTTCCATGCGCGTCCGCGTCGAGATGAAAACATCTCAACTTTTCAGAATACCGCAAGCGCACCATACGCACACAATAGGTCATGTGACAAGAACCAACTGAAGCGCAACCGCCCTGGCGCTTTGGAAAATGGAGAATGCGGCGCGCCCAGCGTTTTCTACGCGTTTTTAGGCGCTATATGTGAATCCGGCCTTACTAAAGGAGATAGAACTAGTTTGTCTTGCAAATGGCATTTTTATGAAGCTATATTCAGCGTAACCCTGGTAAATCATCACAATCACTAGAAACCCAATAAACACTCTGCTTATCTCTAGAGCAAAGCCATAAACACTTGAGATAATGGAGATAAAACAAAAAAATATCACACTCTGCTATTGCTTCTAGGTGAGAGCAATGATTGACTATGTTCTTTCTTATCTGGGTCTTTATGGTTTTATGCCAGTTGTATCTTTTATTCCATCTAAGTGACAGAGAATAATTGTAAGCGAGCCGGCTATGAGCTCCTAATGAGCCGTAACAGATAAATCAGCTCAGATACCTTATCACAGAAGCTACTGTGAAGCACGGAGGCAAACAAACACAAATCAACAGTAACGAATCAGATTGGTGCCCATTATGCAAAGCCATTACTTCTGGATAAACGTGCAACCACTGTTGCATAAATCCTTACGATTTTCTTACGATCGATTTCTCGGCGAAGCACGCCTCATATTATGAGATGATGACATACTGAGAAAACAGAAATGGCTCATTTAGCATTTCGGATGTGATGAGAAAATCCAAGAGGAATGTTTAAAAAAGAGGGTGTGAACTTATGAATGGTGCTTCCTGACAAACAATGGCGATGATTTGAAATATGTGTATGCACAATGCAAAGTGTTTGATGCCCAATCGGTTTAGGGTATTCCATTTTTAGAGGTTTTTAATCACTGATCAAAGAAACCATGATCAAAGAGGGCATGGTCAACAGGGTCAGAGGCGGCCTTTGCGGCCTCATTAGGAGTTGAAACCTCACCTCTTCACCCCCAAGTATTTTCCGACCTCTAAAGCCCCACATAAAAATAAAGCTTGCACACTAAATATTGAGCAAAGTGGTCGATGTACCTCATCAAATCTGAGACTATTTGCCCCGTTTGCTTTTTCAATGGCCATATTACAAATCCACCAGGATTAGGTATTTAATCGTTCTGGAGATAAGCATAATAACATCATTTATCAAGGAAAACCTTTGCATATGGAAAGAATGGTTGGGAAAAATAGCAAGGTAGATATGTTGCTGGTAAACAGAAGTAAACACTTCCTTATGCGTGACGTCAGAGAATCTGGAACCCAAAGATCAATCATTCCGAACACTGATCAATAGGAGATTCAATCAGACGCATTCACTCAATACTGTGAAAAATAAACACTGTTAAATATAATATAATATAATTCTGTCATCATGTATTCATGTCATTCCAAACCTGTATTGCTTTTTTTCTTTTTCTGTGGGACACATATTTTGTCTGTATAATGAAAATCATTGAGATCCAAAACATCAATGAACCCCACTGGCTTCCACTGTGTGTCTATATTTGGAACACCATGAGGAAATGATGACAGAAATTAATTAATGGGTGAACTATATCTTTAACAGTTGAAACTGTTGTACTCAGTTGCTCCCCTGCAGGTCCACCTAAACAACAGCCATAAACAATGAGCCATTTACAGATATATGAGCACAACCTGCTATAAGTGTACAGTTAAATGTGTGTGACAAGGTTACTGGTGTCCTTAAAGCGCCCATGGCAAGTCCCTCTTGTTTTTAGGAATCAGACGCACAGAAACAAATAGCAGCAAGACTAAACAACCCCACCCCCCTCTTCTGCCTGCAGAAAGGAGAGTGATGGGAAAAAGTAGGCCTTACCAGCTGAATCTTCTCTCCATCGATAACCTCCACAATAGCATAAGTTTTATTTGTGTCTTTCATATTGGCCTCTGAATCTCTCATTGCTGCGCACACTTGTCGTTCACCCTAGATCTCCCCGAAGAGACTAACTCGAGCCGCCCAGGGACCTTCTCTCTTCTACTTTCCCTAACCACTAAACACTGAACTTTCCCCTATCTGGACTTTCAGACTCCCCTCCCCAGCCCTCTCTCTCCCAAACCTCCCCCCTGCTCCCCCACCTTCACGAAATGCCTTGTAAACAAGTTGAACTCTAACTGAGAGCAGCTTAATTGTTAATGTTGGGCAGTTACTTTAAATACAAAGCACAGTGCTCCCACTTTCCTGATTTCCAACGCAATGTCTTCCCTTGAGTAAATCAGGCCACGATTTTAAGTCAATTAAACATTTTAAATACTGAAAACATTTCCTCCCGAGACATGTCGAAGTAAGCTGGCAAGGTCCTAATATCAGTTATCCAATAAATCAAGCACACAAAAAAAAAAAAAAAAAAAAAAAAAAATAAGCCGGCAAAGTTCTCTGAGTCTAAACAGAAAATGAAGCATTTTGAGGTTGCATGAGAGAAAAACAGTTGCTTCATTTTACTGAGATGGAGCTTTGCTATAATTAGATGTGACTTTTGTAAATCAGACAAAGATGCTTTTCATCCCTATAACCCTGATAAAAAAGCAGCACAACAAATGGATCCAGCATAATTCCTCCATTGTCAAAGTACGAGGTTGCGGGGGTTTCAAAAATAGACCTATTCAGAGACAAGAAGACGCAGACTGTGCATCACAAACAGGAATTATTCACTCAATTTTCCACTTACCTTCTGGGATTCAGTCATCTGTATTAGTCACCGGCGACAATATCAACATCTAAAAGGCCTGAACTGAGTGAAGTCTTTACTTACTGTGTTTGGCATCTGGACCACAGGGTCAATATAAGCCTGGATGTCATCATAACTGGACTGCAGGCTGATGATGTCATCAATAACCTCGTCCATCTTGTCAAAAACACATAAGGAGGATTTAGGCACCTTGTGCATTTGCATTCTACAAAATAAGTACACTTTCTCTTGATTTTCTCTGAAGATTTTTGCCTTAAATTCTCCAAAATAACTGTGTCGAGTAAATATATAATTGTAATATTACAGATGAAAGAAGAGCCGTACAGGCATAATCCCTCTGTAGCTTAGCTCACAAAGGTTGTTAGTGTGCCACAAGCAAACATTCACTTAGAATCCCATAGGATTTGGTGGCATTGGGAGCGGAGGAAGGAAGGAAGGACCAAAGTCTGCTTCGTTCCAAAGGGCCATCCTGCCCTGGGTTCCCTGTCACTCTTTAATCTGTAATTATACCTCCACGGCCATAATTGGCCACTTAAACACCAATGACAATGGAGTTAAGTTAGTTAACACTCTGACCTTTATGTGCACCCGGGCAAAAAACACCAACCAAGGGTGAGAAATGGAGAAAATCATAAAAGGCATAGCGTATGATAGATGAGCAAGACATTGTCATTTTCTGTGAACTGAAAGAGGAACTATGGTGCTAAATATATAACTGCAACTGTTTTTTTTTTATTAAAGGTGTTGAGACATCAACATGAATAATTGAATGTGTAGATATGTTATGAGAAATGTCTTTATTTCAAACATGCCTGGACATGCTTCCAGCCCACAACTGTATGAAAACTAAGAAACTACCTCGTTCTCATGGCTAGAGCCGATGTTGAGCATGGCCATGGGACTGTTGGGTGCGCTGTTCCCAGCGGAGTTCATGAGCTGCTCAGTGCGCATGCAAGTAGAGGGCATGGTTGGTGGGACGGTTCCTGTCTGACCTTGGGGCATGGTGGGTGGAGAGGGCTGTACTAAGCTTGTGACTGCGTGTACTGCCTGCTTGGTGGCATATGTGGTGGACAGGTACTCCTTGACTTGCTGCCGTTGAGACTGTCGAATGTGGTAGTCTGTGGGGTTCTCAAGATGGGTCTGCACCTGTAAAATATAATATAATATAATGTAATTATGTCATGTTTTCACTCTTGTCATTCTAAACCTGTATTGATTTTATAATATAATAGAACAGTACTAATAGTAGTAGTACACTAATAGTACATAGTAGTACACTTACGGTATGTTCAAAAACATACAGTAAACATTGTTTTTTTTAAATTAATTATTTTATTCATCAAAGATGTATTAAATTGATCAAAAGTGACAGTAAAAGCATATATATTAATATTTCAAATAATAAAAAAACCCTACATCATAAAACTGATCATAATAAATGTCTTGAGAGCAAAATCAGTATATTAGAAAGATTTTTGAAGGATCATGATACATTTTAAACTGTATTTGAATAGGAAACAGTAATATTGATTAAACCTTAGAGAGACTTTTTTCAAAAACATTCTCCAAATGTACGGTAGTGGAAATATATTTTGACAGAAATATAAGAACTGTAAGAATGCAATAACTTGCATTTTCTAAAGCCACTCATTGAGTATTAAACACAGAAGTATTTTAAAAATGTGTGCATCGTCTGGCAATATCTCAATATCAATGTCTCATGACTTACAATTCCAGGGGAAAGTACAGCGTTTTAACTGTCACCGTTACAAAACCAAAAACAAAAAAAAATAAAAACAAGCCAAAGCCTTCAGTCTCAGTCATCTATGTTTTAGAGCCACAGTCATAGATGGTTACATAACTGGGCTTTAAATCTAGGCATGTACGGAGCACACAGGGGCCAGAAAGAGCCTCTAGAGAGCTTCAATGAATCACACAGGCACCTGCTGGTGGAGGTTCAGAGCGGGGTTGACGTCTGACTGGACTGGCCTCATTCTTTCACTTCAAAGCCAGACTGTCTTTAACTGAGTGATTTAGAACACAAAACTGACATTTGATAAAATGTGTGATAAATGTGCAGTGATGAAAAGAAAAAAAGGATTTAAGTGTTAGCAAAGCAACATATTGTCTGTGAACTGTGCTCATATTTGAGCGGGCATGCACATCAACAAAACTGTGTTCCAATGCCTGTATACCGATGGAAAATATCAGCTACAAAACATCAACCACATTCTAGAATGAAAACAAGCCTCAGGATTAGTGGATGAAAGCTTGCAAATTATTCCATTTCTGTCCAATCACTTCTATTATTTAACTGTAAGATTAAAGAACATGATGGAGCAAGTAAAACTTTTATAGGCAGTGTAAGTGAAGGATACAGGACGCACACACACACAAGCTATAAACCGGGGACACTGTCTGGGAGGGCAATTCCCTGGTGTTAAACCTCTCCATGAAGGCTATGTAAAGCAATTTTGGGTAGGGCCAGTTGCACTGAGCTCTCAGAGGTGAAATTACAGAAGGTTAGTTGTGGTTAGAAGTGCATCTAGCATGGAGCTCTTCATTAGATATTTTTATTCAATCTAGGAACTGTGGTGGTAATACGCTCTGTGTGAAACATGAGCTACTGTTGCTTAATCCTTAGGTAACACGTGGTTGGCCGCATGGGAAATTAGCAATAATGTGCTAGTAGCAAAATGTATTGCCACTTACACTCAAGAAAGTAATACTACTTTGGTCTAAGCAAAACAGAGGCTTAACTAGCCTAACAGGTTCCGTTTGGCTCAGTTAAACATAACTAAAGAACGAGTCAAGTCGACTAATATTACTTTATTATCAAGATACAGGTTATTTTAATGCTTGATTTATGATAACCAACATGCCAATTGTCAGATGTCATTATTTATTTGATTTAAACTGAATTTAAATTATGTACTACAGTTTGCATGCATTGATCATTGATCAAAAGTGATTCAGAAACATGCATAGCATTACAAAAAATGTATATTTCAAATAAATGCTGTTTATTCGAACTGACAATTCCTGAATAAAATGCATCATGGTTTCCACAAAATATATTAGGCAACTTCAATGTTTTCAAATGTTTCTTGAGCGGCAAATCAGCATATTAGAAAGATTCCTGAAGGATCATGTGACACTCAAGACTGGAGTAATGATGCTGAAAATTCAGCTTTGCCATCACAGGAATAAATTACATTTTGAAATAGATTATATTGTAAAACAGCGTTTTTAAAACGTAATAATTTTTTCACAAATATTGCCGTTTTCACTGTACTTTTGTTCAAATAAATGCAGACTTAAGCGTAAGAGACTTATTTTAAAAACATCTTTCTGACCCCACCTTTCTGAACTTTAGAACTGTAGTAGTTTTATTTATGCTTTTAAACACAATTAAATGACCTTAATATAAAACATTAACACCATAATATGCATTATAGCTTATTAATTATATAAATATCATTGTTATTTTATTATTTGAAGCAATTTAGTTAAAAATTGTTTATACATATATAAACAGTCAAACTGTTTATGAGTCTGTATCTCTATTGTTAATGGGTCCTAAGAAATTTATTGATATTATTGTCTTAAAACCTTAATGTTTTTGTCGCCTACCACACACAAAGTTGTTGAGCAATTAACTGAACAGATAACAAAGCCTGTTATTGTCTATTCAAAGAAGCACAAGAAGTAACTACAATAAATGATTAAATAACTCTACAATACATTCCATAACCTCAACTGTCTAAAACTTTACAGATCCCCCCCCCCCCCCCAAAAAAAAAAAAAAAAAACTGGAGATGTTTTGTCATGCTCTAAAAGAAGAATGAAGAAAACAATTAAGTTAACTTGTAGGTGAAGTACAAAGTTTCATAACATCGCACACACCTAAACTCAAAATTCCATGTACGTACACTGAGCACAAAGTCGCTTTCTTTAAACTAACTGATAACAATCCAGGATACAGATGGAATCAGACAGAAACATGTCACCTGTAAGAATGTCTTCCTGTGCGTTATCTCTGTATAAGTCATGTCAGAGTGGCCCCTCTTTCCTCTTACCTGGCTGCCGTTCCACCGCATTCTTCTACAAATATTCCTTACTTTGTTTTTGATCTTGGTTGAAATGTAATCCGGCACACCAAAGCCGTGGTCAGTCCTGCACGACCCACTGACTTCTGGACTTTGCCCACTACTCTTTCACCGCAATATAAGAGGAGATTACCAAAGTACTTAATCTTGCCTAATTTGGTCTTCGTGCACTCTTTAGAACTCATTCATCCAGTTGGGACCACTGGGGTGGCCGGAGCACGGCTAGACTACCCAATGGAAGGCAAGATTAGGGTCTCACGGGGGAGCTCTTTCATACTACAGAACACATAGCTGCACAATGATTAGATGGAATTTGGCAAGATTTAAGGGAGAGGGCGTTTCTTATCTTAGTATTTCCCACAAACACCTATCACGCTTTTCATGAAAACCAAAAAAAAAAAAAAAAAAAAAGGTTTCGAACTAACAGACATTTTTCACATTTCTGGGGTTGAAGCAGAAGTGGGTAAAGTTTTGATAAACTTTTATAGTGGTGAACAGAAACTACAACCAAAATATTTTTGGGAGTACCAGTTGATCCAATATCAATAGATTCAATATGAAAATGAATGCCAAGGTACTAAAACACAAAAGGGCAGATACTAATAATCTTGTGCCCGTGCAAACCCTCTTTTGGCATTAAAAACTGCTATATTTACTGAAGACGCAGTGAAAAATTAGCGCTGAAAAAGCTTGGACACAGTTATTTTTTGCGGATGACCATATTGCATGTGTATTTGTAGGAGTTTCCCTGTCAGACAGTAAAACTTATGGACGGAGATTATTTATTTTGGTTTAATTTAAGTAGCTAATTTAGTGGTATTTCCAGCATTTTGTATCTGACATGACATTGGATTCGCCTATTCTCTGCAGAAATTTCCTCTTCCAACTGCGTTTTTACTAGATTGCAGCTGCATGTTAATTTGCCCTGTTTAGTAAATCTTTCCCAAAGTAGTCTTTAATGTACATATGATTATTGTTGACTCTTGTTGACAAAGCGCTTTTCTTCCTTTTTGTTAATTCGCTTCATCACACCCAAATTCAGATGAGCACACACATGATGATGGATATACCTTTAGCACTTCAACAGGCACCTGCATGGGTGCCTGGAAGTGAGTTGGTGCGGTGATGGCTGATGAGGGTGCAGTTGGGCCTGGCATGCGATGCTGCATGTAATGCATGGATGCTGCCTGTTGTTGCTGCCGCTCCCGCTGCTCCTCCTGCTGCATTTGGTCCCGCATGAGCTGCAGGCGCAGGCCGATGCGTGACGACATGGCTGGGGGACGCGGGGGGCGGGCTGCTGTCGCCGCGCAGTCCAGCCCGAAGAGTGGTGGGGTTTCTGCAAAGGAAATAGAGGAAGAGAATTTGAAGTAAATGGATCCAAGGTATTATACTGTATATTTATAGTTTTAAAAACAGTATCAGTAGCAACATTTAGTTAAAAAAAAAAATAGGGTTAGGTTTAAAGTTGTGTGTTTTTTATATATATATATATATATATATATATATATATAGAGAGACACAAATAAATGCTGTTCTTTAGAACTTTCTAATTGTCAAAGAATCCTGAAAAAAATCATGGCTTTCAAAAAAATATTATACATAGTACAATATCATAATAAAAACGGTTTTTGAGTAGCATATCATATTAGAATGAATTTTGAAGGACCATGACACTGAAGACTGGAGCAGTGTAAAGATTCAGCTTTGAATCACATTTTAAAATGCGTATTTCATTTACATTACATTTACAATTATTCATTTAGCTGATGCTTTTATCCAAAGCGACTTAAAATTGCTATATATGTCAGAGGTCGCACGCCTCTGGAGCAACCAGTGGTTAACTGTCCTGCTCAGGGACACATTGGTGTCTCACAGTAGATTCGGACCCGGGTCTCTCACACCAAAGGCATGTGTCTTTTCCATTGCACCATCACCACCCCACTATATTGCACTCTGTATCTGTATTTGCGATCAATTAAACATTGCAACAGCAAAAAAATGCTGACCCCAAACTTTTGTAATCACAAAATAAACCCTTACAGGGTTATCGGGGAAATTATTCTGAATAAATTAATTAATAAATAATATGATATATATATATATTTATCTTTTCTGACCATCTTAAAGCAGCTAGAAACAAGCCCCCATCTTCAAACACAGCTACATGGTTAAGATGGATTTTCCAGAACACACACACAATGTATAGACTGTGGCTTGACATATTTATAAGGTACAATCACAATATAAAGCCTCAAGTTTAAATTAATAACAGAATAAAAGTATAGAACCTAAAGAGGAACCTAAAAGAGAAATCACGTAACTTGACATTTCCTAAAATAGAAAAAAAATCACTGTGTACAAAAAAATATTTTAAGATTTTTAGCTATTATAACCACATTCCCCATTTAACCACCATATGATGAATCCATGTCAATTAGGTGTCCTCAAATTGCCTGAAAGAATATCAAAAACCTAAGGCATTCCTATGGTACCACAAGGAGACCGATGGCTCTTATTAAATACAACTCAGAAGTAACGATGAGTGTGATGGGGAAGTCATGTGAGAGTCAGGTGGTGTTTTTCTTTTAAAGCTCATGTGAGTTGTCTTTTTAATTTGGAAATGTCTCAAACATCCTCACTCCATGCCTTTTACCCCACTATAAATAAAGGCCCACACCCTGTATTATTCTGTGGTCCTGGGGAGTCCCTATTTGAACAAGTTCCTCTTTTTGGGGTGCCTCAGAAGACCAATATGCAAACAAGCATGACTTTGCTAAAAGGAAGTGGAATTTAAGAGTACTGATAGAGAAGGATGGGGTACTAAGTATGCACACTATGCTAGATAAAGCCATCTGAAGCCTGCCAGGCACGTCCTCAGTTGCTTTACATCACAAACTATACAGTACATGGCCACGGAGTAGAAAGGACAACCCAGAGAGACTATGGAGAAAAGCTTATTGTACTAGAGGTACAATAAGCAAAGCAGCTCCTATTGAGATAGTACTGAAGCAGTATTTAGCCCACAGTGTACATTTCAGCGGTGGAGGGGGGGCAAACACACTACAAGCTTTGTGGTTCATACTGGTCAGTGAACACTTTCAGGCTCTGTCACCAGGGCAGTTGCCAGAGGTTGACTCAGTTCCAGGAGAGCAGAGTTTTGGGATGGGCTGTCTTACAAACAGCTGGACTGATATACAGAAGAGCCGGATCACCGTGGGTGGTTCATTACCTGCTGATTATTTAATTTTAAAATGAGTGAGCCGAGATCAAATCTGAAGGTGGCACAAGACCATTTGAAAAAATGACTGTTATGATACTTGTGGCAGGTGTTATTATGTTGCTTTAATGGTTGGAAAGATGTTCTGGCAAGTTTCTAGAGCAGGAATTCACAAACCTGCTCCTGGAGGGCCAATGTCCGAAAAGTTTAGCTCCAACTTGCCTGTTGCGTCAATACACCAGTCTGGAAGTTTCTAGTGCTGCGTTTGATCACGTACCATAGTAGGTACTACACTTGGTTTGAAACTTACTTCAGGATAGATTAAAAAAAGTATTTTCTATATAGTATGAAAGTTGGACGTACTACATCTGCCATGTTGTCATTGTAATGTGCCATACGACATCAGTTGCGTCGATTCACTTCTATTTTGAGTGATTTCCACAATTAGCTTTGGGTTCAGTTGATAATGGGAATTCTCTTTGTTAACCTAATGAAAGCTGCTTGTTTTGAAAGTGAGTTCTGTCAGAGATGTACTTCATACATTGCAACAAAACTATTAAAAAAGCAATCTGCCATTGGCCTTAGAGCTGGTCCCACCCCAAGTTACACCATTGGTTGAGTCAGTGTTGTGTCGGGCCGATCGGGATTCAAGC
Source organism: Pimephales promelas (assembly GCF_016745375.1). Next base: position 4,096,719 of record NW_024121188.1, read on the forward strand.
AAACAGAGCAATGTTTTGATAGTGCCACACAGCATACATTTACACTTTTAAAAAAGGATACACTGAAATTAAAATTCTGTCCAGTACTGGTAATCCGATAATTATTTTTATGTTATGATCTTTATTAAAACGATATATTATTTTGAGTAAATAAACAAAAAGACAAAAAATGTAATCAATTGTTTAAAATTCTACAAGTGAATAACACTAATGCACAGTATAAATAATGGATATTCATTTTATACTTAGCTAAATATTGCATCTAATAGTGCTTATATATTATCATTACTGAAAAGATAGGAAAATACCAATACTTGAAAATCTCTAAAATATCAGCCAATAACCATTTTTCAAGGGAATTAAACTATCATCAGCTTACATATAGTCGTATCTACCTCTTAAATGGGAATAGGAGTATTTTAACATTCAAAGTAAGTATGAGCAATAGCTTGACTATGACTATGACACATGACTAGGTGGTGATTTATAACTGGTCAAATAACTTGTAATTTTCCCAGATTTTCCAATGAAGAAACAACCTGCTTGCTTGATTGTTTCTCAGAAGTCCACTGAAGAGTCAGAGTTTGGCGTTCTCATATCTTGTATCAACAAAACATTTCAGGCTCAGCCCTAAACATAGTGACGTATACAGTATATCGGGCATATACTGACGCTGCTCTGTGCGTAAACCACCTCCTTCTGTGACGTCACTCTCCCACACCGCCCATCAGCGAATGCCAGGCATACACTGCCCCGCTGGAGATGCATCCAAACAGAGCCAGCTATCAAAGTGCTCCATTGTCACAGTAGTCACTAACCAGTGAATTTATGGCATCTTTACATCAAAGCATGAAGAAAAAATAGAAAAAGCCACAAAGATTATGCACATATACACAAATACACCTGCATACTTACAAGTCTCATATCATTCAATATGTCACTATGCCTGTGTGCCCCCTTTAAAGGGGTCATGAACTGGCTTTTTTAATTTTTTTATATTGTTGTCTGAGGTCAACTTATGATGTTCGCTTGGTTTTTGCATTCAAAAACATCAAAATGAATAGGTAATTGGCTATTTTCTACCCTAGTTTTGAGCCTAACTCAAAAACGCTCGGTTTTTATGGGCGTCTCGCATTGAAGACTTGGAAGTAAACGCCCACTGCTGTGAGTGGATAACAGTTTTGCATATTATAATGAGTTTCAACTCAGCCGTTGATACACTTGGGGGAAATTGTTTTGAAAACGTCCAATGTTGTAAAATGGCAACCGGAACGATTCGCCCATATATGTTCGACTCAGAGTCTGTGTGTTGCACCATTCCTGTCAGATCCAATAAAGACGTAACATCACCGTTTTTTTAATATTAATCGGTCTGCAAATCCAGTCTTCTTTACAAAACAATCCTCAGTGAAATGAAGCGAACAGATGGACAATGTTTTACCTTCATCAGTTGGAATGTCATTAAATGAAGTTTAACCATACATTCCTATTGGAATCCAGAGGAAGCTTATGCAGCAACTGTTTTCTTCCACAACCAGGCACTGCACAATATTTTATATTGCTCGGTAGCTCGATCCAGTTTGTCATACCTAATAACATAGGTAGGCCTATGTTATTTAGCTCTGTGTGTAATGTGCGAATCGGTGGGCGGGGCTAAACCAGCCGTGTTGAAGTAGGCGTTGATCTTCTTCTGCGGGGGTGGTGTTTTATCCTCTTTGACGTCATAGTTCCCCACTTTTAAAAATGAGTCGTTTGCTTGGGCTGGTGTCAATAAAAGCTTTTACTGGACTAACAAGGACGTTTTCAGTTCTGAAACTTACAGGATATTCTTATAATATTATGACCTTTTAGAAGTCAAAAGCTCAAGGAAAATTTGATTTCTCAGTTCATCACCCCTTTAACACAGCAAAGATCAATACTGTGATATATTATTATTAGTTGCAAACAATTGGTGGAAAATATAATGCATGTCTTCATTAAGTGGCGAAGACAGTGATAATGTGGAAAAAAAACAACAAAAAAACTCACATTGCCTATCCAAACACCATATGTCAGAGCACATGCACTAACCAGGCCAATACTCAAACAAATGTAAACATAAATCTAAGAAATGCCCCCAGAATACTTGTGTGTGAATACTAATGCAAGAATACTAATACACTGGGTGGTCAAGGTTTGCCAACTAGCCCCAACTACTAGATAATGTAACTACACAAAATGAATACAGAAATGTATTCATTCAGAAATGTATCCTTATGTACTAATGGCCATTTTAAAAGTTGATTCGGACAAAAATAAAACAATTTGCAGGTTATTTGAAACATATGACTACTATTTCAGTATAGCATGGCAGACATTTCCAGGGAATTGAATAGCTTGCTTAGGTCTTCATTATTTCCTAGAATGCAATGAGCATTAGCATTAGCCAGAGTAGCTAAAGTGATCAGTTTGTGTTCAGAGTTAACGTCTGCAATATCAGGCATTCACAATTCTGAGATTTGGTTAGAAACTGCTCCTTATATGCAAATATGAATACATCATAGTTGTGGGGTTTCTGACACTGCAGTAACCTGCACAGGAATGGTGGGCAAGGGTCTGGTAAAGTACCTGATTATATTGGCTCGTCTTCAGTTTCTGCCCACCCTTGATTTACCGTCCGCCCTTTCTAGCAAAGCAGCGAGGCAAGCGGAACCAAAAATAACACCCACACTTTCTGTTCCTGTTCCTTGCAGAGACACCCTGTTCCCTCAGGGTAATAGACTGCTGCTGTGTAAAATGACTCTGCAGCACACAGTGAACTTTCCATGCTCTGGCCAATTTATCTGGCATGTTCTAAGGATTCACACTCGCACATGGGATTAACACTCGCCGGGATAACGCTAGGTGGGATGGGTAAGGGAAGGACATCACTCAAGTAGGAAGTTGAACCTTTTGACAGTGTCTTCACAGCACCCTTTTCCTTCCTCTTTTTCCTCAAGACAATCAAGAGCGTCAGTTTTCCACAAAGCTGCTTTATTTGAGTTTTGATTTGGTACAAACCAGGTCACAAACATTACAAGGAATTCAACTGGAGCAAATAACGACAAATGGCAGATATTAAAATGATATGCTATTGTCAAAATAAATAATCTACAAGCAAATGTAGGCATCACAACATTATAGTGTAGAGTATAAACAAAATGTACACTCATTTTGAGATTTGCTAAAGATAGCATTTAAGTACTATTTTTTAATGTTGAACTTTTACGTTAGCCTAATCGTTACCAATATGCTAAAAATAACATAATATGATCATTTAAAACAATTCTGCATTTCTTCTCTTGTTGCAGGTTTCTTAATCTAGTTGTTTAATAAACCTAGCAATGTGTACTAAAACGATTGTTGGCTCTCTGATGAATGATTGTAAGTCGCTTTGGATAAAAGTGTCTCCTAAATGCATAAATGTAAAAAACATAAACAACAACTTAAATATAGTACTGATATATTATCTATCGTTTTTATGAATTCCGTAAAATAAGCACAAAGATGGCAGAGATTTTTAAAACAAAATGGAGCACATTGATTGATAAACTGAATATCATCTAGGGTCCCATGATTTCCAGAAAATAAAAACAGAAAAATCCCCAAATGATGCTTGTGTCATGTGCAGTGTGGTCATGCCTTTTGGGCTCTCAACAACACAGCGATTACCTCACTCGCAAACTCATGCAATCAAGTAAATAAACATCACTAAAACTTCTGCTTTTAAAGTCACTAATCCGCTGTCCTCAATCCAAAACTGTTCTACACTGTTTCATTTCACTGTTGATTGACACTGAGAATGGTGAAAATGACAATTTACTTAACATCAAAAGAGAAAAAACACTTTCAGGTTTCCCAGCTTTCACGTGAATAAGACCTCCATGAACTTCCATGACCTTCCACTTTTAACTCTTTCCCTGCCATTGATGTTTTTCTGTCATTTATTATTAAAGCTTCCCCACCATTGACGGAATTTTTCCGGCAATCCATGGTTATCACTGTTATATGATAGGGGTGCTATGACGCATTGTATAGAATATCCGGATCCAAAAACATGCAAAAAAAAAAAAAAAAAAAGTGATAGAAGCATTGCTTATGCACATGTAAGCGAACATGATCATCAAACATTAAACAGCATAGAAATATTACTGAATGAAAGTAAAAAAAAAGAAACAATTTTCTCAGCTTTTTGTTCAAAATGCTGCTTTTTTGTATGAAACCTACCTGATTTTTTTAATGATCACATTTAAGTGTTGATAAAACAAAAAGAATGTATGAAGCTAGAATAAAATCAAAAATAAAAAAAAGAACAGAAAAAAAAGATTCTGTTCTCTTTATATATATATACAGTGTATGTATATATATATATATATATATATATATATATTAGGGGTGTAACGGTACACAAAAATCACGGTTCGGTACGTACCTCGGTTTTAAAGTCACGGTTCGGTACGTTTTCGATACAGCAAAAAGAAAGAAATGCCAGAGAAATTTCCTATTTGTTTAAAGAAAAAAATATTTTTAAATAAGTGCGAGTTTTCCTAGATCTTGAAACTTTCAGGTTTATCATCTTTGAAGGATGAACAAATAATGTTTTGGTCATCACATTAAAAATAACTTTTAAATATATATTTATTTATATAATATTTGAATTTTGAAGTGCTGGAAAAAGATGTGTGAAGTACTTGAAAGCATTTCACCATTCCAGCCAAACTGGTTTCAGTTAGTGTTTCTATATTAAATCCATGGTGAATGTTGCTGGTCTGTGGACGTAAAGTATTACACTAGTTCATTCACGGCACAATGTTTTTCCTGGTTTCCATGACAGCGCTGTTTGATCTAATAGAGATCTAAGGTTTATAAAGGAGAAATGTGAATGCATCTCACTAGATCTCGCAGCGATGTTATTACCTCAGTGGCGAATTCAAATGTTTTCTTTACCGGATCTCTTAGCGCTGTGAAGTAACAGTGTTGCTTGATCGAGATCGGCTCGCGCTGCACAGATGTTGCTGGTCCGAACTGATAAACGATCCGTGAAGCACATAACGAGGAGCGCAGTTTCGTTCTGCTTTCATTACGCTTGCCATTTGATGTTGCGCAATGTTGTGTTGGCCGCGTCAGCACGAATTTTGCCGGCAGGAAAAATGGTCCAAGCAATCGTTCGGTTTGTATGCGTACCGAACCGGAAGCCTCGAACCGAAACGGTTCAATACGAATACATGTACCGTTACACCCCTAATATATATATATATATATATATATATATTATGATCAGATATTCATACAACAAAATATTTTGGGGTGCATGAAATTTTGTGAAAATAACCAAAAATGCTGTCAGTCTGGCAACTTTAAAAAAATGCTGGTTGGGAAAGAGTTAAGTGGTCATATGCTGGATTAAACGGATTGCTGGATTTAGTCCAAGAGGCAAGACAACTTAATCCTGACACAGCAGTGACACAATACATCACATACTTTCTACAACAGCTGTTTTTTCCAGACCGTTTTAAAATATAATGTGTATATAAAAACAGTATATTGTTTGGCTGCATTTAATTGTTAAAATATGAAAATATTATTATTATTATTATTATAACTATTTAAAATAACTTTATTTATACATATTTTAAAATGGAATTTATTTCTGTGATGGCAAATCTAAATTTTCAGCATCATTACCCCAGTCACATCATATGCTGATTTTCTGCTCAAGAAACATTTCTTAAAATCAATGTTATATTTTCTACGTGCATTGTTAGATATCATCGCCAACTTTTTTGGCGACAAGGATTTCTTCTCCTGTGGCTCGGCATATGTATGGTCCACCATTAAACATAACAGTGGAATGCAGCCTTTTAAACTTGCCGGGGCAGTGACTCTCACTGCTCTACTCCTCTGTTTCTGATGCTTTCGGTTGCGTCACACTGGCTCTGAACGAAAACGCGTTGTGGAAACGCGTTGGCCTAGTACTTTTTGTCCCTCTCTGCTATTATAGTTTTTCAAGATGGCGGAACTACATCAAAGCCTCCGTGGACCTACCAGTCCCATGTATTTAAAGAAAATAAATTCTTCGTTTCTGAGGATAAGTCAGAGCTTATTATAAGTATTTGCACACCATTGAGGACATATTTATGAATGAAAATATTGATTTCAGATACCTAAAAAAGTACACATTGTCCCTTTAATCCATCCCCCATCCTTGCTGAATAAAAGTATTAATTTATCTAAAGAAATTTAGGCCTATATACACTTAATCTTAATACCACCAGTAGTTATATCTACCATCTAGAAGAAAAAAAAATAGTGGAAATACACAAATGACATGGGATGACACTCCTACATTCCTGAAGTGTCAGTGTTGTACAAGTGTGTCAAAATTCTTGATATAATCTAGAGCATTGTCAAGCTCAATTATGTTCTAGTGTGTAGACTAACTTGATTAGATTCTAACTTATCTAACAACTGCAATGACCTGTGGGTGACTTCTTTCAAAATTTTTAAAACATACGCAAACAACATGTTTCTAAACCTCGTTTCTACCGTCTTTGCCAAGTCAATTACTATCTGACCTCTTGACTCTGAAGCAGTGGAAAATATAATTGTTTATTATTATCAGACAATGCCACTATTGAGAAGTCTTTTTAAAAATAAATCATCTAAGATTGCAAATGCTGTGATGTGCAGACAGAGCCACGTGCAAAGATATTCATGGACTTGGGAAGGATCAAAAAAGGTTTCTATTAGTAAAAACAATGTCGAATATGCTTTTTATATAAAGCCCTTTTATTTGGGCCATTTCATTCAGGGGGGGTACTATATTTACTCAACCCGTGTCACTTATTACTCACTCGTTCAACAGGAAATCATAACCCAATACAACCTAAATGCAACTTCCATCTTTGTCTGGCATTTACGGGAAAATACACAAACGACACAATGGATTTTCCTAACAGACAAGCCCAGTTGCACTCGGACACACGCTGAACGCTGTATTCTCCATGGCTTTCTGTGCCTTTATTCATTTGTCTCTGTGAGAAATATCTCACAATTACCTCTTTGTGTAGAAAGTGCTGAAAGTGATCTGGGTGTCCTCCACGCGCTGCTCTCTACATGACTGGGTGCCTGCCTATGAGTGGGCTGAAAAACTGGAAGAGAAACACAGAGATGTGTATTAGTGGCCATGCTTTGTCCAGTGAGTAACATGAAGAGGTGTCCGGTTGTGGCTGGATGAATCGGAGTGATGAGAAAGAATACTGCAGATAGTTGCGGCTGCACTGTTTCTAGCGGTCCAAGTAACAAGGCAACAGGTGTATCGAAGATATATCTATTTATATGCACAGTTGATTTCTGGGTCAAACCATGAAACATCTAATTAAACTTCTTTCCAAACTGTGAGAATTAAACCTGTACAGTGCATTTATTCTTATAGACCCAACAACACCGTTAAGTTATTCTGCACAATGACGTGTAACTCAGCTGATGATAAAGATTTGATAATGTAACCACAATCTTTGTATTCAGTGTGATCCAATGATCTTAGAGCAGATGCCTCCAGTACAGGATATGTTTTTTTGTTGTTGGCCATAAAGCTCTTGAAATGCTTTTATACTGCTAATAATAATTGTGAACTATTTCTGTAAAAATAATAAAATAAATAAAATAGGGACCACAATTGAAAAATAGCTCTTAAAGGGATAGTTCACTTTGAAATTATTTTAGCTTAATTTAGCTTACCCCAAGGGCATCCACGATGTAGGTGTCTTTGTTTCCACAGTATTTTCAATTTTGATATTTTTAGGTCAAACCGTTCTTGTCTGTCAGTCATATAATGGAGGTCTGGGGTCTTCCTCAAATTAAACATGATTCAATGACTCGTAAATGTAAGTACACTTTGATGGCCTAAGACACTAAACGAGCGTTTTTTGTGAGAAAACGAACAGTATTTATATAGTTTTTACCTCTTGAAACCACAGCCACGTCCAAGAGATCTGAGGGCGTGGGCACTTCGGCAAGTGCCGGAAATTGCCGGAAGTGATCTCTTGCGCGGTTGCGAAAAAAAAAATCAACGTTGTCCGTTTATATTTTGAAATCGTCTTCCATTGCAATTTCATGTATATCTAAATATGTTTAGATCTTCTCAGTGAAGGGCAACACTTCTGAAATCTCTGTGTAAACAAAGAGTGACGTACACGTGCGAGAGATCACTTCCGGGGCTTTCCGGTGCTTGCGCAGACCGAAGCGCCCGTGCCTTCAGATCACTTGGACGTGACTGTGATTACAAGAGGTAAAAATGATATAAATACTGTTAGTTTTCTCACACAAACCGCTCGTTTCATTTCTTACATTTACGAGTCATTAAATCATGTTTAATTTGCACATTTCTCTGTGCATGCTCTTTGAGGTGGACCCCATATACCTCCATTATATGACTGACAGACAAGAATGGACATAAAAATATCAAAATTGAAAATACTGTGGAAACAAAGACATCGACATCTTGGATGCCCTTGAGGTAAGCTAAAACATATTAAAAATTAATTTCAAAGTTAACCATTCCTTTAAATAACACTGCTAATATTCAGATTGTGAATTGTCTCTGTAAAAAAATAAAAAATAAAAAAATAAATAAAAAAATAGGGAATGCAATTGAAAAGTAGCTCTTACATAATACTGCTAATATTTATTGTGAATGTAGGGAGAAAAAAACCTGCGTTTTAAAATGCGCAAGGCGAGATCAAATTTGAGTGGCACCAGACCATTTGAAAAAAATCCTTTGTTTGTATATCTACTGCTAAATATATTATGCTTTATTATTTTACACTGTGCTTTTTAATGTTATAGCCATATTGTGTGAGTGCAGTGAAACAGCTTTGAAACTACACTAACAACTATCGTTCTCCAGCACACCAATAGAGGTAAACTATCAGCTCTGTTAAACACACTTTATTAAGCTATATTTAAACCTAATCTGCAGATTTACACCTCATAAATCAGCACAGAAAAGTCCAGTGACTCCATCAAGACCTGCTAATGGGTCTCTGCCACTGATGTATCCCACAATACTACGGCCATCATAATAAAAGCGAGTACAAGTCAAAAAACTTATAAACTGTTTAAAATAGCTCCAAGTATATCTGTTAAATGTGAGACTTCCAGTAAAACACATTTCCCAACCATTGAGATGACTTTCACTAAATATGTGTGCCCATTAATATTCAAGCCCGCTATGCATCGCTGATGTCAAATTACACAAATCTCGGTAATGATTCACTCTCTATACCTTATATGCAGTCGTAGACGGCCAGTGCAAATGAAGAAGGCCAGTCAATGATTATCTCGTCCTATTCACCACAAATACACAATCCTCATGTAAGTCCAAACCCAAGTGGAGTCATAACAGAATGCATAACCTTCATGATGAAGCGTGGCTCTTATACTTGAGACTGTGCTGGCTGATAGCGCCGCCACTCGTGACCAATTGCCACAGAGAAAGAGAGAGGGAGAAGAGCGATCAACAGTCACAGGGAAATCCTTAGTCATGAAGTCTTACAGTAGTGTCCACAACTTCTCTTCTTCTGTCTATTACCTCCTCCATTTCCCCTAAATGACCTAAATCCTGTGAGCTTCTGTGAGAGAGGAACAAGGGCACTTTATTGTCCCTCATCCCTTTCCTTGTGTCCTCTTCCGTCCCCTCTGAATGTAATGAGTCTGGAGGAGTGTGGTGAATCACTGGTTAGGCTGGGTCAGCAAAACACTCATGTGGACATGCGTGTCAACACACTTCACACGACTACATCTGATCTACTGTGAGCTATTAGGGAAGTGACTTCATCAAAATTTGATAACTCAAGATCTCACCTACACAAGTTGAAGCATGCAAATACACTTGAACGTCAGATGAATGTCTAATTAATTCGTCAGAGGTTTTAATCCAAAGCGACTTGCTTTCGTGTGTTTTTATAACCTGCTCCTGGAAATTGAATCCATAACCAGGGTGTTGCTAGCATTGTACTCTACCATGATAGTACATGATGATATTATGATATGGTCTTCAAGTCTTACATGATGATGGTTAAGGCTTCACATACACTACTGTTCACAAGTCGTCATTTAAAAAAAAAAAAATGTTTTTGAAAGTCTCTAATGCTCACTAAAGCTGCATTCATTTGATAAATTACATTAATACTTTTGTAGAAAACATGATTCACTTTTTTTCAGGATTCTTATTAAATAGATCAGCCTTTATTTGAAACAGATTACTGACACTTTTTTACCAATTTAATGCATCTTTTGTTGAATAAAAGTTTTTTTTTTTTTTTTTATACTGCCCCCAAACTTTTGAATGGTAATGTACAAGATGTCGCTTTTTACGATAGAAGCAACATACAATAACCGTTCAATTTAATAATCAAAGTTAATTTTTTGGTAAGTAAAATGTCTAAAATGCAGAAATCCCCATTCACATGTCTAAATTCAGTCAGTCCAATTGAGTCACATTTCATTAAGATCATTTGCGTCCTCATGTCAGAACCCATTTTCTTGTGGGATACACAAGGAGTTAATATTAAAATACATAATCAAAACGATTTTGATTGGAAATGTATAATCATTGGCTATTGAAGGGATTAGTATACTTACAAAATAAAATTCTGTCATCATTTTCTCACCCTCATGTTGTTCCAACCCTGTATGGTTTTCTATTTTGAAAAAAAGCTTCTTCTCAATACAATAAAAATTAATGGGGTACAATGTTGTTTCGACCCCAACATGCACCAGAAAATAATTACTTTGTGTTCAGCAGAAGAAAGTGTCAGACACGTTTGCAATGACAAGGGGGTGAGTAAATATTCTGGCAAAAATGTGAACCTTGAATGAAGCTTCTGTTCAATGCTAAATTGCAAATGCTTTGGTTATGATCTTTAAGGTTATGAAAAGTCAAATGTAATGGAAGGTGAATTACTAAAACAGCAGTAAACTTAATACAGTAAGAGGTTTTCTAACATTTTAAGATCAAGACAGAAATGTTACATGGTGCTTTCAGAATAAAATAACAGCTGTGAAACTGTCTCCCCCTAGTGGTCATAAAAATAGTCAAAAATATTATTTAAGCGGTTTCTATTAAAGGACAAGTACGGTATTTTACACTTAAAGCTGTGTTTTAAGATCGTTTCTGATGAAATAGAACGGTTAAGATTGAAAATTGGACACATTGGCCTGAGAATTTTCAGTTTCTGTGGTAGCACCCCTCCCACCTCTACAATGGTTGCATTGGTGCATTGAAAATTCTCGGGCCAGCAGCATGTGTACATCAAATTTAGGACCTCTTTGATTATAAAGCCCTTTCTATGGCCCTATATTAGGCATAAGATCAATAATAATACTGATAATGAGAGAAAAATAATCAGTGACATGGTTTTAAAGCTGTTATCAAATTTTTTTTGGCCTTCAAAACATCCTAAAATGCACATTTGTAGATCAGAGAAATCAAAATTTTCTCAGGCAAACCCTGAACCCCCCCTAACTAACCTACCTCACATTCGGGACAACAGTGATTATAAAACTCTGCCTTTGCATGGTCCTGAAACTGCTTAATAGTGAGCATTAGATCCTAAACTAAAGTGTTGCCTTTTTTTGTTATTATAAAAAATAAAAAAAATCATACACTCATTGGGGGCTTAGACCCCCTAAAATGAAAATCCTAGTGACACCCCTGATTTTGGGCCATCAATTTACTAACTCAGCAGCGTGATACAGAGGTCTATCAACCCTTACCACCAAAGTAATGAATCACAATCAGACAAAACAAAGACTGATGGAAGGGTGAGTTAAGAGGAAGCGAGATGTTAGTTACAAGAAATGAGTATTGCATTATGCCTGGATAATACCCACCTCTGCTTTAGGTCATGTGAACTTACAAAAAATAGATGTCTGCATTATGGGGTTCTTTGACATTTAGAATGACATTGGAGGACGAAATTATTGACATAAGGTCAAAAAAGGTCTCGTATTTTGTTATAGATAGCTTAATCGCCAGTATACCATTGGTTCTCTATAGACCAGAATTATTATAATGAAAAATTTAAATGTGCTACATTTACTAAAAGCTGTATATATTTTTTACAATTTTATTCAGCAAGGATACATAAAATGTAACAAAAGAGACAGCTAAATCATTTATAACTTTACACAATATTTCTGTTCCAAATAATTGCTGAGCTTTTGAACTTTCCATCAAATAATCTTGAAAAAAAATGTATTAAGGTTTCCACAAAACTATCAAATGGCACAACTGAAATGTTTATTGTGCATCAAACAGTATTTGAATGATTTCTGAAGGATCATGTGACACTGAAGACTGGAGTAATGGCAGCAGAAAACTTCACTTTGCCATCACAGGAATACATTTTAAAACTGGTAAAATACTACATTGTTTATTTATCTGCCAAACATTTGGGAAAAACTGAAAATAAAATGGCAAGTGTTTTTATTTTTTATTTTCACTGCTTCTCATTATCCATAACAATCAGCCAACCGTAGAGAACCACAGTTACAGTATATACCGTATCAATGACATTATTCCAGTCTGCCAGAAATGTTTTGCAATTGTATGTGCAATACTTTCTAAAGGTTAAACAAGCATGCAAATAAAATTAATTACATGCAAATAAGACTGCTATAAAACAAAGTTACCAAAATAACAAAGAGACAGCAGAAAGTCTGTGGCCATTTATGGTTTTGATGGCAAACTAATGTAAAACTGCCATCACAGCTCAGCAACAGGGCCAGACAGGGCTAACCCCACATAAGTATTTTTAAAAATACATACATTTGAACTTTTATTAACTCCTGTTTATTCGTAATCACTTTAAATAGCTCCATTTGGCTGCTTTTATACCCAAGCAGTGCTGTTTTTCTGAACATCAACACATTTTACACAACAGTTCAATAAACAAGTTGAGTAACTTTCATATCAGACACATACAGTCTGTTTTTGCTCACACTTAACAAAGCCATAGCAGATCAGCTGCGTCTCTGAGCAACAAGCTGTTCCCTTCCTAAATGAATCAGCGCATTTGAGCGAATCAGTAGAGTAAATGATTCAATGACCCATTCATAAACACATACTGAATTCGACGGAATCACATACTATTCTTACCATTAAATAAAAATGTAGTATGCTAGTCTGCTGTTCAGAATCCGAATTCAGTCACAGTCATTTGCTCCATTCCTGAAAGAACATTTTTAACGAATCGGTTAAATAAATGATTTAATTCACTGCTGCCTCCAACTTTTGCTGCCTCCAACCAGAGGTTTTGTTGAACAGAATATTTTTTTTTTAATTATTTCAATCATTTCATATTTCTACATTTTTAAAAAATGTATATATTTCAAATGTCAATCTCATATTGTCATTGTAATTGCAGTGTAAATGTATTCATGTCTTGCCTTCTTAGCTGCTTTTAAAATCTAAATCTAAATGCGACTTCAGATGCAGCTTCTGTGCCACTTTTGTTGATACTGATCTCATTTGATTGGTAATAGCCCTATTTTGTCTTTTTATTCCTGTTTATAACTAAATGTATTGATTACATTTAAGAATGACCAAAGATATGACAAAAAAATTATAAAAATAATTCTTGTAGTAGTTTTGATATCTTCTCGCTACTGAGAGCACCTCCTGTATTATATTGTATTGTAATGGCTATTTAGTATTACCTCTAAACTTTGACTGGGCAAGACATGTTAATTGTTATAGGAACTTCAAAGCAAAGGCCTAGTTTACTTATGCTACTCTATAATGATGTTGTTCCAGTTAAGGTCATTTGTAGAGCCTGAACTGTGACTAAAGCCCAGGGGCCCACAGCCCCCGATATACTTCAAAATCGAAGAACGAACTGAACTGATGTGATGTAATTTCGAACAAAATCAGGGCGAAAGGAAGTTCATGCGGAGTTTTGGGAGTTTGAAACAAAACTGAAACTTTCTGGAAAAGTTTGCTACGGCTGGTAAAACACCTTCGTGCTACGATTGGTCGTTGGCGATTATACGTGTGCGTGGAGACTGCGCCTTCTTTCACGTGGAAATATTTTCTGATTTCTTTCTCCTGTTTAGTCAGTCGAGGGTAGACATCTGATGTACACTGTTTTTCATGTTAAATACGGTAAACCGGCTTGATTTTAAGCAATCTTTTGTATAAATTGTTCAATAAATAAGCGTTATATGACATCACAAGGGTGCCAAATTGCAGAGCTGGTGCAAACATATCTATGACGTTGCTATGATCAGATTCTTTTCTTACACTTTATTAAAATGCTAGTGGTTTTCTCAATTTTGTTGTCCATTTATTTTGTTATTGAGAGGAAATAACAATGTGCAGCACATATTAACATTCATCTAAACTTCGCTCTCAGTAGAGTGGGTGGTGTCGGATGTTAGTTTTGTTTGTGAACTTAGTTTTACCGCTAAGAAAAGAACGGAAAAGAACTTTGCCGTGAGTATCAGGCCTTAAATTAGTAGTTCACTTTAAAAAAAAAATTGCTGTTAATTTACTCACCCCTATGTCATCCAAGATATCCATGTCTTTCTTCAATCGAAAAGAAATTAAGGTTTTTGATGAAAACATTCCAGGATTTTTCTACATATAATGCACTTTTCTGGTAACCAAAAAACAGTTGAAGGTCAGTCAAAAAACAGTTGAAGGTCTAAAAGATAGTTTCAGTGCAAACGGCAAACTGTTCAAAGGGCTTTAAACGATTCCAGACGACGAATGAGGGTCTTATCAAGTGAAACGATCGCTCATTAAAAAAAATAATAACAAAGTTTTAGTTTTATAAGCTCAAATGGTCGCCTTGCTTTGTTCTGTGATGCACGTTCGTGACTCTCCTGTTCGAACTCATTTATCAAAATGAACAAGTCTTTTTTTCATGTCATTTGATTTATTCAACGAACGAAATGAAAGAATTGACTCGGAAAAATATTCGTTCATTTTCAGTTCGAACAGGAGAGTCATGAACGTGCATCACAGAACAGAGCAAGGCAACCATTTGAGCTTATAAAACTTAACTTTTTTTTTAATAAGTGATCGTTTCACTTGATAAGACCCTTATTCATTGTCTTGAATCGTTTAAAGCCCTTTGAACAGTTTGCACTGAAACTGTCTTTTGGACCTTCAACCGTTTGTCCATTATATGGAGAAAAATCCTGGAATGTTTTAATCAAAAACCTTCATTTCTTTTCGACTGAAGAAAGAAAGACATGGACAGCTTGGATGACATGGGGGTGAGTAAATTATCAGCAAAAGTTTTTTTTTTTTAAAGTGAACTACTCCTTTTAAGTCCTGTCCTGGTCAGCAATGTCAGTTTATTTTCAAATGCATTTAATTATTCTAAATTTGATTCTTAACATATATATATATATATATATATATATATATATATATATACCCCACATCACCTTTAAGCTTCACTGTCTCTTCCTTTCTCAGTGGGCTTTTGTAATCAAAGCTCTGTTTTTTCTATGGCTTTGTTTGGAAGGTGCATGATGGGAAATAAAAGGCTGGACATGCATTTCCATTCACGTGCTGTGACCTCTGCAGAGTACTAAAACCACCGGTGACCTTTCCTCTAAAAAGACCTCGCTAGGGGGCTTTTTTTAAATGATAAACAGACTGAAAGAGTTACGCAGATGCAAACTGTAGCAAAAGCGGTTTAAATGGCTTGTTGACATTCAGCATGTGAGACAAGACCAGCCTTGTGCGGACACACTGAGGCAGTTTAATAAACTAAATACAGACAACAATGTATTTATTTACAGTAGTATTTGGGCCATGGAAGGAGTGTTAGAAACAAATCTGCATTTCATTGGTCTGAACAGCTGCGGGCCTGTTACAATGATCCAGCTCCTGTGTAGGAGGCCATGTTTATGACCAAGGAACTGTTGTGTTCCTGACAATAGCCTTTGGAAAGGAGGATATTTCTAGACCCTGACTATGTCTAAACCAGCTGGTCAGGCATTTCTATTATTTTCCCTCAGTTTATCTGATCAGGAGGAAACTAAAAACTTGTGCATTTTGCAAAGACATTAAAATGTATGAGGATCCCAAAGTTACATATTCACGGTCTGCTTGTGGAATGTTTTTGTAATAATGTAGGTGTTATTTTAGCCAGACTGAAAATAGAGTCTTGAACATTTTGAATTTTTCCAATATTTTATTTTACTGGAACTCTGTGAATTTGGTGGCACTTTCTATATGAACCCCCCCAATCTAAGAAAAAAGCAAACAATAAATATTATATAATATATATATTATATTTCGGTCTGTTTCAGTCAAGTGTGACAAATTGTTGGTGAGGGCTTAAACAAGAATGCTTGGAGATCAGCCAACGGGCTCTTTGGGAGATATGTTGTGAGATTAAGAGCGTTGGTAGCGGTAGAACACTGTTTGCGATTGTCAATGTTGCTTATTCTGCATTACAACGCAGGATCCACCTCCCCCACTCAAAACTAGCAGCATTTACGTGACAGTATGGCAACTATGCCCGGCTTTGGCCTATCTGGCATGTGTGTGGTGAGAGAAAGGTTGAGAAAGAGAGATGGGATGCTTTAGGACCTTAGTCAGAGGGTAAAGAAAGCTACCATGTCCATGTTTAGCTGTGTGAGATTTACAGGCCAGAGTGATGAAAAACATTGTGCACGCTGTGAGACAATATGGGAATGAGAACAAACGAATGTCATTTCATTTGTGTTCATTATTACACAATATGGTAACTCAGTGCCAGCGGAGGACAACTGTACAGATAATGCCAATTAGACTAAACAGCACAATGTCATCATTATAGCTTATTTTGGTCAGAGGCTCAAACAGTTTGTTTTAATTGCATAAATCAGATTGGAACTGGAGATTACCCAACACTTCCCATGTTTGTACGCAATGAGACGCGTGAGAATAGAGCTGTGGTCCCTCATTGTCAAAGGCCCCAAATAAATAAATAAATAAATAAAAATTCAATATTACAGAAACTGTCTCAAAATATTAAAATACGTATATTTTTAATAAATTAAATATTGAATATTAAAATAATTATAATTAATATTATTCCAGGGGCCAGTTGCATAAACATAGCCATTATGACAAGTATCTTAAAGGGGTCATATAATGGTACTTTTACAAGTTGATTGTTACTGAAATGCGTGTTGGCAGTGCCTGTACACAACCATCATATAATGATAAAAATCCATCCAGAGTTTTTGTTTTAATCTCCTTATATGTTTTCTTTATCTTAAATTGAGCCGTTACTTTTTGTGACGTCAATAACCGGTGACTGCACCCAGTGTCGTCGCAGGTGGGGTGCGAAGCTCTTTGCGAACTTGAAATGCGAGCTCTGTGCGAACATGTCCTTGCACAGAGCGAGGCTGAAGCTCAGCTTCACGGCTGAGACAGGAATAGACTTAACTTAAATATTTTACTCTTAAACACACAAGGCACTTCCACTTTAAAAAAAAATATATTACACAAACCTGATCAAGACTAGAGCAGAAACGAAATTAAGTGCATAGGCTAACTGAAAAATAAAGGATAGGCTTAATACAAATACATTGCAATTGCGCAATACCGTCGAAATGCATCTGCAGTTCAAAACGATTATTACTAATTGGCATATTAGCAGAATTGCGAGGCCCTGTACGGTTGCACAGTTCGCACAGCCCTAGCGACGGCTCTGGCTGCACCTCCAGAAGAAGTAAGTGTAAAGTTTTATTAACCTTTATATTAATCTTTGCAAATCGCGAAAAATGTTGTTCATGACCATTAACTGTAACATCAATCTGTAAACTAACTAACATATACATCAGTAAACGCATAGCGTTCGGATCTCACTACTCGACCCTGCCAGTATGTACAAAAATAGATCAAAGTGGCATTATGTTAACCAACCATTCAGAAACGTC
Organism: Pimephales promelas; assembly: GCF_016745375.1. Next base: position 4,114,689 of record NW_024121188.1, read on the forward strand.
ATGTTCGAGCCTTAATTGTCGAACTTCTTTGCGGCCATCATCTTGTTCCGAGTCCGACTACAGTTTAAATTGATACAGTTGCATCTATGAACAGTTATAAAAAATAAAAATAAAATAAAAATCTGGTTAATAATAATAATAATAATTAAAAACACATTAATTAAAATGTTTTAGCCTATTTAAAATAATCTTGATGCTCCCTAGTCAGTTCGGACGCCTGGTTAAGAACCATCATCTGCCAAGATTTGCACAATAATATACTGAAATCACTGACCTTTTAAAAGCTTGAACTACAATAGAAGTAAATATGTGTCATGCGCCTCCTTTAATGACCATATTATCATCCTAAAGAGGTTGAAATTTAAATTAAACCATGTACTAATACTGCTACAGATTCCTTTACGGTGTCTCAGCTTACGTGCTACGTGACATTTCATCTCACGAAAATAATTTTTGTATTTTAGCGATAACAGTGTGTGTTTTCAGAGGGATAGGAGACTGACTGGAAAAACTGTAGAGCAACAACAACGAGATCATAGTTCTGCTGGGTAGACATTATAGAAACTTAAAATACATTCATATCACTGTTGCTCTCGTAAATGTCCCACAGCAAGAGTATGGGATCGTCTGAGCCTAACATAATTCTGTACTGTGCTTTCTGGCCTTCACTTTCCTCAGAACACTGTGAACACCACATTACTTTTTCCATCTTCCCCATGTACACTTTAATTATCTTTGATTTGTATCTTGAATACTAAAAGACTACAAGACTCTCCAAGAAGAGAACATGCATCACATTATCTTCACTCCCTGATAATGCATACAATGAAGATGAGTCTGAAGTTAAACAGGATATTGCGCTTCTGTATACATAAGAACAGGACCGCCTGGTCGGGTTTCAGGTTGGATTGCATGGCAACAGCTTTCAAGAGGTTGGTTTAGCATTTTAATTATAACGTTAAAGTTTAGAATATGTTTAAAATGGATCCTTAAAAATTAACATTGTGTTGTTCCAAACCTATATGACTTTATTTTTTTAGTCTTTGTTCAGAAACAAACTGCTTTTGTCCATACAATGAAAGTCAGTGTGGTCCAAAACAACAGTGGACCCAATTAACTTTTTATTTTCACGGACAAAAGTAACATTAAGACATTTTTCAATATACTGTGTATATATATATATATTTATATATATATATAAATGTGTGTGTGTGTGTGTGTGTGTATATATATATATATATATATATATATATATATATATATATATTATTAATATTTATTTATATATTTATTTTCTGTGTGTGTTTGACAGAAGGAAGAAATAAAAAGTCATCTAGAGGTGCGTTTCCCGGAAGCATTTTTAGCTGTTAGTTCCAATGTTATCAACATAGTTAAACTATTTGGCATTTTCCCAAAACCATAGTTACAAACAACACAAACTTACATGGTTGGAACTACAACTCTCAACCTGTGGTTAGAAGCATAGTTTATTGTTAAACTACATGGTACTAGCACAATAAGAAAGCTAGCTCTCAATATATTATACTTCATTCGATTTAAATATAAAATATCTCAGAAAAGTGAGTACACCCCTCACATTTTAATATACCTTCTCAAGGGACAATACAAATAGAAATAGAAATAACTACTATACTAAAAAAATACTATAGAAATTACTATAGGAATAAAACTTGGATATATTTTAGAGTAGTCAATGGTAGGCTTGGATAGCAGTATATATTTACTGTCCTCTGAATATAACTCAACATACAGCCATTATTGTCAAAATAGGCTACAAAAGTGGAGTACACCCTAATTTAACATGTCAAAACTGTGTCCAAAGTGTCAATATTTTGTGTGAGCACCATTGTTATCTAGCATTGCCTTAATCCTCCTATGCATGGATTTCACTAGAGCTGCACAGGCTGTTGCTGGGATCCTCTTCCACTCCTACATAATGACATCACAGAGCTGCTGGATGTTAGACATATGGCACTTCTCCACTTTCCGCTTGAGGATGCCCCACAGGTGCTCAATAGGGTTCAGGTCTGGAAAAACACTTGGTCACTCCATCACCTTCACGTTCAGCTTCCTCAACAAGGCAGTTGTCATCTTGGCGGTGTGTTTGGGGTCGTTTATCATGCCGTTCAGCACAGTTTCTGAAGGGAGAGCATCATGTTCTGCTTCAGAATGTTGCAGTACATATTGGATTCCATGTTTTTGTCAATAAAGCTCAGCTCCCCAGTACCAGCAGTACTCATGCAGCCCCAGACCATGATGCTACCACCACCATGCTTGACTGTAGGCAAGACACAGTGTTCTTGGTACTCCTCACCAGGGCATCGCCACATATGCTAAACACCAACCGAGCCAAACAAGTTTATATTAGTCTCATCAGGCCACAGGATATGGTTCCAGTACTTCATCCTCTTGGACAGGTTGCTTTCAGCAAACTGTTTGTGGGCTTTCTTGTGGGCAAGCTTCAGAAGAGCCTTCCTTCTGGGACAACGGCCATGCAAACCGACTCGTTGCAGTGTATGGTCTGAGCTCTGACAAGCTGACCTTCCACTTCTGCAACCTCTAAAGCAATGCTGGCAACACTCATGCGTCTGTTTTTTGAAGCCAGCTTCTTTGACTCAACTTTTTGATTGACTCTTGCGAGGCCTGTTCCAAGTGAAGCCCGTCTTGGAAAACCTCTGTATGACCCTGGCCTGTACTGCATCTCAGTTTCATTAGAGAGTTATTTGCCATGAGGTGCCATGTTAAACATCCAGTGGTCAGTATGAGAGAATTGTACTCAAAGCACAAATTTTAACTGCTCTAATACAAGATATACAATTTTGTGGCCTGCCAAGCAGACTAAAACATGAAAAAGAATAGGATAACCATAGGCTTTGGTTAAACAACGTACAGCTACCATCACTTAGGGTGTACTCATTTTTGTTGCCATCTATTTTGATAATCATGGCTGTATGTTGAGGAGTTATTTTCAGAGGACAGCAAATATATACTGCTATATAAGCAGGACATCGACTACTCTAAAATATATCCAAGTTTTATTTCTATAGTATTGTCCCTTGAGAAGATATCCTAAAATGTTTGCTGAAATGTGAGGGGGTGTACTTACTTTGAGATACCATGCATATACATTTTAAGCTATAGCTATATTTTACTGGCACATAATGAGTACTTGACTGTTTTTCTTCCATGCATGTTACAGCAGCAGTTGACCAGTTTTTTACAAGTTTTTTTACTTTTTACTCCTGTTTACAGCAGTTATTACTCCTTCACCTGAGTGTGACAGTCCTATATTGTTTAACTAATGTGTTTCAAACCACAGATGTAGAAACTGTTTCAGAAACATGTTACTTAGTACAATGCATAATTTTACAAACCAACTAGTCATAACTGTTTTTTTTTTTTTTTTACTGTAGTATGGTAGATGATAAACAAGTAACGAACATCATTGAAGGTGAAACACACCCCATGTTTGGAATGTCATGAGGGCGAGTAAAAGATGACAATGTTCATTTTTGGGTGACCAAGCCATTTAAGACCACTACTAAATAACTGCTTTGCAAACAGCCTCTTTTTTCATGGATCATTTTATAATTTTGCAGAGTCATGTTATTAAAAATTGTTCAAGTAGACAACCAGAATAAGTGTCTGATCCATTTTGAGTTTTCAGTTTTGCTAAGTTACAAATCTCTGCCCATGCCAAACCTAGAGGCTTGCTATTTGTCTGCGCTGCAAATTCATTTGTAAAAGTTTTCAAACACTTGAATCCAATGAAATTTACATATGGACATTTCTTTGCATCTGGAAGTCCATCAGGCTCATGTCATCAGAGAAGGAACGCCATGATGAACCCTTTTCACATTTCCGGGTGAAAGAGGAAGTCGCCATAGTGAATGAGAGACTACATGAAATATATTTTTTGTGTTCCCATTTGCTCAAATAGAAAAAGAAAAACTCCACAATAGTATTTTCACAACTTTCAAAAAGAGAGATTGATAACGGCATTCAAAAGAGAGACAGACGCCTATTTAACCATCACTCCCACTATTAGAAACACCCTCACAACAGCGTTAACTAGTACTTGAAATTTGATGCAAAGGTAGTTAGAGCCAGACCGATACATCGGCAGACCGATATTATCGGCCGATATTGGGCATTTTCCAAACTATCGGTATCGGCAATTATAATGGCCGATAAATGAATATTTCAGAAATAAAATAAAAACGGACGAAACACGCTTCAACCATGTCATGAGTGTTGGAGTTGTATAGTTTGTCCACCAGAGGGCATTCTACACCGTCCCTGTTGGTAACACTCATTAAGTTGGTCACGAGACATAAATTGCTTGAATAACAATTAAAAGAACATCCCCATCAGTTCTCTTAACTCAAATAAGCATGACAAAATTTGTGACTATCATGTCTAGTTTAAAATAAATAAATAAATAACATATCAGCCGACATATCGGAATATCGGATTTTAAAACCCCAAAATATTTGTATCGGTATCGGCCTTGAAAATCCTTTATCGGTCGGGTTCTAAGGGTAATCTAATACAAAGTATAGTGTTATAAATGAAAATGCACATACATATTTCTAAAAATAAAAATGCAACAATTACGATGAATTTATGAATGTTTAAAACGCATCATCACACTCTGTGAAAAGGGTCCATTCCAGAGGGGGAGCAGATGTTCAGATTTTGACTAAAGATTACAAAGACAAACAATTTTGCCTGTGGATTACCTTGCACTTAGTAATGTGAGCTAGCAAATAGGGTCCATTTTGATTCCAGGCAGAATTTTAGGCTAAGATTCATCGCAAAAGACAGGAAATCGTGGCCATGTCATGCTAATCTGACCAAGACTGCAGATTATTCAAAAGCAAAGATTTCTTTTAAAATTCCTGAAAATGTTCTCAGGCAGCTAAACCAAAATCTGTGCACCGGACTTTAGAAACAGAACAGTGAGCTGTATTGTCCATCGTACATTCTACTTTCTCAGTCAGTAATGCCTCAGTCACTGTTGAGAACAGCTGTTGCATTAAATGGCCCACTGCTCTTTCTCTCTCCACGCTCCATCAGCTTCAAGTATCGCCTCAGAGTAGCATTGTGAAAACAAGCAGAGAGGAACAAAATTTGGTTTCACATTTAGAGAAAAGGGTTATTATGGCGCATGATTTGGTGCAAGAGCTGACTTAAAAAAAAAAAGGCTTTTTGAAGTGCTGGCCTGAACATAGGGCGTTAGTTGTTCAACCAAATAATAAAATTACAATTAAATCAAATGATGACACTACCCTTTTGACTTATGTCACAGCCTGTACATGAAAAAAGGGAAGGAATTTAATACACTGTTCATTGTGTACACCAACAAAAAGTTCTCATTTTAAGTCAAGACGACAGGGTCATGTCTAGATTTAACACAAGCGTAGTTTATGTTCAACTAAAATGCTTGACTCAAAGGCAGTGTAATGGAAACAAAGAAACAGCAAGCCAACCCAAATACCCAAATCCACAGTAACACGTGTTTACCGTTGTCCTCTCTGCTGGGTGTTTGTGTGTCCACATGTGTGTGGGAGAGGAGTGTTCTGGAGTTACCTTTCTTACTGTATTCCTCTCTGTGTATATCTGATTCGAGTCAGTCAAATGCATCAAAACAAACGCATAACTGCCGCCTAATGCCATGACATTGTTGGGATGATGTGCATCGGTCAAACGTGTCGGCGCGTGTGATGGACAAGGCTGTGGTGCCACACCTGCGACAAGACTGTGTGTTTATCACTTACCATCAGAGAGAGAGGATAGATAAAGCCTTCAGCTTTTTGCTGCTCTCTGATATGAACTGCGGGTGAACTTGATTTTCTGGCACGTCAGAAAATGTCTCCTATGGATGATTCAACTGAACTACAAGAAGCAGCGGAGGGAACGTTTGGACAGGCCCGCTCAATTTAATGAGAAACGCAAGAGCCGGAGGCTGACATTTTTTCACTTGTGTGAAAGTCAACAAAATCAAAGAGAAAAATAACTTACCGAACCAGTTAAACGCAACCGTCCTGTCATGTTTAATGTCAAGTATTTTTTTTGGGACAAAAGTTCTTTAAAAGATGCATTTGATTCAAATTTCGATCCGCTGAAAAACTAAAAGAAAAACTATATATATTTCTCACAGCCTCACTTTTTATTTGAGAAAAAAATGAAATATGCAGTCAACATTACTTTAATGTTTTAATTGTCCTTAGTGAAGGTTTGTGTATGATGGCAGGAGGACACAATTATAAACAAACAAGGGATAGCCTTGATACTATCAGTTTCACTGAGGCAAAAACTTTCATACATTCTTCACTTTTTCGCTTAACTAAATCTGAATACTGGATTATACTAGTGTGGGTTATCTGATACTTGAACCAAACCAACTCTATCATAAAAACACCTAGCTACGACAACTCTCAAGCAGATTATAATGACATTGTGGTTGGGATTAGTGACAGAATGACTGTTCACTACACAGTGATTATGTCACCATATTGAAAAGTAAGACCATCATTGACTACATTCACATGCACAAGACAATTCTGATTAATATTGGAATATATGAATTACGACTATATTAATATTCATAAATAAAAAATGCAAAATCATTTTATTGTGAGTAGCCTACATTTATTCAGAATATATTCGTTTTCGTAAGAAATGCTTAATGACACTAAATGGCGCTTAATCCGACAACTTGCATGGATGCGCATGAACATATGCGTTCTCTGATATAGATAATATATAGCCATACTGAAAGTGTCATGCAGAGTTAGACTAGGAAGTAAACCCAGATGCATTGCTTTTGCTGCCTATAAATAACTTGAGCGCTATATTTGTACATTATGTGTAAATAGCTTAAACTTTTATAGGGGACGCATATGTGGTGGTTTGCGCACGCTGCGCTATTCGCATTACATAAGACGCTGTTTATACATAGGCTATAGATATCAGTAGCCTGTGTGGCTCTGTGCCAACAATAAGCACACACAACTTGCAATAACCATACGTTATGTCAATATATAGAGAATTGACCTAGTGAACAGCATCGAAAATAAATATATAGGTACAATAACAACAATAAAGACGTCACGGAACGTAGACAACTTGAATTGATGGCATAGCTAGTCATTTCAAGCATTACTAAGTTATGAATATACAGTTTGAGTCAATTTTCGCTCAACCAAAAGTCAATGACTTTCAAAAATCGAAAAGCATACGCAGCAACTGCGTTTCTACCAATTGTTAAAAGGTAAAATATGTAGGCTATGTAAACAATGTCGCAATGGAATAAGCTTTAAATGAATGCAACTCAAGCAGAGGCAGACTTATTTAGACAAGAGTGGAGCGCAATGGGCTGTATCACTTACCCGCTGAAGGTCAGAAAGTACAAAGTTAGGACGTAACTTAGTTTTTTGGAAAGAAGTGGCAGTTGTGCAGTCTTCAACTCAACTTGGTATCAGTTCCTTCTACATTCGTATGGAAGCGAAACTGCGAAGCAGCACCGTTTACAACTTCTCGATAATTTCTCACTCTCTCCCCTGTGTGATGTGCGATTTGTTTTCTCACTGCGCTGTGTATGTGATGTGACAGCGCTGTACACCAGTCACCTGTAGGCGCTTGTGACAGCCGCATCCACCAATCACAGCGCGAACCGTGCATTGTGGGAAATGTTGTTCAATTCGGACAATGTTAAAGGATGACTGTAAACATAACCCCGCGTGTGTGTATTTATTATGTAGACCTTTGGCAGTGCCAAACTAATTTCATACAAGAAATTATATTCACTTTCTATGCACGTTTATGAGCATTTTTTTTATTTCATGGCATTACACCTTACTTTTATATAACTCTGTGGTGAAAACCAAGTCTTTAATGTTGTTTATATGCCTATACCTATGATATTTTAAATTATGCTTTAAGACAAACACCATTGCAGAGTATTTTCTCCTTAGGGAAAAATTGCGGTTTGAAATCACCTGTGTTTCTTACATCACAAATTACTAACCAATCACATCAACGTGTGTTATCTAGCAATCTTTAACTATGCACTGAAGAAGGGGCATAAATGCATTACCATTCTGAGACATTGACTTTTTAGACGAGCCTGTATAATTCACTTTTACCAATCCATTTCTGGTTCAAACATGGTTGAAATAAAATAGTATTTCTACTTGTCATTGTGCAGCGTTTATTACAGTAAATTGACTGAGTGGATGTCTAAACTGTTGTGAGTGGAGGCGGAGCTCATTTGCATATTCATGATTCCGTGGGTACTAAACGAAGCAAGGGTGTAGTGACATTCAAGATATTTTATGGCATGAAGAAATATTTTTTCACAAGAATATGATGTTTAAATATGTAATTTTGGTGATCAAAGTTGAGTTTTAAGGGGAAAAAATGTACTACAGGAGGACTTGCTGCATACATTCTCTCATGGCTCTAACTAAAATAATTATTCTAAATCTACATTAAGATCAAATGTTGTTTTGCTATTATTTAGAATCTTATATTGTCTATAAATTAAGTGATAATGCACAGTCTGCCAGTTACTAGTGCAAATACATTTTGCCAGAATGAAAAATAAAAGCAGAGGCAGAGCAGCTGACTCATTACAAAGATTGTTGTAATTGCAACATTCAGTTGTCAAGCATTTGTTTAATGCACAACTGTTCTTAACTCCAGCAAATATATAATCATACAGAGTGTAATTCATTGGTATTACAATCAGAACGGAGCAACATAAGCAGACAATCCCCACTGTTGTTTCAGCTTGGCCCACCGGGTGTCAGTATATTTTCCCATGCAGGAGAGAACCACAAAACAGATAACAGCTCATTTTGTTTAATAGCCCAAAACATCAGTGCCCTCTGACGCAACTTTCCAATCTAAACCAAATGCTCCAAGGCTTAAAAGAAACTGAATTTACTTCACAAACTTCTATTGTTTGATTATAATAAGGAAAAAAAAAACAATAACATTTATTTAATCTATGCTTAATAACTTCTCTTTATAACAAACAATATCATTCTTTTAACCACTTTGATATCTACAACACTTAGAAACTCCCTCGCCAACAGAGTCAATTAGAACCACTTTAACTAGGCAATCATGCACCGTAGCAAGTTGAACTCATAATGGCCCCAAAGAAAGCACTGAATAAATGAAATGCAGCTTTTCTATCCTAAATCTGAAGTTATTCAAAATGGGTTAAGCTACACCTTTCCAGCACAACCTTAGGAGATTTCTTAACATTACGATTTTTTTGATAGATTTGAATGTTCATCCAGTTTACCGAATCACAAATTTGCAGAGATAGAAAAAAAAAAAAAAAACTTGATTCAAGATTAGAGTCATGCAAATCTGACTATGCAACTATTACGATGGCTTGATTCTGAAATGCTGAATTACTAAATCACTTTCAAAGGAAAGAAAAGCACACCATGTACTTCTGATGTAGATGTCATATTTAATTTTTTTTTGCCATACACGAAAACTGAGGGAGGCAATTACAGTCTATTCAGAAAGTACATTAGTGCACTTGGGACTCGATCATTCAAGAATCTTTTTTTTTTAGTGGACTAAAAAAAATTAAAAACAGGTTGAAAATTAACAGCATGACATCCCACTTTGTTTTCATTTATGTCAAATTAAATATGGCAGCTACCCAAATTATTAAAGGCAATTTCATCCTACAATGTCCTGAGACCTTGAGTTAGGACTTCTGATCAAACTAGAAAGTCCATAAAAGCAGCACACTAAGCTCAAAGCCTAATGGCGCTTTTCCACTGCATGGTACGATACGGCTCACTTCTGCCATTTTTCCACTGCATGGTATGGTACAGTACGGTACAGGCTCGCTTTAAATGGTACCACAAAGTGCAGACGTTCCTTTCGTTGGGTCGAGCTGTGCTGAGCCTAGTCATACCACGCAGTGGAAAAGCGCCATAAAAATCAACAGAAAAACCAACTCAGGACTTTATGATTGAAACAGGCCCGAATTGTCTTCAATATTTCTATAATCCAGAAGATTGGTGGAGTTCATCAGTCTAATTATATGAAGATGTGGGGTACTGAGGGTGCCACCAGTCTAGGAGACGTACACTGTGGACAGGGTCCAGCACTACCTGCACCCCCTGTTCACCCCTAAGTTTCCTTCCCCGAATGACTGGTGAATCCTGGAACTCCAAGCGCACTCGGTGGTGCCTCATGTCTGTGCTCACATTAATGTTGAACTGAAAGACAGGGAGAGAAAGATTCATTGTCATTTGTGACATCAGCATGACGACTTGTGAAAATGCAAGTAAAAACTTCAGCAAAAATTATCAGTCATTCCAAACAGAAATGGTGTTCTCAGAAAGCACAACAAGTAAAAATGACTACTGCCCTACTATTAAGTGTGTGAGAAGAATTGTATGCCTAAATTCACAGTACTCATAAACAGTAGGTCCAAATAACCCAGATGATATAGTACTTCCGGCAATATTCTGAAGTAGAGCTGGACGATTAATTGCAATTAACTGAAATCGCGCTTAAGCCGATTTGACTTATTGCAATTATGAAATCGCAAAGGTTGTGATTATTTGTAATGTGCAGCTTGTCGGTGACGTACAGCTCTGTGATCAGTAATAAATTCTGCTCCATGTGAAAGCACTGGGAGTTTGAGTCACTTACAATGTGAATTTGAAACAGCAATACACGCCAAACATCTTTACAAACAGGAGAAGCATTTATGAACCTCTTGTCCAACAAAAGACAACAATTTAAAAAAAACCCAAAGTGTTTCAATCTTCTGTTTATTCAGCTGCAGCCCTATTGTGAAGTGTGAATTTGAATTTGATGGACACTTTACTATGGGAGAGGAGTTGTGAATGGCTTTAAAGTGACAACTGATGCTGGAAGATGCCGAATGTTGTATGGGCAAATTTTACCCTCTACACACATTCAAGATATATAGAACATTAAAGGGATAGGTCACAGTTAATTGGCCTCAATAACTTCCATGGTATTTTTTTGCAATACTACAGAAGTAAATGGGGCCCATAAACTGTTTTGGTTACACATTCTTCCAAATTTCTTCTTGCTTGCAATTTAGCAGAAGAAAGAAAATTTATACATGTTTGGAACAACTTGAGGGTGAGTAAATGACAATTTTAATTTTTGGGTAAACTGACACCTTAATTATATAATGATTAGATTAAGCAAACGGATTACAGATATATAGTATTGCCTACTCCTGTAATTAAACAACGTTATATATACATAATCATAACATGTTAAATAGATTATCTCATAACTCACCAAAGTTAATGTCATGCCCATCACAACAGAAGTAAAAATGAAATTGAGGGTAGTGACCCGCAGTAGGTAACAGTCTGAGTCTGGATTAATGTGAACATCTTTATACTGCTTGGGCAGCTGAAGACCCATCCTACATCCATTTTTGCCTTTGGTTGGCTGAAAGTTCAAATACAATGAAATTGAATTAAAACAACACAATCATCTCTGTAAATCAATATTCTGCTGTTACAATAATGTTGTTGTGGGCATACCAGTTTCACAAACTTGAAGTTGAATTCCCACATCGGCTCTGACCTACTTCCAGAAACTTTGTGGATCCAAAACAATAAACACTATAGGAACAAGAAAGGCATCAACAGAAAAATCTCACATTAACTGGGTAAATTAAATTAAAATGAAGCATTTTAAAGGGTAACTAAACACCAAAACAACTTTTTTTAGTTAATGATCTGTAAGAATGGAGCTTCATAAATGCTGTTCATTGATTCGAGTACATTTTTTGACAATTGAGTATAAAGTGTTTTGATTTTCAAATATATGGTGTAAAAACGTCTGAGTGCTGCCCTCTTCAGGTTAAACGGAAAGCTCCTGCAGTAGGGGTACTTGCTGACGTAGCGAACTCTCAGACGCACTCTGTCACACCCTTGGTGCGAGCTCACCACGCCCTTGGCAGCCCCTGGTATAAAAGCATCTGGTTCCGTCAAAACTACTGTAGGAGTCAGGAGTTGGATTTATGAATATTGAAAACGATCAGGATACTATAGCATATAATAGCATCTAGTTAGCATAGCATTTATATAGTTATTTAGATTATTTTTGAAAACGACCAGGATAGAGTATTGTTGCATCTATTTAGCATAGCATTATATAGATAATTTAGATTATTTTGTGTAGCTAGTAGCATAGTACAGTTAGGATAGCTTCAAGTTAGCATAGATTTATCAGTGTTTAGTACAGTGATCAGGATAGTAACGGAATAGAGGTGGACATGGGCTTCTCCACACGCAGTGCCAAACACTGCTCGTCCTGCATGGACTCCTCCACCGCAGCGGCGTCTTGATGTGAGTGATCATGGATATTTTAATCACAATTTATGGTTAGGATAAAGTTAATCCTCTAGGGTCGACAAACGAGCCGGTGCATTTTGCTGGATTTTTTCATATAGCGGCATAATATCAATAGCGTGCGCTATTGAGATCAACTCGACGACATAAGTCATCAGATGCCGGTCGCGATGCGGGAGTTAAGACCGCAGTTTGAGCCAGCAGCTCGAATGGATTTGGCCCTGTGTATACATACAATTCACCCTCATCCACTTCAGGTGAAGGTGAAGGTGAGGGAGAAAAGTCCTCGACTTCAAATGGCCGCTCTGTTGCAAAGGCAGCTATTGAGTCACTCCAGACTAGTCTCGCTCTATTTTAGAGTCTGACAGCAGCTGTCACTCACGGCGGGTCTCAGGTGCACGCCCCCTAGCCCCGCTGGGGTCTGCCCATTTTTTCAGCATTTTTCAAATATTGCTAGTGGGTGGAGTCAGGCTCTGACCAGGGGTTTAGTTACCCTTTAAAGAGAAAGTACATTTACACACCTTGGAATTGAGGAGTGTAGTAGGTGTAGATTCAGGAAGAGGAGGGCTTTTGGACACACGCAAGCTAAAGGGCTCATATAAGTGAAAAAGCGAGCGAATCACACGGGCACGAAGACAATGCATCCTTGCGATAAAATCAGGCTGAAGGCGATCAGGGAGGTCTGCATCAAGATTATAGTGCCTGGGGAAAGGTAAAAAGAAACATCAAGAGGGAATTTAGTCGTGCATAAATGCCCTGGAAGGGGAAAACAAAAATGTCTAATATTGCACAACAGTGCCTGTATGAATTTTCACCAAGCTGGTTCCAAAAGTATCTTACCCATTACTTTTTCTCATAGGGATTATAAAAAAAAGTCTTTGTTAATGAGTTATGACCAGTGGTGGAAAGAGTACTGACAAATTGTACTTAAGTAAAAGTATTGCTACTTAAGTAAAAATGTACTTGGAGTACAAGTAGAAGTACTGAAATATAATATGACTCAAGTAAGAGTAAATAAGTAGTTTGCTTAAAAACTACTCAAGTAACTGCGTTACAAAGTACTTTAGTATTTTCTATTTTTTACCCAAAATAGGGAGATGATAGCGAAATGGAGCGCTAAACACTCTCATGTCATCTGTTTCATTCATACTGAAGGCCCAGTACTGATGCATAGAAGTATTAAACTTACACATTTCAGGAAATGCCTTATATGGATATAATAACTTGCAAATAGTGATGTTTTGACTGATGAAACATGAAGACAAACATATAATAGCTATAATATATCTGAGTTTATCAAACTGTCAGGTATTTTCAAAAGAATGATGTATGACTTTAAAGGGATAGTTCACCCAAAAATTTAAATTAGCCCACGATTTACTCTCCCTCAAGTCATCTTAGAAGATATGACTTTCTGCTTTCAGTCGAATACAATCATTGTTATATTAAAAAATGGCCTGGCTCTTCCAAACTTTATAATGGCAGTGAATGACTGGAGAAAATTTGAAGCCCCAAAAAGTGCATCCATCAATGATAAAAGTGCTCCACATATAGACTACTAGCTTCCTCTGTTGTCAAGAGCAATTTTTGTATTACTAAATTTGAAAAGGAAGTGTAGGTAAGGTAATTTGAATGTTTTGATTTGAATCATTCATAATTGAAAGCAAAAGAAGGTTAATTGAGAGGTCCGATTAAAAAGGTATGAAAAACAATAAAACAGTATGAATAAAAAAAGTAAAAAAAACTAATTAATGGGGTATGATTAACATGTTAAATTAAATGATGTTTTTTTTTCATCGTAGCCAACCGAAAATGTGCTGTGAGCCCACTGTTGCTATAGGAACGAACTACACTTTTACATGCATCTGATAGACAGATCAATCATGCGATCATATTTCACTGTTTTTTCAGCTTTGTAAAACGTTTTCTTCGTATATTTAGTTTAAATGTATTGTTAAACAGGGAAAGCTTTACCATTAATTGAACTGTGTGCATGTATTTTAGACACTTACATTCTTGCTCTGTCCATTGCAAACCGCGTCCATGCATGTTTGAGGCAAGCTTTTTTATTTACTTCAACTGCTCAGTGCTCTGGTATTATCAATGGTGTGACCCATTTCAGTAGTTGCCATAATTAAATATGAGCAGAATACTCACTTACAGTCACTGACATATTGAAATGTTAGCGCTACTGATTCAAACACGAGCGCCAGTGATTGAAATGTCAAAGCGCGGTTTGAACGCCCCGCCCCCAGCCAAACTGGAGGTTTTGATTGGTTTTGCACCCGAGTCAGACCTGTCTGTTATTGGCTGAAGTGCTTCAGATATGTCTGTTATTGGCTGAAGCGCAGGGCTCCACCACAGTTGTTTTGAAATGTGTCTGTCAAATCGCAACTTGCGCTGTTGCTCCGTCGGCACCATAGACTGTCAGTAAAAAATAGGTCGGCACCTTTGTCAAAGTACTTTGTACTTTTTATGAAATATAAATGTAGCGAAGTTGAATACTTTATTTTTATTTTACTCAAGTAAGAGTAAAAGTACCACAATTTAATTATACTCAAGAAAGTAGAAAAAATGAAAAAATCTACTCAAGTACTGTAACGAAAGTATTTGTAATTAGTTACTTTCCACCACTGGTTATGACATGAAGAAAAAAAAAAACAACCAGCTATGAGGTAAATCAACATTACAAACTTGAAAAATGGGACAAAAAGACAAAAGTACAAGACAGGTTTAAATAAGGGACAAAAGGACAATCCCATGAAGCATTGTGTGAATAACAATACAATTAAAAACTTAGGAGAAATATAAAATTATTAATTTAAAGATTAACCCGACTGTTGCAATCTTAATAATACGTTAAATACATTTTTTTCGGCAGCCCACCTTTTGTAGAGTCGTTTCCAAAATGCAGCAGTGCATGTGGCAGTCCACGCATTCTTGCAGATCAAAGAGAATCTGCAGACATCTTCTGGACGAATGTATGCAGCAAGCACAAGCCAAATATCAATGGGATACTCCTCTCCATCTATGTTTTCACTGTGTTCTGACATTCATAATAACAGGGGTTAATTAATGTCAACAAACAAGAAAATTAATAATATCAGAATACATTAGAACAGGGATTCCCAAACTTTTTTTGGTCAGCCATACTTTTACCTAAATAACAGATTAAAGAAGTACCCCCCAACTTAATATTTAAACTTTAAATTTAATATTTTAAAATTAAAGGATAAGTTCACCCATTTTTTTTTTATTCTGTCAATTACTCATCCTTGTGTTGTTCCAAACCCATTAGACTTTCATTCATCTGCAGAACACAAATTAAGATATTTTTAATAATTATAACTTACAACATTTATATAACGATTTTCTTGTGTGTTGCGGAGTCTGGAACATGAATGAGTAATTAATGAAAGAATTTAAATGTTTCGGTGAACTAACCACAAAAATAACAACATGACATTCAGGTTAAGAAATCAAATATTTACTCTACTAATTTTTTTGTTTTAGTAAGTTTCTTTTCATTAACTCACAAACTTCCCACATAAAAACCCCAATTTGGGAAACTCTGTATTAGAAAACTCACTAGTGGTAGTGGTTACCTTTGCATCTTTTGTTTTTCTTTTTGCTGGACCCTCTGATTTCATCCCCTTCCTCTGAGTCCAGTTCGTCACTGCTCTCATGAACTGCGTTACTCACACCGACTGCAGATGAGAGGACCTCCTGCACAGGACCCTGTGATGCCTCGAGTCCACAGAGTAATTTCACTGAAAAAGAAGTGTTCTATTTCATCAGAAACGATCTTAAAACAGGGCTTTAAGTCTAAAATACCGAACTAACCACATTGTACATCACAAAACTATTGAAGTCATGTTTTTTTTTTTTTCTAGTATAGTGTCACCAAGAGGTAAAATCCCACAATTTGTTTCATGGGTCCTCAGAATGAAATTATATGCATATTTTGCATTACATTGTTTCATATTTAATCAACATGTTTCAATAAGTAGTTTTTAAATCAATTATGCTTTTTGCAATGGTTCATGGGATTGTAGTTCTTTATCTCACTAAAGCCTAAATAAAATTGCAATGTTGTGATTCACCTCGTAGCTGTTTGGATGGTTTCATCCTTAAACAAAGACATTTTTTAAAGTCCTATGAGAAATGAATGGAAAAAATATATAACGTTACACTTCCGGAACCAACGCCACTGAAAATGTGGGTGGACACTAATGCACTCATTGATCGTCATAGGGTGCTTCTCATTTCTTATTTGTGCATCCTCGTTTCCTTTCCTTGCTTCCTTTCCTTGCGTCTCAGCTCCACCCCCTGTAGGACGCGAGGGAAGGAAGCGAGGAAAGGAAAGGAGGACAGAGGAATCGAATAAAAGCTTTTTTATATACATTGGAGTACTTGATCACTCGAGCGTCACTCCACAGTGTCATCAGCAGCGCTAAAAGGATCTGCCCTTATGATGTTGAAGTTTGGTTATTTAATAAATTCATAATAAATAATAATAAAGATAGGCTATACTGTTGAAATATTTGAGATTTGTGGTTTATATAAACTGCAAAGGTAAAGTATAAATTAAAATGATTGTGACCGATGTGAAGGGGAGAATTTTTGGAGAATTGACACGTGCGTCACGTTTAGTCAGTATAACAGTTCCGCGTAGGATCCACTTGTGTATCCTCGCTTATGACTCCTCAGGAAGCCTCCTCACTCCTCGATCCTCACGGTGCAATGGGCTCTATGCACGGCGGTATTTCCGGTGAAGCATTAGGGATGCTCGATAACTTCCGCCGATCGTAGAGTCCAATGCAATACAGAGAATTTATATTGAATTTTATACTCCATGGTTATACTAATGAAACGTTAGTCACAAAAACAGATAAAACAGATACCCCTCGTTGTGTTTATGCTTCTTTTTAAAATCATATTAAATAAACATAACTATATATAAAATTACATCTAAACGTATGTACGTTTCGTTTCAAAGACGGGAGGACAGTAAATATTGAAGACTCTGCCATAATCCCGTTTTCTCCGGTTTTCCTCCGCTTTAATCTACACAACCGGAAATGGACGAGCATCCTTGCGTCAAATGCGGAACTTATGCGTGCATATAGCCCATTAGAGAATTGAGATGTCCTTCAAGATGGCTGAGCTCGATCGGTTTCCGGGTCATAGGAGGGAGGACGGAGGAGCGAGGAGACGAGGAGGGATATTGAGAAGCACCCAGAGTCTATTGATATGATCTCAAGTGAGTGAGACAGGCTGTCCCGCCATGATTATAATGATTTTATGGTGACTTTAGTATTCCTGAATTAAGTTACCTTCTTTTTCAATTGCATTAACAACCGCCTTTTTAACTCTTCCTGACTTCACGATGGCTGGATCAGCGTTGGCATAGTCAGCCACAGTTACTGGGAGGAAAAGGGTGAAGGAATACAAAAAAATTAAGTTGACATTAAAGTGGACTTTGGCTATATTATACGCAAAACACATCATAACATCAGCTCGTCTCACTCTATTACCTGACTCCGAGCAAACATCCTCGGCTTTGAATTTCAGCCGTTTTCGGTTCCCTTTCTTGGGCATGACGAGAGCGAGGGTCTGTGGCCGTTTATCGAGGCTGTGTGCCCTGCCATCTTTCCAGCAGAGGTAAAGAAAACCCGATAAAAATGAGGGTGAAATTAAAGAAAGCTCCTCCAGGATCTTCAGCCATTATGGAACTGACACTCAAGGTCGCGTACATTCTCGCGAGATCTCAGAGGGCAAACGACTCCGAAGACTGGACGCTAATTGGACGCAGAAATCATGTGTGAGATGAATCGTCCAATCAGACGGGGTATATTCATAACTCTGCCCCAGGGTTTTTTTAAACAGGAAAACAATGACGTCATCTTCGCTGTTTTTTTCCTCGTTTGAAAGTTCTTGAAGTACTAATATGTATACAAATAAATATATTGGAGAGTCACTAAACATTAAAAACCACTAAACCTCGAGAAAAAGTTTAAACAGAATCCTGATAGATTCTGCATGTCAAGATTCATCAGATTCTACATCACACATGTAAACACATTTGATCGTGTTGATGAAAACTGTTTGACATAGAGCAACCAAACAAAAATATTTTCTTTTTAAACACATTTTCTCTTCTTTTATTTTTACTTTATTTAATCTAAACCATGTTTTAATGTTCTTTAAAAATGTTTTACTTTCAGTTAAACTTGATGCCAGTAATGTTAATTAAACAATGCACAAAGATAAAAACAAAATTGGGAAAAAAATACGGAATAACATTGAAGATAAATATTATAAATATGAGACTTGCTCCAAAAATCCTTTTTAATATATTTATCTTTATTTTATTTTTTTTAATTTTTTAAAACTTTATGATAGGTCCGTCATTTCTATACACCTGCCTGCCGCCAGAGGGCGCAGCGCGTGACAACATTTCTCACACTGGCGTCTCGTGCATGACAGTCATGTAGTCGCGTGGTGCTGATGTGAGGAACTCCGATTTTACGCTGTTTGCACGAGCTTTACAGAGCCACGCCGGGTGGATATGATCTTCGCCGACGACGTGGGAGACGTTTAACCTTTACATTCACCAAAGCGTCGGTGCATTCATATTTTAAAACATGCGCGAATGTTTGTGTAGATAGCGGAATAGCTGTGTTGCAAGCGGGAATGAGCTCGTAGAGGGAGGAGCGCTTCGCTCGGCTCGCCGTGAAGGGAGATGATGATGATGGTGGCAGATGGATCTGGAGGATGCGGCAGACGCGAATTTCAACGTTTTCTGAAAGGTTAATGGCAACTGGTGGATGTTAAAGCGAAGGGTGCCGAGGTTCAAGCAGCTGAAATCGGAATATGCATGTGGCGAGCGCTGTGATGAGCGTGCATCGAAATGCATTGAGTTCCAAGTCAAACTAGGTGGATAATGTTAGAGCGGAAAAGGCCGACAGTCATGGACCAGAGAGGTCAAGGTGTGTGAAGAATCCAGACAGGGATGCAATTAGTAAAATCAGAGGATGCATTTTAAAATACATGGATATCAGTATGCATTTAATTGGCACTAAAGATTAATAGTGCACCTCAATCCTGAATTAAAAATAAATAAATAAATCAAAGCAATTTCTAATTTGACAATATGATGTGCGAAGTGATGCCGACCATAAATGAAGGAGACTCTGTGAGTTCCCAGAGAGGCTCTCAGAACGGCACGGATGCCGAGGCTAATTTTGAACAGCTGATGGTGAATATGTTAGATGAGAGAGATAAGCTGCTGGAGTCTTTACGGGAGACACAGGAGACCCTCATCCAGTCGCAGACCAAACTCCAGGATGTTCTTCACGAGAGAGACGTGCTTCAGAGACAGCTCAACTCCGCCTTACCGCAGGTAAGTTTACGCTAAAATTTGTTTTTTACTTTGTTTTTCAACAAATTAAATGTGGGATCTTCGGACAGTGCAAGAAGCTAATTCGACCCTCTATATTTATGTTCCCAAATTGACAATAGCTGTAGCAGCTATTTTGAAAGAAACTCAGTGAGTTCAAAATAGTTTTTTTTTTTTTCAGCCCATTGATGTGTTTAAGGGACCCCATGATATTGCTATGTCCTGTGGAAACAGGAAAGTTGGGGCAGGACATGGCAAAGGGCTCGTCCCATTTTGTTTAGCCCGACGCCCCGACCCGCTACTTGTGGTCTTGGTTCTGGAAGTTTTTCCCTGAGGGATGTACTTGTTTAATATTATAAACCAACGAGGTGAATCACAACATTACAAAGTTTGATTTGAAGATTAATTGGCATAGTACTGAATGATTGTATATCACAGTGCTAAATGGGAGTGGATGGGCCTTAAAGAGTTCTTTTGGTGTGATTTGCTCATTTCTTTCTATAATCATGGGCAATATAGTTGAAATTTCCAGAAATTTGTGTGGTTGAGCATGATTAAAAGTTGAGATAATGCAGGATGATGGCTTCAACAAAAGCATGTACTATCGATATAAATATAACTTACAGTAGGCCTGTTTTTAGTTAATAGTGAGTAATCTGTTTTCCTAGAAGAGACTAAATATTTTAGTCTGGCGCAAAATGAACCTTTGGCCTAATAAGTTAACACATTGTTACCTAGTCGACCGTTCTCTGAGATTTGTTTTCATGATAATCGAATGTAAGTAATGTAAGTATCTCTAAATAATTATCTAATTATAACGCTAGTATATGGGGGCATATAATACGTAAAAAGAAAGAAATTGCTTGTTAATACCACTAACAAGGCTCAAAATAGCCCCACAGATAAGTGTACAGACCGTTTAATAAGAAGATATTTTATAAGGACAGTCCACTTCGTCCATCTTTGGAAAACAGTCTCGACAAGTCGAACCACAAACGCCGTTCATACAGTTCAGAAATTCGCTGAACTTCAAACAGTTCAGCTCACTTGGCACGTCGTTCGTGGTTCGCAGCAAACCATAATTATGAGATGGCAACCCAGTCTGGGATTTATGGGTTTCTATGTCAACACCTCCTGTTTTTCAGTTTTTCACCTACCTTTTAGGTGTACACTAGTAACTTCAAATCTAATATACAATGATGAAGATCTTTCAATGTAGTTAAATGGATATGGCAATGAGAACTGAAGCTTTAAAGGTTTCCTCATTGTTTATGACTTGAGTGACCATTAATATGGTATGGTGGAAATTTGAACCAATAATTGTCCTCAGAAGAAATGTACCCAGATGAATTGTTTTGACAAAATATCTAAAACTGATCTATTATTCAGTTTGTGTATATTGTGTTTAGTAGCTTCTCAGATCCACACAATTATTGGGGATGCATTGTGGAACTTCTTGTGGCAGGTAAACACTTGTTTTCACAAAGGTACATTATCTGTGTTCCAGAAATGTCAGTGGTTGTGACTGTGCATACATCCCAGTCAAATGGCAATACGGTTATAATTTAAAGACAAATACTATCTATGCATATCAAAAGCATTTACTTTTTTCCCTATTGAAGTGTATGAGGGTTGTGGTAGGTCAGGCTTCAGAAGAGCAGAGATGAAGAGGGCATCTTCTAGTGTATCTTCCTCTGTATCACATAGCTCTTTTTGGTCATTCGCCAAGGACACACGTGATATCGATTCATCTGAGTATCCGGTCCCCTTCCTTCCCCCGTCTCCCTCCCTCTAATTTTGTCTTTCACACAAGTGATGCAAAAGCAGCTTACTTCTCAGTTTACGTCACCCTGCTCATCCAGACTGCTAATTGGTGGATCAAGAAATCTCTTCCTATGGGAAGATTTTAAGACTTTTACTTGCAAATTAGTTTTAAAAGGAGGTGACTGAACCCTGGAAACAGAGACAGGACCAGCGGATGTAGCTGAGAGATGCATCACCATATCTGTCTCCAGAGGAAAATTGGACTTCCTGTCCAGCATGTCTAGGACTGTTCAAAGGAAAATGCCTCCTTTTATGTGATGCTCTTGGGTATGTGAGACTGTTGCTACAAGGCCAGTTAATCTATTTAACAGCCAACGTTTACATTTAAACCCTCTGATTTAACTCATTGGCTGTATACTGTACTATTATCCTCAAAATGGCATGTTACCTCAGACTGTTAGCACTTTCTTGACCTGGCAAGCTCCAATTTTATTGGCTTATTTATAAGGTGAGATGAAGCATCCAATGAATGCTTTTGTGGATGAAAAAGGGTGAGAGGTTAGTAGCATTATTGAGGCACTAGTGGCAAAAGTGACAGTAAAGCCATTTATAATGTTACAATGTTCTTTAAATAAAAAGTATCATGGTTTCCACAAAAAAATATTGAGCAGTACAACTGTTTAGTATCAAATCAGCATATTAGAATGAATGATCATGTGACACTTAAAGGGATACTCCACTTTTTTTGGAAATAGGCTCATTTTACCACTCCCCCAGAGTTAAACAGTTGGGTTTTACAGTTTTCAAATCCATAGTAGGAAAAAAATATACTATGGAAGTCAATGAGACCAGAAACTGTCTGGTTACTGATATTCTTCTAAATATTAAAAAATCTGATCAATACATTCGACAACAGTAAAACTCAACTGTTTAACTCTGGGGGAGTGGTAAAATGAGCCTATTTCCAAAAAAAGTGGAGTATCCCTTTAAGACAGTAACGACTGCTGTCAGTAAAATTCAGCTTTGACTTCACAGAAATAAATGACATTTTAAGAGATCTTACTGTAAACATAGTGTAAAATAATTGCTCTGGTTTCATTTTTAATAATAATGATAACATATCAGTTTTGTCATTTTAATTTCTTTATGATTCAGTCATTAACTCCCATTTGCATTGTATTGTAATTTCATAGGCCACTGTGTGTGCAGTAAACGGTTTCATTGATAGTCGTTTAGTGCACACCACCTTTCTTTCTGTCCATATTGTATAAAGTTAATTATACCTTGCCATGGTTGATCACTTCTGTTTTGGTTGGTGGTCTGTAATTGCTGTTGAGCAGCTAGTACGAGTAAGTTTTCAAACAGAAAGATGTGCTTTACATCCTTTAGTTAGGTCCTGGAAATTAATTGGCACTGTGTTATTGATTATAAGTGTATTGTTAATGCAGAGCATAAAGACGGTATTGAGGATGGTGATGATACATGAACAGTATACAGACTTGATTCTGCAGAGTCATCTTTAAGACAACTGGCAAAGACAGCTGACAGATATATGTGTCCTGCACTCACAGGGTTTACCTCAGTGCAGAGTTAGCATCCTCCTTCTCACTCTTGAATTATAGTCTATCAGGGATGTTGGCTTGTCAGCAGGGCCGTCAATCAAACTGGTTTGTCCATTCAGATCAGGGAGAACTGGAGTGGGGATGAGGGCTGGGGAACTGGCCGAACGCCATGCACTGAGTGGGGAGAAATGCCAGGCTGTCTCTGTCTACTGTGGGGAGGAGCTCTGTACCCTGTTCATCTGTGTGATGTTTAGAGGAACTGGCATGTGGAGATGGTTCTTGAGTTGAGCAGTTAAAAATCCTGAGTCACATGCTCATTCATGTAGAATGGAGGTCAAGTGTGGGATTGTTTCATTTGTGCACCAAGCAGTTGTTCCAAGACGTCCTTGAATAATAAGCTGTACTAAATAGCAAAAGGGATTCATTTGATCACCCTAGCGCTGTGTGTGATCTGTGGCGGGGTGTATTCTGTAGCAGTGTATATGACATGAGAATACTGAGAAGTCCTGCCTGGGAGAGTTGAGACGTTTCTGCTTCTTTGTGCTCATGCATCTGATGAAAACTGCCTTTTAATGTCTTTTCCCATTTTAAAGTAGATTAATATCTATTTCTTTTTAAATGGTTGCCAGTCAGGGTTTTTGATTAAATTTGATGTTTAATGGCTTCAAAGGATGACTGCTTTCAATCCATTTCATTTTCAACCAAACATCAGTAAAGCCAAGCAGATTCAAAATTAATCAAGAAGAAAAATATATATATGTATATAATATATATATAAAAAAAAATCAAATTAACCCTAAAACCGAAACCGTATTCTGGACAAATGTGGGCAAAATAGTTTTTATTTATTTTTAAAAAATACTTCCCTTGATCTGAACGGTACAAGACTTGTCTGCTTTTCCTAAGTTTGCCTCCTTTTTTTTGACTCAATTCTACAATGTTAAGTGGGTGAAAAAAAACCCTCCTTAATCTTGTATTTGGGTCAAAAATGGGCACCCATAGAAATGAATGGGAAAAACTGTAATTTAGAGCATTCTAAAATAAGGCGAAGTAAGACACCAGGTGACAGCAAAGTCACTTCATCTTTAGGTTTTAGCTCCAAGAACTTATTGGAATGATATTTTAATGTAGTTAAAAAAATTAAAAATAATAAAACATAAAAATAAGCATAATTTACATAGAAAATATGGTACTTTTTGAAGTAAATAAATTCAAAAATACCCCCAAAATAAATAAAAAAATCACCATAAATGGATAGACAAAACTTTATCGAAGACAGTGATATAATATTTATAATAAATAAAAATTAGGATCACCTGAGTCCTCTGTGCCCACCTTTGTCCACAATTACAGGATTAAGGGCTATAAAGTGAATACGGTTTGAGGGCTACAAATAATGGCTTATTTCTCTTTTTTTTTCCAAATTAATATCCAAGGGAAAATATTTGTAAAACAAAATATTCTTGCAGCTGAAAAAGAAATTGTAATACACACTACTGATTAAAAGTTAGGGATCAGTAGGTTGTTAAAAGAGTTACTGAATGTAAAGTAAAGGCTTAGTCTTTAGGAAACCTAATAATAATAAAAAAATATCGTCAGCAGAATCTCAGCAAATAGATTTTCGATATTGCTTAGCCTTAGTTTTCACTCAGATTTTTATGAGTGTGTCATACAGTATCTTAATCCTTACAATCATTAATGCTTAAAGTATTTTTTCTAAAATAACAGACCCCAGAACAGCTCCTAACCCCTGAAATAAAGTTTGCTGTGCTTCACTGACAACACAACTGCTCTTCGTCCCCCTTCATCGAGCGACTCAGCATTCCCCAGCTCTCAGTGATAGATGAGCCTGATCAATAAATGCTATTTTCTCATCACTGCCTCATTAGAGGATGTGTCAGTTTTGCAGGGTCTCTGAAAATTTACACTCTATCTATCAGAGAGCAGTGCGACCCTGCATACAGTTTAATTTTAGGCAGCTGGGCCAATATTATAGAAAAAAAAAAAACATGATGCATTTCCTCATTTGTAAGTCGCTTTGGAAAAAAAAAGTCTGCTAAATAATTAAAATGTAAATGTGAACTCAGAAACTGTCATTGCTGTTTATTTTTG
This sequence comes from Pimephales promelas, assembly GCF_016745375.1. The sequence goes on from NW_024121188.1 coordinate 4,139,939, forward strand.
CTGGTATAATCCATACATTGATATTACACTGGTAATTGAAACCAACAAATCTAGTTTACATTTGTTTATAATATGAGAAAAGAAACAGTACTGGCTTTGTTTTCTTAAACTCACACCATTGCAGGCTGGTACCGGGCCAGCACAGGTGTAAAAACAGCATCACATGGCTTTTGGCAGCTGCCGTAATCTCCAGCATGGCACCTCTGAGCTGCCGGACCCTCCCTCAGCAGCTGCGGGCGATTTGTTGAGTTAACCTCACACATGCACACATTTCACTCTGTTTCTTTGTTTCGGACAAAGCAGCGCTCTTGAATTTTATATTACCATATTTTTATAAGTACATTTACTGATACTGTAGTCGGCTGTCCAACACATAGAAATAACGTGTTTAATGCTACTTGTATATTTCAGATGGTTTGGTTGTGTTTTTCTTTTTAAAGTGGACCACCCTGACATTAGAGTATCTCAGGCATTTAGCACTGGAAGTTTTTTTGGTCATCTGCTGGTTTATGGTCTCTATTGCAGCTGATTGAAAGGAAAATAAATTTGGATCCGCCCCTTCACATCATTTTTGTTCTGCTGCAATTTGTGTGTGTGTGTGTGCATGTAATTAAATTAAAATGAAGCACCCCGAAGCGTGTGGCCGGCTTATGTCTGAAGTCATTTGCGCACTCGAGCTTGTAGCGCACAGCTGACTGTACAGAAGTGCCGGAGAAAAAGACTATATTCTCACATGATCTCTGACAACACTTTACCATCAAGGTCTTTTACCCAAACATTAGAGGAATTGTGCTATTATGTTCCTTAACGAAATAACTTGTTTCAGGCTGCTTTTATCAAGTCTAACTCTATGTAAAGATATGAAGAGTTCAGATGCAAAAGCCTCTAAGTGCCATTTGAAATTTTCTTCTAAAATGATGATTTTTATCAAGCTTGTATATTTAAGTTCAGTAATTTCACTTAAATGGGGATGAAGATTACCTATTAATTGTCATTTAAGTGAAATTACTGAACTCAAACACACAAGCTTGATAAAAATGGTCATTTTAGAAGAAAATTTCAAATGGCACTTAGAGGCTTTTGCATCTGAACTCTTCATATTATGTGGACCAAATACGGGATTGGTTGTTTAATGCAGGGTTCCCAAAGGAAAGATTAGAAGGAAGAGGCTGTAATCCAAGACCTCTTTTCTTTCTCATGTTAGAGTATAAAAGTCATTTTATATTATCTATATGTTAACAGCTATGAAAGAAGACAATAACCCTTATAATAGAAGGGAAATTGATTTGCAATTTCTCAAGGACCTTTTCCTCCAAGACTGAAAAAGGCAAAATCCGAGGGTCTATTTTAGGGGATTATGAGATTTTGGGTTGAAGACTGAAGAACCAACCATACAAAAATCAGGAAAAGTCTGTCATGGTGGTCTGGGTTTATGCCGAAGTTTGTCATGTACGAAACCTCAGGAAATATGGGTGGAATTTAGTCGTTATCTTTGGTGTGTTTTCCTCCAGGCGTGATATAAGCGTAATGCCACTCAGATGCTATGGCAGGGGATTAGGAGGAGAGCTTTGGTGACTTGACAAACAGTGAAAGAGTGTTGCAAAGTGAGAGGAAGAGAGTCACAGAGCAAGTGAGAGAGTTTTCGAGTATCTTAAGGGATTAGTCTGAGGGCAGTTACTGTGTGCAGAGGGGGGAAAATGTGAAATGTTGGAGACAAGGTGAGAATTACAGATTTTGGGGGAAAGTGCATGGGGGTTGACAGCTGTTTTTAGGTCATGCTAAAATGTAGACTTGTGTCACAGGCTAAAAATGAAAGTGTTTATGTATATTTAAAGGAGACTGAATAGGCGAGCAGCGAACGTCTGGTCTATTTTTATTTTCCGAGATGCTGTGAATTTTTGTGTGTGTGACTCTTTTTGTGCTAGCTGCTGTATAGTTAGTAAATAAAAGGACACAGTATATATCTGCCTATTTTGACATTTTGAGAGAGATCAAATATTGGGTGTAGCGGCTTGAATCCAATGATGTTACCGCTGAGAGACTGAGACAGGGACTGTTTGCAACTGACTGACGCAGAAACACATATCGATGAGGCAAATGATTTTTTACTAGCAATTCTTTATTGCTGGCTGATGTATATTGATTGTACAAGGTTTGCTGCTCAAAGTTTGCTGGTCAACATAGAATACATCGCCCCTGCTCACCCCCTCTCACCTGACATAATCAGTGAACAGGTGACTAATATTCACATTCACATGTAATCACGTGACCCGCCACCAGGATCAGGTGACAATAAAAACAAAACAAAAAACCATTAACTCTTTCATGTCCACAACATTCCAGCCCCTAATTATTATCAAATAATTATTACAATTTCACTAGAAACATGAATTTTTCAAATCACCAATGCATTAGCAACATCATAAAGGCTGGTGTCCATTTCTTCTCACAAAAAAGGAAAAAATCCTGAAAAAAAAAAATAATCAAAAAAGTGTTCGTAGTCATAATGTTCATAAAGTCAGGCAACAAGTGAAGTTATCCATCTTCTGCTTCTTGTAAAAGACAGACCTTAGTTATCGGCCTGTCCAGACAGCTGCTTTTAGTCTTAATTTGCACATGACGCACAAATCCTTTTCTGTCTGGAAAAGTTTGAATTATGCGTCCCAGAAGCCAAGAGTTTCGAGGTGCTGTGTTATCCACTATAAGCACGATGTCTCCTGATTTAAAATTGCGTTTGACTCTTGACCATTTCTGACGTTCCTGAAGCTGCGGTAAATACTCCTGAACCCATCTCTTCCAGAACAAATCTGACATGTACTGGACTTGTTTCCATCGTTTACGAGCATAAACATCATCCTTTTTGAATTCTCCGGGTGGTAAAGATGGTGAAGTCCTCAAAAGCAACAGGTGATTTGGTGTTAATGCTTCCAAGTCACTGGAGTCTGTGGATGCTAAGGTTATTGGACGACCATTAATAATTGCTTCCACTTCACAAAGAACGGTGTGTAGGCCTTCCTCATCCAGATTCTGCACTTTTAACGTAGAATTCAGAACTTTACGTACAGATCTAATTAACCTCTCCCATGCCCCTCCATAATGTGATCCAGTTGGGGGTTAAACGTCCATTTAATTCCTTTCTGAAGAAGGACATCATTGATCTTACACTGATTCCATTCCTTTATGGAGACTCTTAACTCACGTTCTGCTCCAACAAAGTTCTTTCCATTATCCGATCGAAGTTCCTGGACTTGTCCACGTCTAGCAATGAAACGTCGCAGTGCGTTGATGAAAGAATCAGTGTCCAATGAAGGTGCCACTTCAATATGTATGGCTCGTATGGCCAAACAGGTGAAGATTACTCCATACCTTTTCACAACGCTTCTTCTACTCTTTACCTCAAAAGGTCCAAAATAATCTACCCCAACACGGGTAAATGGAGGTTCATTCGGAGTAACTCTTTCTGATGGCAAATCTGCCATCTTTTGGCATCCTGGAAGTGAATTCAGTCTTCGACAGATGACACATTTAGACAATACTCTTCTTATTGCTGTACTTACACCAGTAATCCAATACTTTTGTCGTAATTTAGACAACATATGATTACGACCAGCATGTCCTACCTCCTGATGGATGTGTCGCAGGAGGATATCAGAGATGTGAGATTTCTTGGCTAAAATGACTGGATGTTTGGATTGTTCAGGCATTGATGCCCTACTTAATCGTCCACCAACCCTCAAGACATCATCAAGAACAGGGCAAAGTCCATGAATGCAACTACTTTTCTTTACTCCTTCACCTCTTTTTAGACTAGCAAGCTCATCAGGAAATGTCTTTTCTTGTGAGAGTCTAATAATCTCTAATTCTGCGGTCTCAAGTTCTTCTGTTGAAAGGTGAGATCGTTCAAATTGACCTTTGAAAATCTCCATTTCTCTTTCCACAGAGATTAGTTGTTCATTTGAATCAGAACAAGAAAAATCAAGTCTCAGTTGTTTTCTCTTCTCACTAAAAGACAAGAGCAGCTTCTTAAACCTCATAATCCAAGCGAATGCTTTCTTTAAACGGAACCAAGAAGAAAAGTGATAGATGAAACGTGAAAGCACATCATCCTCTTCTTTAAGCTGTACAGAGTTAACCTCAACACTTGCCTTGACCTCAGGATCATCCACTTCAAGCTTCTCAAGTTCTTTGAGATTAGCAGGCCACTTACTTTCATGAAGACAAAGAAAGGCAGGACCAGAGATCCATGTCTTGTTCTTAAGAAACACATTGACAGTTGATCCTCTGGAAGCAACATCTGCTGGGTTGCTTGCTGTGTCTACATATCTCCATTGTGAAGCTTGAGAGGCCTTGAGAATTTCAGTCACTCGATTGGCTACAAATATTCGAAATCGTGAGGTCTCGTTCTTGATGTATTTGAGAACAGATGCACTGTCCGTCCAAAAGACAGAATCTTGAAGCTGCAGGTGCAGTTCTTTCTTCCATAACACATCCATGCGGCTTGCCATGGTAGCAGCAATGAGCTCCATACGAGGGATGGTAACAGACTTAATTGGTGCTACTCTTGATTTTCCCATGATAAAAGCACAGTGTACTTGAGAATGCTTGTTTTGTAAAAGCAAGTATGTCACCGTTCCATATCCATCCTGGCTCGCATCAGAAAAATGATGCAACTGTGCATTCGTGATGTCACCAAAGTTTGGAGGTTTTAAACATCTGGGAAGCACAAAACTTTCCAGATGGTGGAGTTCTTGCAGCCATGTGGTCCATTTTTTACAACCAATTCAGGCAAGACATCATCCCAACCTGAATCTCCTTTGCAGATATCTTGCAAGATCTTTTTTGCAGACAACACAACAGGACTCACAATTCCCAACGGATCGTAGATGGAACCAATCATGGAAAGGATTCCTCTTCTGGTTAGAGGTCTGTCTTTTACTACAATCTTGAATTTGAAAACGTCAGACTGAATGCACCACTGCACTCCCAACACTCTCTCAACTGATGGAGTGTCCCGATCCATACTCAAGTCTTTCACTGTCTTTGCTCTTTGATCCTCCGGTATTTCGTCTAGCACTTGACGCCTGTTGCTCATCCATTTTACGAGCTTAAATCCACCCTTGGCACATATGGATACAAGCTCCTGGTGTAAAGTTATCGCTTGTTCAACGGAACTAACGGAGACCAAACAATCATCAACATAAAAGGAATGTAAGATTGTATCCACTGTTTCACTGTTAAACTGCCTTTTATTATCTTGTGCACATTTCCTAAGTGCAAAGTTTGCGCAGCTAGGAGATGATGTTGCTCCGAAGAGGTGTACTCGCATCCTAAAGTCAACTGGATCTTGACTTAAGACCCCATCTGGCCACAAAGAAACCTTAACAAATCAACATCATCAGCTGGCACTCTTACTTGATGAAACATTGATTCAACATCTGCCATGATCACCACTGGTTCCTTTCGAAATCTTGTTATCACTCCAATGAGTGAGCTGGTAAGGTCTGGTCCTTGCAAGAGTTGAGCATTAAGTGATGTTCGCTGAAAACTTGCTCCACAATCAAATACCACACGGATTTTTTTCTTAGTAGGATGGTAGACACCATGATGTGGGATGTACCAGATCTTTCCATCATTACGTGTCATATCCTTCGCTGGTACTCGCTCTGCATAACCTTTGGATACCATATCCTTGACAAAAGCTTTATAGTCAGCACAGAAACCTGAATCTCTTTGAAGTCTCTTCTTTAGATGAAAGGCACGTTGTTCCACAACTTTTCGATTGTTTGGCATTTGTACTCTCTTTCTCAGAGGTAAACCTATTTCATAATGCCCATCAACAAGTTTGATCGAATGAGTCACCATTTCCATGAATTTTTGATCTTCTTTTGAATTGCCTGTTTGTTCATCTTGGCTACATTCTGGGAAGTCCATTTTAAACTGCTGTTGCCATAGGTCTTCCAAATTCATTACTGAAATTCTGTTGACAGTGACTTCTGGCTGAGCACAATCCATTTGGTTATCGCTGTTTCCAGAGAGTGGTCCATTCACAGTCCATCCCAACATTGTCCTGATTGCATAGGGTCCATCATTTACGCTGCGGATTACCTCCAATGGTTCCAAAGCTTTCGGAACATTTGTCCCTATCAGCAGCTCAATCCCTGCCTCAATCTCAGGTAAATGAACACTCTTTAAATGGGGCCATCTGCGAAGATCTTTTCCTCTAGGTATATTCCCTTTATGCACAGGCATACTTTCCTGTGTATAAACTTGATTTAATTCACAAAAGTTGCGACCATTCAAGCCAGCTACCTCCAGTCCAGATAAAACATGACTATTTACAACCTTTTCTTGCCCCATAGTTCGTAGAAGTATCCGCACTTTGTTTCCTGTGAGGTTGAGTCTTCTCATTAAACTCTCCGTACAAAACACAGCAGTGCTCCCTTGATCTAAAAAAGCATAAGTGGTGACTATTTTGCTGCCTTTTTTGGCCTTGATTTGTACAGGGACAATCGGGAGTTTACAATCACGATCACCAGCCCCAGTAAGACCACTAGATACTAAGACATCATCCACTGCCATTTTTGCTTTCTTTTCAGTTCCCTTTACTTTGGGAAAGATATGCAGCAAAGTAGGATGTTTAAGACCACAAACATCACAATAAAGACGTTTCTTGCACTCTTTGCTTATGTGCCCCATACACAAGCACCCAAAACAAATTCCACTTTCTTTTAAGAAGCCAATCTTCTCTTTTTGGGATTGTTTTCCCAACTGAGGACACATACCCAATGTGTGTGCACCTCTACAGTGGTAACATTCTTTCATATCAAATCCAGCCTTTTTCTGTGCTGTATTTTCAGATTCATTTTCTTTGCTTGCAGCGACCACTGTGGTGGCAAAGCTGGTACCTTTTATTCCAGGCCGAAATTGCGATTTTGGTCTTTTCACATCCTTATTAGTTGACAAAGTAATGTCCTGTATGTTTCCAAATACTGGGTCAGTTAGAATTTTGACTTGATGTTCTAAAAAATGAACGATATCAATAAAGGAAACTCTGTGTCGGTGTCTTTCTTGTAGTTCACAAACCACCGTTCTCCATTTATCCCGGAGTCTGTAGGGCAATTTCTTTATGATTATCATCATGTTAGCAGGCATGTCCAAATCGTGCACGTACTGCACTTCCTCCATGACGTTACTACAGCCTCTAAGAAAAAGACTGAATTCTTGTAAAGCATTCACATCTTCAGCTTTAATTTGAGGCCATAAGAGCACTTTATTAATATAAGCAAATGCAACCTTCTGTTCATTGCCAAAATGTTCATGCAACAAAGTTTTGGCCCTAATGTATCCTCTTTGTGGATCAATATGCTGACAACTCTGTATCAACTCCCTTGGAAAACCGACAGTATACTGTTCAAGATAGTACAGGCAATCACTGTCGTTATCTATCTTACTTTCAACTTTATTTTTGAAAGCTCTCATGAATGCATGGTACTGTAAGGGATCACCATCGAACACGTTAAGATCTTTCTTGGGCAAGGATGATAAACATTGCTGTTTTAACTAGGGATGCACCGATACCACTTTTTTGGAAAACGAGTACGAGTACGAGTACTTGCATTTCAGTACTCGCCGATACCGATACCGAGTACTTAATAAAAAAACAAAAAAAAAACATGATTTAAATATTTTTATATACGGGTTTTTAGGTCCTTGATTAAATTACTTGGGTAACACTTTATTTCGATAGTCCACTTTACTAACTATAAGTAACTTTTCAATTACATGTCAACTAACTGTCATTAGAGTATTAGTAGACTAGAGTATTAGTACGATCAGCTTAATATCTGATAACACTTTATTTATTTGGTCCCCCAACAGACATTCAACTGACTATAAGTAACTTGGCGACTACAAGTAAACTTATTCTCCTAATCCAAAGCCATTCACTTTGAAATTGTTCCACACCAGTGATGCACGGGTTGATCCAAAATGAGCGGGTGCCTGGGTACCCGCAGTTACGGGTCATCCAAAAATATTTTTAATGATATTCGGGTCGCGGTCGGTCAGGTCGTTTGGAAAAAAATGCCAATTAAACCTTTGTATTTATATAGTACTAGATAGAATTTTCTATGAAATATATAGGCCGAATTTATTTATTGGCTGAATAACTGGCACGAAGATGACACACAAGCTCAGTCTAACAGTTCTCAGTTCTGTACTGGTGTGATCCGAGAACCGCTGTACCTCTGCGTTCGTTACTATACGCGGATGCGCAGTATCAGCAGTATCAACAACATGTCTCAGTTCAGTGAACTGTTAGAGTTACTGGAGTAAAATATAATTCGGGATATTGGTTTATTTCAACTCGGAGGGACTGTCAGGCATGTCTGAAAGTGAGTAACTGTAGTACCTTGTGGATCAGCACTGACGCAAGACGTGAACTGATGCGAATGATTCAGTTCGATTTAGCGTACTGGTTCGACCGGTTCATTAAAAAGAACCGATTCGTTCACGAACCGGCCATGTCTATGATCACTAGTCTGCAGAGAGATGGAGGCGGCAAGAGAAAAGGTGAAGACTGGGGAGTGGAAGCTCCGCAAATACACAAATAGAAAGAGTAAGTGTGGGAGACATTTACCGAAATAATGAAAGATGATGACCAAAGTGCTGCCTTTGTTATATGTAGGCTACGTCTTCTTGCGATGCTGTGTTGTTACACGTTTATGGCCCAATGACGCTACGATGAGCATGTACTACTTTTAAAAAATACGGTCAGGAAGAGGGTCGGGTACAATATTTTCTTACTTTTTTGCGGTCCGAGTAGCGGGCGGGTAGTTGAAAACGTTGGTAGTGTGCGGGTTGTTTATACATTGACCCGCGCATCACTGTTCCACACGGCTGACATGTCTCCCCATCTCCCCGCTCTGAGCTGCAGCCGGAGCCTGGGGGTGGGCACTCGGCGCCTGTGATTAACCCATTTCTCAGAACATGGTATCGGTCCCCGGTATCGGGGGACTTTTAACGAGTACGAGTACTTTAGAAAATGTGGTATCGAGGCCGATACCAGATACCGGTATCGGTATCGGTGCATCCCTAGTTTTAACAATAGTGTTGTTATTTCATTTTGCTTTCTCATTATTCCGAATATCTGGTTCTGCTCTCCATCGTTGGATTCATCATGGGAATTTAAGACATTTCCTTGTGATATCTGATCCACTGTTTGGTATCTAGACAGGTGTTGGCTCACAGGATGAGGCTGTAAAAATACTGGTTGTACCATTGTCTCTTTAGGCCTTGCACCTGATTCCAAACACTCATGCATTGATCTTTTTTCTCTTAGAAACTTTGGAGGAACAAATGATTTAGCACTGGCATTAAGACTTTGTGTTTTCTTTTGTTCATTCTCTAACTTGGAATGTTTCCTTCCTGAACGATCAGATTTACTGCTTGACACACTCTGAGATTTCAAAACATTCAGTTTGGCCATTTGAATAGCAATTTCTCCATGCAAATTAAGTTGTTCTTTCTTTTTCCGTAACTGTTCTTCTTGATCCTCCAGCTCATGCTTATCCTTCAAGAATTGTTGTTGTGCCCTTAATGCTGCCAACTCAGCCTCTGCTTTAAGACGTACAGAAGAAGTAGATGATGCCACAGATCTTTTTTCTGTTGTTGAGCTTTGAACTTTTGATAATATACTCCCCACGTTTGATACACTGTCAGTTGGTTTGATGTCATCTTGTAAAAATGATGCATGATCTAGCACTTGAGGATTGGGAAACTCTTTCGGTATTGCACCAGCACGAGACTGAACAGCCATATCTTTTTCCACATTGTCTGATGTAAGGATGGAAGACGGAAGATCTAGCACTTGAGGATTGGGAAACTCTTCCTGTATTGCCCCAGCACACGACTGAACAGACATAGCGTTCTCCAATGATCCATCTGGTTCACTCAACCAATGTTGAACAGCTTCTTTGAATGTGTTGCTGTATTTCATAATACTCTGAAACCATTCATTTTGTTTTTCCTGTTCATCTTTAGGAAGTAAAGGAATCACCATGTCGTGCATTTTGCTGGCATTTTCACAAAGCTGAACAAGAGTTTTAAACTGAATTTGCATTTGGGAGGCATTTTCCTTTCTCTTCATAAGATTTTTCATCTCTGGTATCTGGCTCTTAATTTTGTTTACATTTGATTTCCGTTTCATTTGCAAACTTTCAATTTTGTTCGCCAAGGCCTTTGCAGTAAGTTTAGTTTCTCTTTTACCGCAATCATTTTCAAAGCCAGTGACGCCATCAACACTCACTTCACTCATGCTTGAGTTCTCAAAAGAAACCAATGTTCGTATAACTCAAATCCTCAACATCACAGCGTCAGCAGCACGTAAACAAACGCCGTCAACATCGCGACACTATTTTTCAACACAAACGGATCGCCAACAACAAGCTTTAAACACCAGAGCTCTGTGCAAAAATAGACTAGCAAAACAACAAACATCACACAGCCGCGTGACCATCCCCAATGGATAGACAACGACGAACACAATTCAATCTGCGCGCAATCCAATACTGCACAGCGGATTAGAACAAAGCCCAACAGGCTTACCTATTCGGTGATTGTTTGCATGCTTCTCTTCGGAGCTTTGCTGGTCCAGACTCGCTGGTGATTCAACTTCTGCGATGGCTGAAAATTCATTTCCTTTTAAATGAACAGAATCATATCCTCCGTCTGCGATGTGCACTTAATCCGTTCTTGCGCGTCCGCTGAGAATGATCTATGTTGACAAATTGTAGCGGCTTGAATCCAATGATGTTACCGCTGAGAGACTGAGACACTGTTTGCAACTGACTGACGCAGAAACACATATCGATGAGGCAAATGATTTTTTACTAGCAATTCTTTATTGCTGGCTGATGTATATTGATTGTACAAGGTTTGCTGCTCAAAGTTTGCTGGTCAACATAGAATACATCGCCCCTGCTCACCCCCTCTCACCTGACCAGTGAACAGGTGACTAATATTCACATTCACATGTAATCACGTGACCCGCCACCAGGATCAGGTGACAATAAAAACAAAACAAAAAACCATTAACTCTTTCATGTCCACAACACAAATTATACAATATAAATTAAAGGAATTTCAATGACCAATGTCTATTTCAATCTTTCAGCAGTGCTGTTATTAAATATAAATAAAATATAAACAAAATGCACAAAAGCAATAAATAAATAATATACAAACTTTCAAGGACCTTTGAGAACTGCGGAAAAGCATATATGTTTCAATAAAACTTATTTGTGTAATGCAGTTGCAGTAATTATTTGTAAATTATTAAAGATATTTTAACCCTCTGATGGTCTTCGTTTAGGAGTCACGTCCTGAGCCTTCCCGGTCAGAAGTGACCGGACACCTAAAAATGAAACTTCCTCCATCCCAGTAAAAACCAATGCTATTTATTTTTGTTATATAATATTTATTCTTTTTAATTTAGTATTTTGAGACAATTTGATTGAATTTATTAATATTTATACAATATTTAGGCTATGGTCTATTTTTGCCATGGAAAAATATATATATTTTTCTATATATGTATATTAATATTTAAAAAATATATATTAATGCAGTATTTTAGTTTAATATAGAGCAGGGCTATTCAATTAGCTTCATTCGAGGGCCGCATTATTAAATCGAAAAGTTGAGCTGGGCCGGTGGGTTTAGCTTATTTATTGACACATAACAGTATCAATAAGTAAGCTAAAGTAAACAAACAAAAAAAGGTTTTGCATTTACTAGAAAATGTGGTACCCAACAGAGAGAGTACAGGGCACTTTATGCCACTTTGAGTGATTTATTGCCCTCATAAAAATAAGCCCCGCCCCTTTTTTACCCCTCCCGCTCACTTCCGGTCTGACCGCGTGACCGTGGGAAATTCCCACGGTCTCCCCTCCTCTTACCACCCACCAACACCCCTCACCACCACCACCACTTCTGGACTGGTCACGTGATCGTGGGAAAATTTTCCCACGATACGGAACCCCATCCGACCCAGTACCGAACTGGACACCTGTTGTACACCTGTTACACCTGTCTTGTTCAATGTAAAAATGTTCAAAATGATGGAAAAACAATACATTTTCAAACTTTAATGATGACAGAAAACAGATATAGGTTATGTTTTTTTATTATTTATTAAACAATGGTCCTTTTACACACATTGTTTAAAACCATTTAGTCAATTTATATCATTAAAACGCAGTACAGGTCTTTCCCTTTACACGTTATTTAGTAAATTACTCCATTTTTAAATAAAACATCTGTTTTAAAAAGTTTTCATTCACAAAAATAACATTTTGGAGCAAAAGTTGTACTTTTACACAATTACACACCGTTTAAAAGTATTAAATAATATTGATTATAACAATAATTATCGATGTTCAAACACTAAAATGTTAAATTGTTTAGACGTAAAAATAAATAATTAATAAATGTTATCAAAATGTGTATTAAAACAGCGTGTATTTACATTACATCAAACAATTATTAAAGGATATCAAAACTTAAAAACATAAAAACTGACTTACGTTCTGTTTTGTTGGTGAAAGAAGAACAAAATTATCCCGTTTAAAGATTAATCACCTCCAAAGATTTATCCGACAGCAGCGGTTATCCAAAAGGTATATCCAACAGCAAGGATTATCCCAAAGGTATATATCCAAAACTTTAGAGATATTCCAAAAGTTATCCGGTTCAAAGTTGTGTAAATGTAATTCCGGGAGCCCAAGAAAGCACGTCCGAACACACCTGAAACAACCCAAGAATGACATATCCATCCTCTGTAGTCTGACCAGACGTAAGCTCCACCCCTAGATCCCTCCCACAACACGTGATGAAGATGGGCGTGGAAATAGAAAGTTCCCACGCCTCTTCACGCAGGATTAGAGGAGGAGCGTCCTTGTAGCTCCTCCCAATTCTACAACCATTAATACCAAAAAATGTACAAAATGGTGGAAAAACAATACATTTTCAATCTTTAAGGACGACATAAAACAAATAGGTTTAGTGATTTTTATTAAAAGAAAAATCTTTTACACAGACTTGAAGTTGTACAAACAATATTTAAAACTATAACAAATATTACAAGTTTCAAATACAATAACGTTGTATCTTTTAGTGTTCTATTAAAAAAGTTTTCTAAAATACATTTGTTATATTAGTAATATCTTTAAGTGTTTCATTAAAAATACACGGCTTCATATATATTTTATGTTAAAAACCTTTAAAACAGTTTAAAAATGCATTAAAAAGTCAAAGATCGGACATTTTACAGAAAAAAAGTCAAACAAGTGGGTTTTTCATTAAAGAAAACTGTTTTCCTAAACCATTATTTTTTAAAAGACTTACGTTTTACAAAACAATATTTAAAACTATAACAAATATTACAAGTTTCAAATACAATAACGTTGTAATATCTTTTAGTGTTCTATTAAAAAAGTTTTCTAAAATACATTTGTTATATTAGTAAAATCTTTTAGTGTTTCATTAAAAATACACGGCTTCATATATATTTTATGTTAAAAACCTTTAAAACAGTTTAAAAATATATTAAAAAGTCAAAGATCGGCCATTTTACAGAAAAAAGTCAAACAAGTGGGTTTTTCATTAAAGAAAACTGTTTTTCTAAACCATTTTTTAAAAAGACTTACGTTTTACAAAACAATATTTAAAACTATAACAAATATTACAAGTTTCAAATACAATAACGTTGTAATATCTTTTAGTGTTCTATTAAAAAAGTTTTCTAAAATACATTTGTTATATTAGTAATATCTTTTAGTGTTTCATTAAAATACACTGCTTCGTATATATGTTATGTTAAAAACCTTTAAAACAGTTTAAAAATGCATTAAAAAGTCAAAGATCGGCCATTTTACAGAAAAAGTCAAACAAGTGGGTTTTTCATTAAAGAAAACTGTTTTCCTAAACCATTATTTTTTAAAAGACTTATGTTTTACAATACAGTGTTTAAAACTATAACAAATATTACAAGTTTCAAATACAATAACGTTGTAATATCTTTTAGTGTTCTATTAAAAAAGTTTTCTAAAATACATTTGTTATATTAGTAATATCTTTTAGTGTTTCATTAAAAATACACGGCTTCATATATATTTTATGTTAAAAACCTTTAAAACAGTTTAAAAATGCATTAAAAAGTCAAAGATCGGCCATTTTACAGAAAAAAGTCAAACAAGTGGGTTTTTTCATTAAAGAAAACTGTTTTCCTAAACCATTATTTTTTAAAAGACTTACGTTTTACAAAACAGTGTTTAAAACTATAACAAATATTACAAGTTTCAAATACAATAACGTTGTAATATATTTTAGTGTTCTATTAAAAAAAGTTTTCTAAAATACATTTGTTATAATATCTTTTACTGTTTCATTAAAAATACACGGCTTCATATATATTTTATGTTAAAAACCTTTAAAACAGTTTAAAGATCGGCCATTTTACCGAAAAAAAGTCAAACAAGTGGGTTTTTTTCATTAAAGAAAACTGTTTTCCTAAACCATTATTTTTTAAAAGACTTACGTTTTACAAAACAGTGTTTAAAACTATAACAAATATTACAAGTTTCAAATACAATAACGTTGTAATATCTTTTAGTGTTCTATTAAAAAAGTTTTCTAAAATACATTTGTTATAATATCTTTTACTGTTTCATTAAAAATACACGGCTTCATATATATTTTATGTTAAAAACCTTTAAAACAGTTAAAAGATCGGACATTTTACAGAAAAAAAGTCAAACAAATGGGTTTTTCATTAAAGAAAACTTTAGAGATATTCCAAAAGACCTCATGAGGAGCCCCAACGAAACACCTCCGTTCGGGTCAGCGGGAGAAAACGATAATGGTTGTTTTCAATGTGTGAGCGGAGCCACACGCAGACTCCTCCCACGACACTCCCACATCACATGACCCTCTGTGCATGCGGTATCCATACGTACAACACGTCCACCCCAACGTCATACGGCGGACTGTTTTAAAAAACGTCCGTTCAGGACGGAGCATGAAACTTAAATGAGAGAATTAACGCCTTGCAATGAGGCGCGCTAACCACGCCTCCTCACACGCCCCGTAGAAGACGCACGTGCGGCGGATTGGTCCACGCTCTATTCACGCCCCTGAGCGTTCGACAGATTGGACCTCGCTTCATAGGGACACACGTAAACACCTCCCATATTCCGACAGCGGCTGTTTCAAAAAGCCAAAACCTCACAGACTGCAGACAGTGTGTATTTTAAGGATCAGCTCCACGGATTGAATTTTGGATGGATTATTTCGGATTCACACAGGTGTTCAGGGCCGCCAAAGCACATCGCTGGATCTATACGGATTTATTATTGTGTTAATTTGGGTAAATCAAAGTCGAGTTCATCGGATTATCGACATTGTTCAGCGTGTGGAAATATGTGGATTTATCATCATGTTTGTTCATTCTGAATCACGAAAACAGTTCATTGGGTTTTGAGGATTATGCCGTATTTCTTGTGGAATATCATGCATTCATCACAAGGAAATCCGAGACATGAAGTTTTATAATTTCAGCAGTGAGGATTATGTGCTTTATCAACGCTGTGTACACCTGTGGAAATATGAGAATGTATCAATGACCTCCTCAGCACACTGTTCATTGGATTATGTGTTTTATCACCGATCTGTTCATTCATAGCGTCTGATCCACAAAACGTGTCATTTGGTGTTTTATCAGCGTCCTCCCCATGCAGCGCAAGGAAATATTTTATTAACGGCCTCCTCAATATTACGTCTGACCGACAAAACACGTCATGGAATGTTTTATCAGCGTCCTCTTCGGCGCGAGAAAATATGTGGATTTATCATCAGGTTTGTTCATTCTGAATCACGAAAACAGTTCATTGGATTATCAACATTGTTCAGCGTGTGGAAATATGTGGATTTATCATCAGGTTTGTTCATTCTGAATCACGAAAACAGTTAATTGATTTTGAGGATTATGCCGTTTCTTGTGGAATATCATGCATTCATCACAAGGAAATCCGAGACATGAAGTTTTATAATTTCAACTGATCTGAGGAGGGCGCAACGTTAACTGGATGTAAACAGAGAACTTGTAACGTCTTTTAAACACAGGAGGAGAATCGTGAAAGCATTCTGAACAACATCTGATAAGGTAACAAATATTATACAAATATTATTTTGACGTTATTATTATTTTTATTCATTTGATTGTTATATATATATATATTAATGCTATGGGGCTGTAGTCATTACCTTTAAATTCAGTAATATCCTATACTAAATCTAAACTACATATCATTTGAAGTCTGACTATCTCTAGTTTTTCATATTTGTTTCATTGTTATTGTTTTTTATTAATTTGACTATTATTTCTATTACAACATGAACTGGTGCTTGCTATCCTTAACACCGGAGGAGAATTGTGAAATACAACATGAACAACAGCTGATAAAGGTAGCAATTAGCAATTGATTTGACTTTATTCACCTGACTGCTATATTATCGGTGTGAACTGTAGATCATCTTTATATTCAATAATAATGTATTCTAACTCCAAACTACATATCATCTGAAATCTCGCTAAGTCGCTATCTCTAGTTTTAATATTTGATGATTACTTTTATTAGTTTGATTGTTTTTATTAATTTGACCGTTATTTCTATAACAGGATGTTGTTAACCACGCTGAAGGACAATCGAGAAACCCCTGACAGCAGCTAATATTGGTAACAAAGCACCTTTTAAATGAATGTTATCCAGATTATCAATGGAAAAGACACAACGCAAGGTATGCGATATATCATAATCACTGATTTCTTTTATATTAATTTGAATGTTATTATTTTTATTCATTTGACTGTTATTTTACAGATGTTATTTGCATTAATAGTATGGGTTGTTGTTATTAAAACCTCTTCAACGGCATCACTCCCATCGATGGGATCCATACCCAAAACCATTACCTATTTAAATTCAGTAATATCCTATACTAAAGCTAGACTAATCTTAAACAAACCACATATCATTTGAAATCTTACAATCTCTAGTTTTTCATATTTGACTGATTGTTTTTATTAATTTGACTGATTTGTATTACCGGCATGGTTTGTTGTTAAACATTACCCATCAGCTATTACTATTATCAGAGACCATTACACGTAATAAGAGGACCTTCACATTGCACAACAGATCAATCGTGAAAAGTTTCAGACTTGTGTACAATAAGCGAGTACTCCAACCAGATTATACGACCTTGCCTTACGGGTTTTAACAATACTTTGAAAATGTGTGAAACAGGTGTTTTTGACTGCAGACTGCAACACCCATTTTCGGCTGTTATTAGTGGTCCAAGCAATAGCGGGAAGACTTTTTTTGTAAAGACTCTAATGTATAATTCGGACAAAATGTGTTCTGTGAAGTTTGATAATTATGTGTACATTTATACATGCTGGCAGTCTTTATATGATGAGCTGTTACATGCTTTTGATATTAAATTCATTGAAAACATCCCAAAGAAATTGGATGATGATTCATTATTCCCACCTGGTAAAAGATCCCTATTAATTTTGGACGACGTTATGGGTCAAGCAGCGTCCAATTCTGAAGTCGAGAAGATTTTTACGCAATACATCCATCATAAAAATATGAGTTGTTTGCTACTGATACAGAATCTATTTTTCCAGGGTAAATCTACCAGAACAATAGGACTTAATACAAATTATTTAATAATATTTAAAAACCCCCGAGATAAGCAACAGATAGGTGTTTTGGGTCGTCAGATGTTTCCCGGTAATACAAAGTTTTTTATTGAAGCTTACCAGGATGCAACTAGTCTTCCTTTCAGCTACCTACTAATAGATTATAAAACACAGACTCCTGAAAGATTTCGACTCAGAACAGATTTACTGTCTGACTATCCTGTGGTCTACGTCCAGAAGGGAGTTTAAAATGAGTTCGAGACTTTCCAGAAATCTTTACCTTTTAAAGTTATTATACAAGAGCTCGCCCAAACAACGGAAGGTTATTTTGCATTCAGCCCCTGACGAACTCATACTGGCTCTGTGTGAAGTGGCCCTCAATATTCTTCACGGCAAGATCCCTCTAACTGCAAAACAGCTCGGATCTTTAAAAAGGAGAAAGACCGAAATAAAATACGTTGCTAATAAAAAGATCAATATTGCAAGAAAAAGACGTATGATTAACCAAAAAGGTGGCTTTTTACTACCTCTCCTAAGCATAGGTTTACCTTTCATAACTAGCCTGATAACTAGAAACTGAATCTGAAGAGAAAAAATGCAGCATACTGAAAAATTGTATCTTGTACCAAAGCATCAAATGGATAGACTAAGGAATGCGCCGCCACGTGAAAATATCAATACGTCCGTGGAGGAAAACCTGGATTCATCTATAAGGGAGATATTACAAAGACATGACCTGGGTCCACATGAAAAAGCAAAACTATACACACACATGTTACAGAGATTTCTGTCTGTGTCAAAGCATAACGATGTGGAGAGCAACGCTTTAACGTTAACAGTGCCGAGTCAGGATGGCGAAAATGAAGAAGCACCCATCACTGAAGACGTAATCGTATCAGAGGTGCTAAACAACGTCCCTCAGAGAAGCTTGAAAAATGTAAAATACATTTTGGATAAAATGTCTAAGGCCAAACAGTTGTCTTCATGGACAGACGCCGGTGAATTTGTTTATAAAGGGAAAATCATTGCAGGATCTCATATGCTTGATCTGTTGAAAAGCGTAACAATGCCTCAAACGATACATGACAAACGTAGACCGACAGGATGGAATGAATTTCCCTTTATAAACAAATTCACCGGCGTCTGTCCATGAAGACAACTGTTTGGCCTTAGACATTTTATCCAAAATGTATTTTACATTTTTCAAGCTTCTCTGAGGGACGTTGTTTAGCACCTCTGATACGATTACGTCTTCAGTGATGGGTGCTTCTTCATTTTCGCCATCCTGACTCGGCACTGTTAACGTTAAAGCGTTGCTCTCCACATCGTTATGCTTTGACACAGACAGAAATCTCTGTAACATGTGTGTGTATAGTTTTGCTTTTTCATGTGGACCCAGGTCATGTCTTTGTAATATCTCCCTTATAGATGAATCCAGGTTTTCCTCCACGGACGTATTGATATTTTCACGTGGCGGCGCATTCCTTAGTCTATCCATTTGATGCTTTGGTACAAGATACAATTTTTCAGTATGCTGCATTTTTTCTCTTCAGATTCAGTTTCTAGTTATCAGGCTAGTTATGAAAGGTAAACCTATGCTTAGGAGAGGTAGTAAAAAGCCACCTTTTTGGTTAATCATACGTCTTTTTCTTGCAATATTGATCTTTTTATTAGCAACGTATTTTATTTCGGTCTTTCTCCTTTTTAAAGATCCGAGCTGTTTTGCAGTTAGAGGGATCTTGCCGTGAAGAATATTGAGGGCCACTTCACACAGAGCCAGTATGAGTTCGTCAGGGGCTGAATGCAAAATAACCTTCCGTTGTTTGGGCGAGCTCTTGTATAATAACTTTAAAAGGTAAAGATTTCTGGAAAGTCTCGAACTCATTTTAAACTCCCTTCTGGACGTAGACCACAGGATAGTCAGACAGTAAATCTGTTCTGAGTCGAAATCTTTCAGGAGTCTGTGTTTTATAATCTATTAGTAGGTAGCTGAAAGGAAGACTAGTTGCATCCTGGTAAGCTTCAATAAAAAACTTTGTATTACCGGGAAACATCTGACGACCCAAAACACCTATCTGTTGCTTATCTCGGGGGTTTTTAAATATTATTAAATAATTTGTATTAAGTCCTATTGTTCTGGTAGATTTACCCTGGAAAAATAGATTCTGTATCAGTAGCAAACAACTCATATTTTTATGATGGATGTATTGCGTAAAAATCTTCTCGACTTCAGAATTGGACGCTGCTTGACCCATAACGTCGTCCAAAATTAATAGGGATCTTTTACCAGGTGGGAATAATGAATCATCATCCAATTTCTTTGGGATGTTTTCAATGAATTTAATATCAAAAGCATGTAACAGCTCATCATATAAAGACTGCCAGCATGTATAAATGTACACATAATTATCAAACTTCACAGAACACATTTTGTCCGAATTATACATTAGAGTCTTTACAAAAAAAGTCTTCCCGCTATTGCTTGGACCACTAATAACAGCCGAAAATGGGTGTTGCAGTCTGCAGTCAAAAACACCTGTTTCACACATTTTCAAAGTATTGTTAAAACCCGTAAGGCAAGGTCGTATAATCTGGTTGGAGTACTCGCTTATTGTACACAAGTCTGAAACTTTTCACGATTGATCTGTTGTGCAATGTGAAGGTCCTCTTATTACGTGTAATGGTCTCTGATAATAGTAATAGCTGATGGGTAATGTTTAACAACAAACCATGCCGGTAATACAAATCAGTCAAATTAATAAAAACAATCAGTCAAATATGAAAAACTAGAGATTGTAAGATTTCAAATGATATGTGGTTTGTTTAAGATTAGTCTAGCTTTAGTATAGGATATTACTGAATTTAAATAGGTAATGGTTTTGGGTATGGATCCCATCGATGGGAGTGATGCCGTTGAAGAGGTTTTAATAACAACAACCCATACTATTAATGCAAATAACATCTGTAAAATAACAGTCAAATGAATAAAAATAATAACATTCAAATTAATATAAAAGAAATCAGTGATTATGATATATCGCATACCTTGCGTTGTGTCTTTTCCATTGATAATCTGGATAACATTCATTTAAAAGGTGCTTTGTTACCAATATTAGCTGCTGTCAGGGGTTTCTCGATTGTCCTTCAGCGCGGTTAACAACATCCTGTTATAGAAATAACGGTCAAATTAATAAAAACAATCAAACTAATAAAAGTAATCATCAAATATTAAAACTAGAGATAGCGACTTAGCGAGATTTCAGATGATATGTAGTTTGGAGTTAGAATACATTATTATTGAATATAAAGATGATCTACAGTTCACACCGATAATATAGCAGTCAGGTGAATAAAGTCAAATCAATTGCTAATTGCTACCTTTATCAGCTGTTGTTCATGTTGTATTTCACAATTCTCCTCCGGTGTTAAGGATAGCAAGCACCAGTTCATGTTGTAATAGAAATAATAGTCAAATTAATAAAAAACAATAACAATGAAACAAATATGAAAAACTAGAGATAGTCAGACTTCAAATGATATGTAGTTTAGATTTAGTATAGGATATTACTGAATTTAAAGGTAATGACTACAGCCCCATAGCATTAATATATATATATATAACAATCAAATGAATAAAAATAATAATAACGTCAAAATAATATTTGTATAATATTTGTTACCTTATCAGATGTTGTTCAGAATGCTTTCACGATTCTCCTCCTGTGTTTAAAAGACGTTACAAGTTCTCTGTTTACATCCAGTTAACGTTGCGCCCTCCTCAGATCAGTTGAAATTATAAAACTTCATGTCTCGGATTTCCTTGTGATGAATGCATGATATTCCACAAGAAACGGCATAATCCTCAAAATCAATTAACTGTTTTCGTGATTCAGAATGAACAAACCTGATGATAAATCCACATATTTCCACACGCTGAACAATGTTGATAATCCAATGAACTGTTTTCGTGATTCAGAATGAACAAACCTGATGATAAATCCACATATTTTCTCGCGCCGAAGAGGACGCTGATAAAACATTCCATGACGTGTTTTGTCGGTCAGACGTAATATTGAGGAGGCCGTTAATAAAATATTTCCTTGCGCTGCATGGGGAGGACGCTGATAAAACACCAAATGACACGTTTTGTGGATCAGACGCTATGAATGAACAGATCGGTGATAAAACACATAATCCAATGAACAGTGTGCTGAGGAGGTCATTGATACATTCTCATATTTCCACAGGTGTACACAGCGTTGATAAAGCACATAATCCTCACTGCTGAAATTATAAAACTTCATGTCTCGGATTTCCTTGTGATGAATGCATGATATTCCACAAGAAATACGGCATAATCCTCAAAACCCAATGAACTGTTTTCGTGATTCAGAATGAACAAACATGATGATAAATCCACATATTTCCACACGCTGAACAATGTCGATAATCCGATGAACTCGACTTTGATTTACCCAAATTAACACAATAATAAATCCGTATAGATCCAGCGATGTGCTTTGGCGGCCCTGAACACCTGTGTGAATCCGAAATAATCCATCCAAAATTCAATCCGTGGAGCTGATCCTTAAAATACACACTGTCTGCAGTCTGTGAGGTTTTGGCTTTTTGAAACAGCCGCTGTCGGAATATGGGAGGTGTTTACGTGTGTCCCTATGAAGCGAGGTCCAATCTGTCGAACGCTCAGGGGCGTGAATAGAGCGTGGACCAATCCGCCGCACGTGCGTCTTCTACGGGGCGTGTGAGGAGGCGTGGTTAGCGCGCCTCATTGCAAGGCGTTAATTCTCTCATTTAAGTTTCATGCTCCGTCCTGAACGGACGTTTTTTAAAACAGTCCGCCGTATGACGTTGGGGGTGGACGTGTTGTACGTATGGATACCGCATGCACAGAGGGTCATGTGATGTGGGAGTGTCGTGGGAGGAGTCTGCGTGTGGCTCCGCTCACACATTGAAAACAACCATTATCGTTTTCTCCCGCTGACCCGAACGGAGGTGTTTCGTTGGGGCTCCTCATGAGGTCTTTTGGAATATCTCTAAAGTTTTCTTTAATGAAAAACCCATTTGTTTGACTTTTTTTCTGTAAAATGTCCGATCTTTTAACTGTTTTAAAGGTTTTTAACATAAAATATATATGAAGCCGTGTATTTTTAATGAAACAGTAAAAGATATTATAACAAATGTATTTTAGAAAACTTTTTTAATAGAACACTAAAAGATATTACAACGTTATTGTATTTGAAACTTGTAATATTTGTTATAGTTTTAAACACTGTTTTGTAAAACGTAAGTCTTTTAAAAAATAATGGTTTAGGAAAACAGTTTTCTTTAATGAAAAAAACCCACTTGTTTGACTTTTTTTCGGTAAAATGGCCGATCTTTAAACTGTTTTAAAGGTTTTTAACATAAAATATATATGAAGCCGTGTATTTTTAATGAAACAGTAAAAGATATTATAACAAATGTATTTTAGAAAACTTTTTTTAATAGAACACTAAAATATATTACAACGTTATTGTATTTGAAACTTGTAATATTTGTTATAGTTTTAAACACTGTTTTGTAAAACGTAAGTCTTTTAAAAAATAATGGTTTAGGAAAACAGTTTTCTTTAATGAAAAAACCCACTTGTTTGACTTTTTTCTGTAAAATGGCTGATCTTTGACTTTTTAATGCATTTTTAAACTGTTTTAAAGGTTTTTAACATAAAATATATATGAAGCCGTGTATTTTTAATGAAACACTAAAAGATATTACTAATATAACAAATGTATTTTAGAAAACTTTTTTAATAGAACACTAAAAGATATTACAACGTTATTGTATTTGAAACTTGTAATATTTGTTATAGTTTTAAACACTGTATTGTAAAACATAAGTCTTTTAAAAAATAATGGTTTAGGAAAACAGTTTTCTTTAATGAAAAACCCACTTGTTTGACTTTTTCTGTAAAATGGCCGATCTTTGACTTTTTAATGCATTTTTAAACTGTTTTAAAGGTTTTTAACATAACATATATACGAAGCAGTGTATTTTAATGAAACACTAAAAGATATTACTAATATAACAAATGTATTTTAGAAAACTTTTTTAATAGAACACTAAAAGATATTACAACGTTATTGTATTTGAAACTTGTAATATTTGTTATAGTTTTAAATATTGTTTTGTAAAACGTAAGTCTTTTTAAAAAATGGTTTAGAAAAACAGTTTTCTTTAATGAAAAACCCACTTGTTTGACTTTTTTCTGTAAAATGGCCGATCTTTGACTTTTTAATATATTTTTAAACTGTTTTAAAGGTTTTTAACATAAAATATATATGAAGCCGTGTATTTTTAATGAAACACTAAAAGATTTTACTAATATAACAAATGTATTTTAGAAAACTTTTTTAATAGAACACTAAAAGATATTACAACGTTATTGTATTTGAAACTTGTAATATTTGTTATAGTTTTAAATATTGTTTTTGTAAAACGTAAGTCTTTTAAAAAATAATGGTTTAGGAAAACAGTTTTCTTTAATGAAAAACCCACTTGTTTGACTTTTTTTCTGTAAAATGTCCGATCTTTGACTTTTTAATGCATTTTTAAACTGTTTTAAAGGTTTTTAACATAAAATATATATGAAGCCGTGTATTTTTAATGAAACACTTAAAGATATTACTAATATAACAAATGTATTTTAGAAAACTTTTTTAATAGAACACTAAAAGATACAACGTTATTGTATTTGAAACTTGTAATATTTGTTATAGTTTTAAATATTGTTTGTACAACTTCAAGTCTGTGTAAAAGATTTTTCTTTTAATAAAAATCACTAAACCTATTTGTTTTATGTCGTCCTTAAAGATTGAAAATGTATTGTTTTTCCACCATTTTGTACATTTTTTGGTATTAATGGTTGTAGAATTGGGAGGAGCTACAAGGACGCTCCTCCTCTAATCCTGCGTGAAGAGGCGTGGGAACTTTCTATTTCCACGCCCATCTTCATCACGTGTTGTGGGAGGGATCTAGGGGTGGAGCTTACGTCTGGTCAGACTACAGAGGATGGATATGTCATTCTTGGGTTGTTTCAGGTGTGTTCGGACGTGCTTTCTTGGGCTCCCGGAATTACATTTACACAACTTTGAACCGGATAACTTTTGGAATATCTCTAAAGTTTTGGATATATACCTTTGGGATAATCCTTGCTGTTGGATATACCTTTTGGATAACCGCTGCTGTCGGATAAATCTTTGGAGGTGATTAATCTTTAAACGGGATAATTTTGTTCTTCTTTCACCAACAAAACAGAACGTAAGTCAGTTTTTATGTTTTTAAGTTTTGATATCCTTTAATAATTGTTTGATGTAATGTAAATACACGCTGTTTTAATACACATTTTGATAACATTTATTAATTATTTATTTTTACGTCTAAACAATTTAACATTTTAGTGTTTGAACATCGATAATTATTGTTATAATCAATATTATTTAATACTTTTAAACGGTGTGTAATTGTGTAAAAGTACAACTTTTGCTCCAAAATGTTATTTTTGTGAATGAAAACTTTTTAAAACAGATGTTTTATTTAAAAATGGAGTAATTTACTAAATAACGTGTAAAGGGAAAGACCTGTACTGCGTTTTAATGATATAAATTGACTAAATGGTTTTAAACAATGTGTGTAAAAGGACCATTGTTTAATAAATAATAAAAAAACATAACCTATATCTGTTTTCTGTCATCATTAAAGTTTGAAAATGTATTGTTTTTCCATCATTTTGAACATTTTTACATTGAACAAGACAGGTGTAACAGGTGTACAACAGGTGTCCAGTTCGGTACTGGGTCGGATGGGGTTCCGTATCGTGGGAAAATTTTCCCACGATCACGTGACCAGTCCAGAAGTGGTGGTGGTGGTGAGGGGTGTTGGTGGGTGGTAAGAGGAGGGGAGACCGTGGGAATTTCCCACGGTCACGCGGTCAGACCGGAAGTGAGCGGGAGGGGTAAAAAAGGGGCGGGGCTTATTTTTATGAGGGCAATAAATCACTCAAAGTGGCATAAAGTGCCCTGTACTCTCTCTCCCAACAGTATGCAGACCATAATAAATAACTTTTTTACAGCTATATACAAATATATTGAATTATACAATATAATAGCTATTGGTAAGAATTATTTTATTAATAATTTTTATAGGCTTAAATTAAAATAGGCTATCCTGACAGTGAGACTTGTGGCTCACTACCACTGTATAAAAAAATGCCTAAACAGGTAAACAATTTTACACACTAATGAGTTATATATTCCTCTACCCCCCCTAATAAATCTAATGCAAAATAAATGACATTTCTGCCCAAACCATGGTAAATTATTACATTCATGGTAAATGTTTGTAAGGGTGGTGAGTATGGCATTTATAGTAAACTTTGTTCATGTTTCTGCTATTTACCTCATCAGTAGTGTTGGGAATGTTAAGGCTGTTTCTTCCGATTTAAAAATCCTTGAGTGATTTGTGGTTTGTAGCTAACAGAGAGGAGTGTCCATTGAAACGCTTCTCAATGGATGTCGCAACGCTATTTAATAATAGTGTCCGGGACCGGGAATAAACGCAACTCCTTTAAGCTTTGCGTTCCGTTATCCACTGGACCGTGCTGCCTAGTTCAAAGTAAACTAAAACAACTGAAACCAACGCTATTTTGTTCTCTATTTGTTCTTACTGACCGAGAAACCGCTTCAGATGATTCAGTGACAGAACGGTCCGAACGAATCCGAATCGTTTCCGACTGTTATGCACTGCGGCCACGCGCATATCAAACCAAATTTAGCCGCACCACCAGAAAATAGGAGGGGGAGGTTGGAGTGATCGGGCCGCATGGAGTTGATTGGCGGGCCGCCAATGGGCTCTATGCACGGCGGTATTTCCGGTGAAGCATTAGGGATGCTCGATAACTTCCGCCGATCGTAGAGTCCAATGCAATACCGAGAATTTATATTGAATTTTATACTCCATGGTTATACTAAAGAAACGTTAGTCACAAAAACAGATAAAACAGACACCCCTCGTTGTGTTTATGCTTCTTTTTAAAATTATATTAAATAAATTTAACTATATATAAAATTACATCTAAACGTATGTACGTTTCATTTCAAAGACTGGAGGACAGTAAATTTTGAAGACTCTGCCATAATCCCGTTTTCCTCGGTTTTCCTCCGCTTTAATCTCCACAACCGGAAATGGACGAGCATCCTTGTGTCAAATGCGGAATTTATGCGTGCATATAGCCCATTGAATAGCCCTGATATAGAGTCTAGACCTTCAAAAAAAATTGAAGAAAATTAGGAGGAGCCTCTTAGTTGAAAATTAGCACTATCTGGTTACAGTATAGAGAAAAAGCGTAGAACCATGGTGTAACCACTAGATGGCATGCACAGCTCTCTATGGAGAGGCATGTGAATTCCCCAGCTGTTTATGAACACATGTACCAAAGACCAAAATTGTGACTATTTTTTTTATGACCACTTAGCATGCTCGGATCATGAACTAATGTTTTTTGTGTGTGTGTGTGTTCACATCCCTAATGCCAGAAATGTCACCACGTTTCATAACATTCAGATGAAGCTGTGATTTTTAAAAATTCAAAACTGATTTTTTGTAATGTGAATTTATTGGTGTTTATGTGTATAAAAGTGTGTTTGTGTGTGTGTGTGTGTGTGTGTGTGTGTGTGTGTGTGTGTGTGTGTGTGTGTGTGTGTGTGTGTGTGTGTGTGTGTGTGTGTGTGTGTGTGTGTGTGTGTGTGTGTGTGTGTGCGGGTGGGTGTGAATTTTTTGCACTCTTGATGTTGTAGAGTGTCACCCCTTTACTGCGGTGTACTTTCTTTTAGAATCGTGGCCGATTTGTAGATTTTACAGACAAAAATTCAGAGAATATTCAGAAAATATTCATATTCAGAGAATTTTTGTGTTTTTGTAAATTTCCCATTCATTTCCTATGGGTCGGTCATTTCTGACCGAAGACCACGAGTGTGACTTTTTTTTTTACGACCACTTAGCATGCTCGGATCATGACCTCAGTTTTTTTTTTTTTTTTTTTTTGTATTCACATACCAAACGCCAGAAAAGTTACCAAGTTTCATAACATTCCGATGAAGCTGTGATTTTTAATAATTCAAAACAAAAAATTATTTGGTCAGAAGTGACCGAGGACCATCAGAGCTAAATAGGTATGCCATGCATGTCCACATGGTTGTTTATTTGGAAAGTATAACATGTAAATATATTTGGAAAGTATAACATGTAAAATCATATATATATATATATATAATCTCTGCTTCATTCCTGCTTGCATTGTTACAGAATGTGCATGTTCTCAATATATATTGATATATGTACAATATATGTATAATATAATATATATTTCGATATAATATATTTACATATATTTACAATATATTATTCCACAATATATTGAACACATAACTATTATACATATATTTTATTTATATATTGCCATATAATTGTACATATATTTAAAATATATTCCACAATATATTGAACACATAACTGTACATACATTTTATTTATATATTTCCATATAATTGTACATATTTAAATATATTGAACACATATCTATACATATATTTTATTTATATATTTCCATACATTTTTAAATATATTTAAAATATATTCCACAATATATGAAACGCATATCTATACATATATTTTATTTATATATTTCCATATAATTTCATATATATATATATATATATATATATATATATTTATATAGCACATATATTGCAGTATATTAAAGCATATAAAGACCAACTTTAAAAAGATAAACTATATGTAAAAAATATAGTGCCCTTTTTGGTCTTGATTGCAATATATGTATCAAAATACATACATATATGGACTATGCATATATTGCAATATATTGGACAATATAAATATTAAATCCTATATATGGGAATATATTGGCTAATATATCACATGGTATATTCCAATACACTGCAATATATTTTTGTTTCGTAAGGGCATTATGAACATCAGCTATGCTAATTATTTCCCATCTGCCTTTCTGCTGTTATCTCGGGACGCTTGTCCCGAGAAAAATGGCGTTCGTCAGGTCCAGTTTTGTATCCAGCCTCTCACGGGGATTTCGGATGCCCCACCGCCTGTGATGAGAAGACCAACGCCTGTTAAGAGACGACTCAACGCCGGCGATATGTTATGGCGCCGTTTTATATATAAACAATATTTATATTTAATATTTATATATAAACAATATGAATGTTAGCCAGAGGAGAACTGCCCCCCGACTGAGCCTGGGTTCTCCCAAGGTTTTTTTCTCCATCCAATCTGATGGAGTTTTGGTTCCTTGCCACTGT
The DNA here is from genome assembly GCF_016745375.1 of Pimephales promelas. The sequence goes on from NW_024121188.1 coordinate 4,169,096, forward strand.
CCCCTCGCTTTTGCCTTGCTTTTGGCTTGCTTAGATTGGGTTATTTAATATTTTATATTTAACAATATTATTGAGTATTATCTTTGTCCTACTTTCATGTTATTACTGTGAAGCTGCTTTGATACAATCTGTATTGTGAAAAGTGCTATATAAATAAATGTGACTTGACTTGACACACACACACACACACACACACACACACAAGCACACACACACAAGCACACACACAGACAGGCACAGACACAGAGATATGTATGACAAGCCATTTTAACATTTAACAGCTAGACTGGATATGTGTTGCAGATATAAGTAATTCACTTTTGCCTAGTCAAAAAGAACTTTTCAGATATCCGCAACTACATTCTTCCTTTCCATAATTGTCATTTTAGATACCCACAAAGACATTCTTCTTAGGACAAATGACATCACTTTTGCTATTCATTTGTATGGGGTTTATCATTACAGATATCTACAATTCAGTTGGAGATATCCACTATGTGAATTGGGGATATCGTCAACTGAATTGTAGATATCTGTAAATCCAGTTTGAGATATCTAAAATTTGATTCTGACTAGTCTTAACTCCAGTTCAAGATATCTTTAATTAACATCAATATAAGATATTTACATGTTCCTTTTCAGATATCTTAAATTAAGTTTTGACAAGGCGAAATGATGTTGTAGATATCTGTAACTGGAATTATGACTTGTCAAAATGGTGTTGTAGGTATCTTAAACTGTTAGGGATAGTCATAATTTAATTTTATATATCTATAATCAAGTTATAGATATCTTGAAATTAATTTTGATTAGAGATATCTGAAATTTGAGATATATGTAACTTTCATTCTGCCATAGTCAAAAATTAATGTATTTACAGATATCTTGAATTAGAGTTTTGACCTGGAGAAATGACGTTGCAGATATCTGTATGAAAATTAGGCCCTCATAGTATCTAATGAATAAATACTAGTATCTAATAAATAATTACTAGTATCTATTGAATAAGCACTAGTATTTGTCGTTTCGATTAGTCACAATTATGTTACAGATATCTTAAATGATAATACAAACTATCCAAAATGTAATTATGACAATGTAATTCTGGATAGTCAAAGTTAAGTTTTAAATGTTAAAAGGGCTTGCCATACTGGGACGTTGGCTCAGAGAGAGGCTCACCATATTCAAACCAAAATATCTAACTTTCTGTTGGTCGGAGCTAATGACAGTAAACTAGAAAGTTGTCCAGCTCGACGAGTACAATATACGTACTGAGTTTTGTTACTGTAGATAAAACTAATCCCCCCCCCCCTTTTGACAAAAGGTGGCGCTACTGAGCCCTCACCACACCCATTTCTGAAACTTTACACGTCTACTGGCTAATAAGTGTAATGTACCTGTCGAGTTTCATGCAATTTCAAGCATATTAAGAGTCTCAAAAGCATCAAACAAGAATTTAAAGTTTGATGCATTGCCACGGCAACAGTATCTAAGGTATAAATAATCTTTTCACAGGTCTACATCTGCCGTGTGTTTAAATTATACACATAAAGTTTGAAGCAAAGCAGGTAAAAATAAGAGGGTGATTTTAAAGCATTTTGAAAGTGACACACTTCCTGCTGCCAGTTGGTGGCACTATAACTTTGACTCACAATAGTCACATCCATGTGATCGGCCTCTTACAACGAACACACACTGCTGAAGTTTCATCAAGATCAGTTAATGTATGCTAAAGTTATGACACACTTCCTGTTTCAAGTTTCTCGCCATAAATTCGTTTGCTCGCCACTGCCAAACCGTTCGAGATATCAAAAATTTATCTGGCAATTTTCATCCTCAATGTCTTGACTTCATGATGACCGAGTTTCGTTGCATTTGTTTGTATTCTCTAGGAGAAGTATTTAAAATTCCATTGCATCCGTTTTTTAAAAAACCCTAAATTGCCGACTTCCTGTTTGGCTGGCGTAAAACTGGTGTATATTTGTACCGAGTTTCATATTATTACATGTAAGTGTGTTTGATTTATGGACCAAATATTCAGACCAAGTTTATGGACCAAGTTAATTTAATTAATAAACTAACTATATAAACTGGTTAAATGCATTTACTTTATTTAATAAAACTTATTTAAAAAATTCAAGACTTAACGTCATAATGACGTTTGAGATATTTTTAACTTTCATTCTGCCTAGTCAAAACTGAATTACAGATATCTGCAATTGTCATTTAAGATGTGTGACGAGTTGAATGTCGTTTTCAATGACATCATTGCAGATATCTGTAATTCAGTTTTTCCTAGTCAAAACTGAATTACAGATATCTCTATCTATCGTTTCGACTAGTCACAATTACGTTACAGATATCTTAAATGATAATAAAAACTATCCAAAATGGAATTACGACTAGTAAGAAAGACGTTGTTGATATCTACAATGTTAATTCTGGATAGTCAAAGTTAGCTTTTAAATGTTAAAAGGGCTTGCCATACAGGGACGTTGGCTCAGAGAGAGGCTCACTATATTCAAACCAAAATATCTGACTTTTTGTTGGTCGGAGCTAATGACTATAAACTAGACTTGAGTTTTGTTACTGTTGATAAAACTAATCCCCCCATTTTTGACAAAAGGTGGCGCTACTGAGCCCTCACCACACCCGTTTCACACGTCTACTGGCTAATAAGTGTAATGTATCTGTTGAGTTTCATGCAATTTCAAGCATGTTAAGAGTCTCAAAAGCATCAAACAAGAATATTAAAGTTTGATGTGTTGCCACGGCAACAGTATCTAAGATATCTGTACAGTATCTGTCGAGTTTCATTTTAAAAATAAGAGGATGACTTCAAAGCATTTTGAGAGTGACACACTTCCTGCTGCCAGTTGGTGGCACTATAATTTTGACTCACAATAGTCACATCCATGTTTTTCTAATTTTACTAATTTTACTAAAGAAAACAATAGGGCTCTGCGGCCTTTCAGAGCTTGGGCCCTAAATATAGCTGCGAGCAGCGATTACGGGCCCAAGCCGGTGGCACCGGGGCTCCGGGGTAACGGCACCGCCGGCTTTGGCCCTTCATCGCTGCTCGCAGCTATATATATATATATATATATATATATATAAGAAGCAGATGGCACCGCCGTCCTGGGGTCTCATTTATAAAACTGTGCGTAGGATCCTTACTAAAAGTGTACGTGCGCCCGAAAGCCAAAAATGGCGTACGCCAAAAAAATATTCAGATTTATAAAACCGTGCGTACGCCAGAACCTGCGCAGAATTCCCTTTATAAATCCCAGTCAGCGGAAGAATGTGCGCACATGCGTCTCCTCCCCGAAATAACCATATATGGAGCTTACAACGCCTAGTTTAAATATGCATATCCTCATCTGCACATCATTTGCATGTGATTATTCTTCCACGTGAGACCATGTTAACGTACAAGACGTTAGGAAAATATGAAATGCAGATGTGCCGTGTCACAATAAATTATTATTATTATTTTTTTTTTTAGTAGCCTATATCCTTGCCTTGTTTTTGAATGAATAAATCAAATAGTGTCAAATACATTTCAGAGAAAGATTTTCTCAATCTTTTCCACTGGCCAAATAGTATTTTTAATGAATTTATATTTTTAATGGAAACAGATAGACATGGTTGTGAATTATTTGGAACTATTTTCTCAGACAATCTGCTATTATCATGATTAGCAATTATCTCTAGATAAAACATTAAAACACTGCATGTCAGAGGGAAAATGTTCAAAAGCATTGCATCCACAACAAATATATATTTCTATTTATTGAATATATATTTTTTGTAACTTCTCAGTAATGATTTCATATAGTTTAAGTGTTTAACTTCATTAACGAGAATGGCATATTTAATCTAAATGTTTATCAGAAGTAAAACATAGTTTAAATCATTATTTCCTTTATTTAATCTGTTATTGAGAACGTGCACTGTATTTATTTGCCCACTTTTTTTTTTCTACCCTTAAAATTCTACCCTTCTCGTCACGAAAAGAGAAAGAAGAAAAACACGAGAGTGAATTGCGGGAACAGCAGTCAGGTAGCTAAACTTGTGTTCTCTCCTCTCTATAGTGTCGGCAAAGTTTGATGGTTTGTTTGGGCAGGCAGTGCATTTTAGCCCAGATTTAAGGTTCATCTGCCGTTAGATTATCTGCGTCAGTTTCACTAAAGGGCCCAACGCGCGTGCTGGCGCGACATTTAGACAGCATAACTTTTTTAAAATTATTTGTTGTTCAATGTTCATAAATAAAGAAAAGTCTCTTTACATACAAAGCCAATAACTTTGTTTATTAAATAAAGTCTCTTTACAGACAAAGCCAATAACTTAAAGTTATTGGCTTTGTCTGTAAAGAGACTTTTCTTTATTTATGAACAACATAAACTAATTTAAAAAAAGTTATGCTGTCTAAATGATGAAAACAACTAAGGTTATAGTTGACTAAAATAACATATACCTGTAGTATTCACTACATTCATGAATGTAACTTTTACAGTATGATCTGATGTTGATATAACAACATTTCTTTTGCAATGGATGTAACAATCAACTTCATTACTTCATTAATTTACGTCTTTCTGCTCTATTTGAAGACATATTTCAAACTTATATAGATATACATACCTTTCATTGAAGTAAAAGAATTGAAAGTGGGGGTAAATCACATTATGAAATAAATGTTTTTCTCCAAAACACTTTGGCCACAATTATTGGCACCTGTTTATTAAATGCTTTTTGCAATCTCCTTTTGCCAATATACCAGAGTCTTCTCCTATAATGCATGATGAGTTTGGAGATCACCTGACCTGAGATCAGAGACCATTCCTCCATACAGACTCTCTCCAGATCCTTCAGATTCCCAGATCCATGTTTGTGCTTCATCTCTTCAGTTCACTCCACTCATCAGGTCAGGATACTGGGACGGTCATGGCAGAAGCTTCATTTTGTGCCCAGTAATTAATTTTTGTGTTAATTTTGATGTTTGTTTTGGATCGTTGTCCTGATGGAAGATCCAACCACGGCCCATTATACGATTTCTAGCAGAAGCCGTCAGGTTTTGATTTTTTATCTGTTGATATTTGATAGAATCCACAATGCCATGTATCTGAATAAGAAGTCCAGGATCTCCTGCAGAAAAATAGACCCCCAACATTAAAGATCCAACGCTTTATTAAATTGTACACATGGGGTACTTTTTATCCTCATGTCCACCAAACCCATCTAGTGTGTTTGCTGCCAAAAATCTCTTTTTTTAGTCTCATCTGACCACAGAACCCTGTGCCGTTTGAAGATCCAGTCAACAACTAAGTCTGTAATGTCTGACAACTAAGTTTGCTGAGTTTGTTCTTGGATGAGCGAGGAGGATTTTTCTTAACCCTCCCAAACAACATGTGGTGATGTAGGTTTTTATTTATTTATTTTTTACTTTTTGCTTTCTGACCCCAAGACTCAACTAATCTCTGCAATTCTCCATCTGTGATCCTTGAAGAGTCTTGGCCATTCAAACTTTCACCCTCACCGTCCATTAAGAAAATATACACACACATCCTCTTCCTGGCAGATTCCTATATCTTTAGTTGATTATAACTTCTTATAATAATAACTTCTTAATTATTGCCTTGATGGTCAAAATGGGCATTTTCAGCTCTTTAGCTATTTTCTTACACCCACTTTCTATTTTGTGATGGTCAACAATCTTTTGCTGCACATCAGAACTATATTCTTTGGTTTTACTCTTTGTTGTGGATGATGAAGGGGATTTGGCCTTTGTGCTTCTTCATATTCAAGAAGTCATGGCTGGACATTTTCATGTTCCTAGTCACCCTGGTGTGCTAAATAAAGGTGAAGATTAATGGGAATATATATACTTAAGCGATATTTTACCCGTAAAATATTCTGGGGGTGCCAATAATTGTGGCCTGTGTGTAAAAAAAAAATCTGTAATTTTTTACAGCCAGTTTTGAGCATATTATATCAATTTGACTGTACACACACACACACACACACACATATATATATATATATATATATATATATATATATATAATCCTTGTATGACTCTGTATGCTAATGTATCTCTTCGAATTGATTCAATATTGTTTGTTCTGTATTTTATCTAAATTAGGTGTTTTTAGTGCAGACAATACAAGCAAGAGTTCCGAAGGGTGGTTCCCGTAGTGACGGCTCACGTGGTGTTTGCATGCTTTACCACAGTTTAAGTGAAATAAATGCAACATTTGCAACATTTGCCAAATAAACAGATATTTCATACACATTTTCATTCAACACTTTACTGCTTCATACAGCATGTTTGAACTAGAATAAAGTTCAAAGCCTTTAGTTGAATAAATAAATCAAATGGTGATAAATACATTTCAGAGAAAGATTTTCTCAATCTTTTCTGGCCAAATAGTATTTTTAATTGATTTATATTTTAATGGAAACAGATAGATCTTGTGCATTATTTGCACGAAACCATTTTTTTCCAGACAATCTGCTATTAGCTATATCAGTTAAAACATTTAAACACAGCATGCCAGAGGAAAAATGTTCAAAAGCATTGCATCCACAACAAATAGATCTATTTCTATTTATTGAATATAGCCTACATTTTTTGCAACTTCTCAGTAATGATTTCATGTAGGCTATTTAAGTGTTTAACTCCATTAATGAGAATATTTCATCTAAATGTTTATATCAGAAGTAAAACATAATTTAAATCGTTCTTTTATTTATTTAAACTGTTATTGTGAACATGTACTGTATGATTAGGACTCACAATGAAGATTTACGGTTTTACTTCATCTGCCGTTAGATTATAGGCTATACGTGCGTCAGTTTCACTAAACGGCCCAACGCGCTTATGGCGCAGACATTTAAGAAGGGATTGATGTTTGCTTCAAGTGATGATAGGTTTGTGAAATTATATTTTTAATTATATTAGATGTATAATTTTCTTTTGATTCTCTGTCTAATAGTGACCAAAAATACATTTAACTCCAGCTCACCATCGGTGTCGCCAAAACACACTCTTCTAAAAGAGTGCGTATGCACGGTCAAGAGCATCCTTAAGGCCTCATTATGCTTCTGCGTCAACTCCACGGCGTAGCTACGTCGTCACTGCTACGGCGTCGTGGCCGTTTTATACTTCTGCGTCATAGACATATACACTGCGTGAGGTTGTGGTGCATCGGGGTGCATTTCGCCGCCAGAACGCTAGGGGGGTTCGCGAATCTCTTTGGTTCCGTGCGCCGCTAGCGAAAGAGAGAGAATGTTGTTTTAGCAGATGTCTATGAGCAGCTGTCAGCTGGAGCTAATCGACGTTGAATAACAAGACGACACAATATCCCCACAGAATCAACACGGATGTCCAGGGCCCGTTCCACCCATAGACAATAAAATAAAGGTTCCACCCGAGCTGCCACAACGATACCTGTTCGGAATGACAAGGATTTTTTCAGTCTCCACATGGAACTGTGCTATGGCAGGATGTGTCCAGTGGCAGACTTGGTTAGTACTGTATTATCAATGATGTAACCGTGAACATTGTATTGAAAATAAACAACAAACTGTATTTCAAAACAAACGTTGATTTATTGATTGATTGAAGTTTATTGCGAGCAAAAAAGAAAGAAAATAATATAGACATATTAACAATGAAATAAAAAAAACAGCGGGGGTACGCCGTCGATTCGACGCAGAAGCATAAAACAGGCTTTACGGTGCGCACTTATTTACGCCGAGTTTATTTTTTATAAATCCCGATGCGTGGAAAAATGCGTACGCATATTTCTATGCCCATTTTGTGCGTACTGAACGTTTATACATCAGGCCCCAGGTCTACATCTACGTGTGTTTACATTACAGTATAGGGATCAGTTGCAGCTGCCCTAGGGACGTGCACAGACATTTTGAGGGGCAGGGGCTCACGTGAAAAAAAGGGCATTTCTCATATTTTTTTTTAAATTTATTTTACTTTTTAAGCAAAAAAGTATATATATATTAACACAACTCTAGCCTAATATTTTTTAAAAAATATTTAAAAAGTGAATTAATTTTTATCTTTCTCAAACTCATACAATTGTTTAATTTTCAAAAGATGTCTACAAAATAATCAGTTCACACAGAAATCATGGTCTCCTTAGTATTCATTATAGAGCAGCAAAGGAAAGCATGCCACAGTGTGTCAATCAAGTACATATTTGATACACACCTTGTAACGAGTAGAAATATGGTGTGACCCCTTTAAGAATCTGTGACGGGTGAAAATAGGGTGTGGCCCCTTGAAGAGCTACGCGCTCCTGTTAGAGAGTCGGCATTATTGGTATTCTATGTGATATATGCCGTGTGCCTCGAACACCCCCATGTGTGTAATTTATGTTTGATGCCGACTTTTATATTATTTTTACTTTGCTTGTTAAGTAACGATGTGGATGGGAGGACGTGCAACAGATAGTTATATGCACGAGTTCGATGTGGAATAAAGCACGAGTTTTGAGATGCATATCGACTCCGTGAAATCTGTCTGGCCTCCGCACGTAATATCTTCAGTCGTGAGTTATCCATCTCCTTCTTCCTGAAGCAGCGCGTTACAACCTGATGGTGACATGGACTTCACATTTGAGGGAGAACTGTATCATCATCAAATAAAGCCTTCAAAATGCACATTTAGAGTTTGCATCTAGATTTCTTCTAAATTCACCAATTTAGATTTCTAAACTTCAGGGGAAAGACTCTTGATGTAGCTAAGTCATTAACTTTAATAATAAGAATTTTAGGCCATACAAATTCATAAAAACGTCCGGATTTTCCATACAAGGCCATAAATTACATTTAGCCACGTCTTAAATTTGATATGCTCATTCATTCAATTTTTCGCGATAAAACGATATCAAGTTCGAGTCAAAATCGTCAATACTCCATATCAATATAGAGTTCGATAAACGTTCGATAATGTTTATGTGGCAAAAAAAAGCACGATGAAACTCATTTGAAGCGCGCGCCTCACGGACTGTTTATCCTCTCGGCTCAAAGAAAGTCCAAACGGCAGCGCGAGCTCACTAGAGGTGACGCGTTTACTCTTCAGAACTCCTCCTGTCCTGACCTGATATTTGCATATACACTATGCATTAAATATATTTGTTTGACAGGGAAACTGTGCGCAAATAGTAATATGCTAGTATTTTCTTAAAAAAATAAAATAAAAAAGGCAAGCACCCCAGAAAAAACGGCACTTTCTCTCCGGTAATAAAATGAGCAGGTGCTCAAGCCCCCTTTGATGTCTATGTGTGCACGTGCCTGATCAGTTGGTTCCGATACTGCCATTTTTGCCGGATCGGGTATCGATCAGACGAGGCTGATTCTAATCCGATATTGTGCGTATACTATTCTATGTTATTGTTAAGCCCCACAAGAGGCACAAAACTTTCTAAAGTACCTTTTCGTGCACTGTTATAATCTGAAGCCATTATAGAAATTAATATTCAAGTCATTAAATTCAAGATAACGTAAACTTTTCCCTCCGCTGCGGCTGTCAGTCATTCTCCATTCAGCGTTCAAACAGCGCGTCGGGTTCAGTTACAATGATGAAACTCTTCAAGATGATTTAATATAGGGGAGATCTGTTAGCGTTTAATGTTCTATTTATTTTCTATGTTCTATTGGAAATTCTATTATTTTTAAAAGGTGTTCTGGTATGTCTGAGTTTTTGGGGTTCCCATTGTGCTGAATAAAGCTTGTGGTTCGGTTGACCATTGGCCAAAGATCATTAAGACTATTCAAAGTAGTGACCATGCTCCTCAGCTCAGTGACAGTCTATTGGCTACACTGTAAAAAATAAACCGTAGGCCTACATTTTACGGTAAAAAAACGGCAGCTGTGGTTGCCAGAACTTTCCCGTTAAAAATACGGGAACGTTTATGGTTTTACAGACTTAACTTAAAATTTACAGTAAAAAACCGTATTTTATTTTCTGATAAAATGTTGATTTACCAACTTATTGATATCTGTTTTAGACCATTGTAATACACTGACAACCAATCATCACAGCAGTGATGAGAGTTACTTGAGCAATCACAGCTCATCATAAGTGATTACTTATTTAAGTAATACTTATATAAAGAAGCTGCACAGTGTCATTCACACAAACATTAAACACCATCATGGGAACACACATGAAATTAAAAAAATGCAATAAACATTAATTTAACAACATTATAAGTACATTAGTACATGCAGGTGTACTTGAGGTTTGTGAACTAGCTTGAAAATATAGAACATATATAATGTATATAATTATGAAATATAAGAAATATATTACATTATATATTTATTTATTTATATTTATATTTTACATAAGTGTTTAATGCATGCATGAGTAAATATATATGCAATATATTACACATGCTGTATCATATCTGATCACATACATCTATAATGAAGTGTATTACTGAATCTAAAATTACAAACATTATGATTTATTAGTAAATATTTTGTCACATATTATTTCAATATATAGAAAGCAGAAATTCCTTAGCTATCTATTATTTAATATATTGAAATATATTAACATGATATATAATTGAAATAGGTACAGTAGGCTACATGGTGTTATGTCGTTCAGGATAAATTTGTTTGGGAACGCCTTGATAGCCTATTGACTGCAGCTGTTTTGGTCTGAAATGAGAGTTCAAGTTTTCTTTTCTAAAAAAGTAAAGTGAGTTGTGTGCATAACCTCTTGTCCAGCAAGCATCCTTTTTATATACACCTGGCTGTAAATGTAGGCTAAATTGTAAATAGGCTATGCCTATCTGTAACCAGAAGAGAAATTCATAAATAGCATATTAAATAAATATCTGAAAACTAAATACAGATTAATTATTTTAGCTTATTGAAATATTTAAAGACATGTAAGTTGTTTATTTTAACAAGTTTCTTTTAAACTTAGAAAAACTCCGTAGTAAAGTATATAATTGTTCACCACGACCGACAAATGTCTCCTGCCCTGTTCGAGATCACAGATTCAGAAAAAGATTTGTCCATTAATGCAATTTGCTCAGGGGGACTCAAAAATGGCACTTCATGACAAGGTTGCGGACCCCTGGTTTATTTAAATAATGGTAATGATAAAATTATTCTTTAAAAAGTGTATATATATATATATATATATATATTTTTTTTTTAACATCAATTTTACTAGCAAACAGTGTACCCTTGTGTACGTTTGAAGAACGTGCCTTCACGCAAATTATTTATTATATAATAAATAAATAGGCTAATAAATAAATAAATAAATAAATAAATAAAATAACATTCTGCATAGGCGCAATAGCGCATTCAAACAGAACTAAATCAATATCCTGGAGTATATGTTACTCCAGTTACTCTAACATGACACTGAACTGTACTGACATTTTGTGCTGAGAGAACTGATGAGCACGACCTGATACTGAGCATGCGTGTATAGGCTTGCACTTTTGACTTTCACAACAAGGCACGTAAGTTTCGTTTCTCCGCTGCCGCCGCCCACTGAGTCAGTTGTTTGTCGTCAGTTATCGCGGCTCCCTCGACGTCTCACAATGGCGGAAAATATGTCTCTACTTGGTCTCGAAGACGAGTTGACATGCAGCATTTGTTTATGTCTTTTCGAGAACCCGGTGAGTTTAATCTGTGGACACAGTTTCTGCGCCAGCTGTCTCGAAGCGACATGGAAAGATAAGTTATTACCACTGTCCTGCCCTCATTGCCGAATGGCTTTCAGCAGTAAACCAGAACTCAAGAAGAACACCGTCCTCAGCGCGGTCCTGGATGCCTACAGAATAAAAGCGGGTGTCCCCGAACCCCTTAAGGAACCATTTGAGGTGAAAAAGAAAGATCCAGATGAAATGCAATGTGACACCTGCATGGAAGCCAAAGCGGTCAAAACATGTCTGACTTGTATGGCTTCTTATTGTGAGGATCATGTTAGGCCTCACCATGAGAATGCTATTTTCCGGGCGCATCAGCTGTCTGACCCGCTCCCAGATCTGATGGAGCGTCTCTGTTCCGATCATGGCAAACTGATGGAGTTCTACTGCGTTCAGCACCAGAGCTGCATCTGCACCAATTGTCTGCAGTGCGTTCATAAAGGCTGTGAGTTCATTACCGCAGATGACCGGCGCTTTAAACAAAAGGTTGGGCCTATACATTTATTTGGAAAGTATAAGTGTGAAGAGAAAAAATATGACTTAAACATGAAAAGTGACTTTACAGAGTAATTTATTAAGAGCTGTTGTTCTACGTTTACATGGATTCCTTTGGTTTCATTCTTTGAAATCATTCTAATTGATGAATCCGAACCTAGTGTTTATGTCAATTCAAGTCACCTTTATTTATATTGCGCGGTTTACAACATATTGTTTTAAAGCCACAATACGTATTTTTTTCTGCTTTAAAAATAGCAAAAATAACTGTATGTTATATATTTCTATCAGATGTGTACTTACATTATCCCGACAGTTTCCACCAACTTTCAAATTTATAGTTTAATGGGCTTTATGCCCAGCTGCACTACTTCCTGAATTTCAGCCTGCTCCTTTGTTTCCTGTCTGCCATTATTGGCCACATTGATTAATCCAGGTGTGTCTGATTATTGTTGCTGTGACTACTGAGGTCAGGCACACCTGAATTAATCAAATTGTCCAATAATGGCAGACAGCAAAACAAAGGGGCTGGCTGAAGTTCAGGAAGTAGTGCAGCTGGGCATAAAGCCCATTCGAAGACATGGGACGTTTCTTTATTTCTGTTTCGTCGCCCGTCTATGGCGTCATATAACCTTTGATTCCTCTATTTTCTCTAAGTTCCTTGTGGAACCCGGTGAAACCGCCAAACACAAAGGGGAACACTGGACTACCGCCAATAAAGCAAAGAAAATGACGAAGAAAAAAAAAAGTAGTACGTATTTTTATGTGTGTAAATCACGTGCCCGCTCACGAGCGCTCACTCTTAGGGTCATTCCTGGTATGCGGTGACATTTTGGCTTCATAAGTGTTGGAAAAAAAAGGACATGATTTTTATGTTTTTAGCATTCTCCCAAAATATTGACATGTTTAACTATAAGGAATACATATTGGTCAAGCTCAGGGACTCTGAAAATAATAATTATGGGTAGATTGTTGAGACATGTCCATGAAAATATTCCACCCTGTTAGGGACATATACATAGTCATCACAACATGTTAATAATGTAAATGTTAAACAATAATGAGCTTTTCTTGGATAGTATATGTCCTTTATGCCATCTTAGATTTTTTTTTTCTTCTTGAAACAAGCAAAACAATTTTTGATGAAGAGAATATGTCTTGATTATTAAAAACTGGTACTTTTTGTGCCCATCTTTGCAAATAGGATGGTAAATAACAATAAATATTGGCTCAAAAACATATATATCAAAATAAGATATATTATTTTATATAATATATCACCTCACCTCACAAAATAAGACAAAAGTATGCCAAACATTTAATGTTGCTGTCAAATTATTATTTAAAATGAATTGTCTAACAGGGTTTAAAGGAACATAACAGGGTGGAACGGAGTATAACACCAGTGTTAACAGGTTCAGTGGATGAGCCTTTTGTCATTGTCCTGCATGGTTTGCCATTGATAATGTGTGGAACTGCACTTATAACATATTGTTTCAAAACAATAAAAAAAAAATCCAAATTTCCTTTGGGGGAGGGACAAAAAATATTTATGTGGTTCCTCATCATAATCAATCATGGGGGCAAAACAAAACAATTCTCTCCTCAGATGGCTAGAGAAATATTTACAAATTAGAGAAGACAAACATAATAAATTACATTTTTATTTATTTATATTTGATTAAAAATAAAGATGATATAATTCATTTGAATTAACTAGATTAACAAACAAATACGAAATTCATCACAAGAAGGAACAGTAATGGACAGTGATGCCCTTTGTGGTCTTTTGGCTACATCAACTTACTAGATTAACAAACAGAATAAAAAGAAAAGCAAAAAGGCAGGAGAAAAGAACTTTAAAATCTAAAGAACCATCTCAGTATAGGATGGTATACTAAATAACCTATACATTAAATGCTTTTTAAAAAAAAATTGAATTTTTCTATTAGAATTTCCACCCTGTTAGGTTTATAGACCGGGTGGAACCTAACAGGGTGGAAAATTCTGAGCAAAGTTAGCCATAGCTCTTTGAGTGATCAACATTTAGCTAGCTAAACTTCTACAAATTAACAGAACTTTTATAACTATGTCAGATTTGTTTTTAAATTTTTTTGATAGGACAAACATTCTTCATAACAAAGCCTAACAGGGTGGAACTTTAAGGGTGGGACAAGCAGGATAACATCTCAAAAACTAAAAAAATATTTAGGAGTGAGAGTTAAAGCTTACCTCAGTTTGTACAGTTGAATTCCAGCAGGTAAAAGAAATTAAATCACTTCTTGAAAATGGACTCAATGAAATTGCAGTCGGATTTGGAAGGCAAAAAAGTACATACTAACAGGGTGGAAGATGACTTCAGGGACGCAGTAATTTAAGAAAATTTAAAAAAAAAAAGACCTATATTTTCACATGATTTATATGTATGATTAGATGCAATTTAGCCCAGTCTATAACATAATTAAAACATATTTTGAGGTTTTTGTCATTTCATGGTTTATATTTTTTTGCAGAAGTTGATTACTGAGCACTGAGGACATGATATAATTGAATGCATACATCAATTAAAATGGTGTAAAATACAAAATAGTATTTTTAATGTCTATTATCTCTGTTTAAATTGTAAAGAATACTTAAATCTACAATTTAAGCCATTTATTATAAATATGTGACTCATTTTAGAGAAAATATGAGTATATAAATCATTGGGACAGAAAAAGTCACCGCATACCAGGAATGACCCACTTAACAGACACACTGTCCTCGGTGCTGCTCGCGCATAAAGCGCTCCCCGTTCACAGTCTCATTCAAAACAGCCAACTGTTGCTGTTAGCGAGCCGCGCACATTGAATACTCATATGAGTCAAGGCCAATTTATACTTCTGCGTAGGGTGCGCGCAGTAGGTACGGCGTAGCATACGCACAGACGCGTCCCATACCGCGTACCCTTCCGCGTTGCCTGACGCGCACCTCTTCAAAAATGTAACTACACGTCGCGACGACGCGGACCGCAAGATCGGTGATTGGTCGGCTTGGTAGCATCGTATTTCCTCATACGCATTTCCGCACGTACCTTCTCACGCATTTCCACACATACCATCTCCTCCGACGTCTTCTCTCATTTCTGCCTTTCAGTTTTAGTAATTTCACTAAAGTGAACTGTTTTTCCACCCCAATAAGCTCCAACTCCAACATGATCCACTCTCTTTCAGTCGCTATTGCTTGTAGTAGCCTAGCCGCGAGGAATCTAAGCACAGTGGAACATTAAAACCCTCCGCCGCCTCCTAGCGTTTCGGAGCAGTACTGCAGAGCAACCAATACCTGAACGCAGAAGTATAAATGCTCACAACGGCGTCGCCTACGTGCGAAGCCAACGCCGTACACTACGGCGTACCCTCGACGCAGAAGTATAAATTGGCCTTCAGGCTGCGAATGTCTGTTAAATGCCCGCCCCAGCGCGCTCATGTTTACTAAATAAATGCCTCACCTCCGGCGCTGCGCACTCACTACATTCCCTTTAAGGCCAATTTATACTTCTGCGTAGGGTGCGCGCAGTAGGTACGGCGTAGCATACGCACAGACGCGTCCCATATCGCGTACCCTTCACTGTAGCCTGACGCGCACCTCCTCAAAAATGTAACTACACGTCGAGACGACGCGGACCGCAAGATCGGTGATTGGTCGGGTTGGTAGCATCGTATTTCCTCCTACGCATTTCCGCACGTACCTTCTCACGCATTTCCACACGTACCATCTCCTCCGACGTCTTCTCTCATTTCTGCCTTTCAGTTAGTAATTTTATTAAAATTAACTGTTTTTCTACCTCAATAAGCTCCAACTCCAACATGATCCGCTCTCTTTCAGTCGCTATTGCTTGTAGTAACCTAGCCGCGAGGAATCTAAACACAGTGGAACATTAAAACCCTCCGCCGCCAACTAGCGTTTCGGAGCAGTACGCAGAACGCAGAAGTATAAATGCTCACAACGGCATCACAAGAGAGAGTTCAAATGTTATTTCCAGAAAGGCATTTTGTCTTCTCAGGGAGTGGTTGTTCCTCTACTAGTCCGCCATTTTCTAATTTCTCTTCAAATTGGAATAGTTTTCATCGCTCTTATCTCTATCTCCTAAATTAATATTTATCTATTAAATTACCCCTTAGCTGACTTAATATTTATGTATTTCTGGTCCTAATTAGGACACATGTACATGAATCTTGTGTCTTGCTGTTTATTTGTCAGGCAGTAAAAACGCCCCTCCCTGCAAGGAGTCTCTGGCTGCAGGCACTTGCACGCTCACCTGTGCGCACTTCCTCTGCAAGTGAGGTCACTTGCAATGTCTTTACTTTACTCAGTATTACAAAAATAACAATAAATGTAATTGACATATTTGCAATAAAACAAAAAAATCTGCATCAGCTTAATTGTTTTTTAAATTGTGTAAACAATAATTCCCTTGATGAGCAGCTTTGCTGTTATTATTAAAAGTCTTTGCGTACTTGAATGCTAAATAAATATAGCTTAATATTTCAATGAACACAAGCTGCAAAAATAACTTCGGGGAAACTTTTCGGTGGCATTATAGCGCGGGTGTACAATGTGACGCTGTCAATAATGTGAATTAACTGCTGGAAACGTATTTCCGGTTTATTTGTGTCGATTGCAAGTGATCTCACTTGCAAGAGGACGCTATTGGACAACGCACACAAAACAAGGTGTCTGTGTGGATGAGAGTCCGAAACAGGGATTGGATTTTGAGTGGCTCCACTTCACAGACGATGAGTTACCTTTAGTTACCTAGTTACGACGATCAGTACGAACTATCAGGAGTAGATCTAACCATATACATTTTTGGTAATAGACTTTTCACATTTATGTGCACAAAACCAATACCTGACCTCTTTAAAAAATCGGCAGGAGTTTGCAGTGATATCATGTCTGTCACAGGACCTGGGTTAGGTTGCACATTTCCTGACATCAGCAACATAAGTGTAATGATACATTTCAACACACAATGCTGTCGGCAATTTTTAGAGCACTTCTTAGAGTCCCCACTCATTATTATTTTGGGCTAAGAGTTTTAAAGTAGATTGCTTAATAGATGTTTCATGTCTCCATGTTGTGAAAGCAGGCTCATGTCATAAATTCAGCTCACCTGACTGCTGACTGGATCCTGTGCATAGCCAGTAACCTTTGATCGTGATAACATATAAAATATATTTAAAGGAACATTATAGTTACTCACTCACTGGGACCTCCTGGTGGACTTCATAGTCTGAGATTGTAGGCAGACAGAGCAAAGACAGAAAGGCAAGAATCATTATGATGAAATTTACACACCATAAAGCAGGGTAGCCAGAGTGTAGCTAGTAGAGACCCAAGGTTATAGCTAATAGCTAGTGAAGACCCATTTCTTACTTAAAGGTGCATTATGCAACATTTCATGTTAAAAATAGCTGGTTTTCTAACCCATACATGCTTAAACAAATGCCTGATGGGCTGAATGAGCCCATCTCTGATCACTGCAATTGCCTCTATAATCCTGTTCAGTAAAATAAATAAGAGGGTTTCGGGCTCGAATTTGAGACTGGGCGTGACGTCATGCGAGTTCATGACTCGCCTGGCTATGTCTGGCAGGTTTGTGTATTTGCTGCCATTCTCCATATCAGAGAAGACAACTCAAAGGACACAACTTTAAAGTTTTGTCAACTTTCGAAAAAAAGTAGAAGATGGATTCAAAGAGACCGGCTTGTAGTTCATTCCAAACCCCAACGCAAACTCCACGTAAGACAAAGAAAAAAAACAAACTTTTGTCTAGTGCCAGGCGTCGGAATAAGACGAGAGCCAACATCGGGAAACTTTCAACAAATGGAGAGATCTCCGGTCTGCTCTAGGGCTCAAACGAATCCTATACAAAGTAATAACTTATATTGTTCATGAACGTGTTTCCATAATGATACAATCATAAGTGGATACAATAAGCACATAAAACAGTTAAACATGGAGATAGATGGAAACAAAAACTGAAGTTTTCTACCACCCCTGTTTCCCCCTCACTCACACATAAGTGTGTAATTTACTCAAATGCCTTTCCTTTCATATATTTTAAATGACTTGCAGATTTATAACTTTATTACCTCATTATTATGACTGTAACAAAAGATAGGCGCGGCTGATGCTCCTTTGGTTATGAACAGCTTGCGCAAGTTAATTTTTAATTTTTTTTCTTTAAAGTCCCTGTAAAGTCAAAATTAAGTATGTGTTCTGAGTTTGTCACACCACAGAAAAATGTGTTATTAGCCACCCAGCCAAATTTGAATGATAAAAAAAGCCGACAAGTACATAAAATAAGCTATCAAAATCTTGAAAAAATGAGCAGTTATCTCTGTTCTCAAACGCTGGGGGCGTGTCCGCTGGCTGCGCTGAAACCACGCCCACTCGCGGGAAAGCTGTCGATGGTGATATTAGCTGATACTGCTTTCGGGACGTGAGGATGAACGCTGAGGCAGGAGATAGTCGGTCCGGCCCCGTTTACCAGTAACAGCGGATTATCAGTGAATCCCAGTTGTCTCTGAGGAAAGTTTATAAAACTATCTAGTGTAAAATGATCCCTACAGAGGCGGGTGTTGGTGGTGATTCCTCAGAACTTCATCAAGGTTGGTTCTCTAAAAACCTCTTCTTGATGTGATCATTTTTATGGAATTAAAATGAAGATACCGATCTGTTTTGTACATGATCGCATCCAGGTAGTAGCCTATGCATTTCTGTGTCGAAGGCATTGCTAGCTAGAAAACTGTAGGCTCAGCTGTAGTTGTACTGACAGTCACTAGCGAATGTGCTCGGGGAGTGTTATGGGAGAGATCAGACTCAGTGCGTCATCAAATAAGGGCGTGTCCAGGAGCTCATGGGCTCCAGTGCGTCATCGAGCCCTGTTTTAGCCCCGCCCAAACAAGCAAAATATTTGATATACACAAAGATGTTGTGTATAAGAAAAAGACAAATAAAGTTTGTAAAATTAACTTCAACTGTCAGAAGGACAGCTCATGAAGAACCAATCATGTACAGAAAGGAATGTTCAAATTCAGAGGAACAGTTCAGAAGAAACGTTAATAATAAAGATTGAGAAAATTGGATCAGTTGTGCTCCATTTTTGGAATACTTAAATACAATTTTTTTTTTTTTTTGGAATACTTGATGCGGGCTGGCCTGACCCAGACTCTATCTCCAGTGGCCCTCAGTTAAGTTGAGTTTGAGACCCCTGAATTAAACAAAACCACATAATTGTTCTAGACATGTGGGAAAAAAAAATACTCTAAATAGATTTGCACAACTGAAAAAGTCAAAAAGCGTTACGTTGTGCCCCGCTCTCCCCATGTGAGATTCAACACATTCTTTCTGTTGTGTGACTGTGTGGAATTTCTTTGAATTGCCATGAATTTAATTCCACTTCTTGTCATTCCATTTCCAATTCAAATTCAACTTCCTGGGGGGCGGAGTCAATTCAATTCAAATTCCAGTTCATGAATTGATGATTGAATAAATTTCCTAGGAGAAATATATCAAATTATAACGCATGCGTTTACCAAACAACCCATAATAGCCAACTTCCTGTTGAGCTGTCGTAAAACTTAGAGCACAAAAGTTGTTTGCCCTGATGAGATTTATAAGTGTACCGAGTTTCATATTAATTTATGCAAGTGTGTTTGATATATGGATCAAGTTTTCAGACCCCGTTCAAGGGGGTGCTGTCGAGCCCCCCTGCCACGTCCAGGTTCCAGCTTCCAGCTTCAGCCCAGCCCTGATGACCATGGATTCTGACCTGTGTGCAAAGTTTCAAGAGTTTTCAAGCATGTTAAAGGGAGAGTTCACTTTGAAATTCATTTTTGATATGTTTTACCTTACTTCAAGGGCATCCAAGATGTAGGTGTCTTTGTTTCCCCAGTATTTTAAATTTTGACATTTTCAGTCAAACCGTTGTTGTCAGTCATACACTGGAGGCTAAGGGGGTCCACCAAAAAGCATGCACAGAGAAGTCAAAATTAAACATGATTTAATGACTTGTAAATGTAAGTACACATTGATGGCCTAAGACACGACACGAGCGGTTTGTGTGAGAAAATGAACAGTATTTATATTGTTTTTACCTCTTGTAATCATAGCCATGACAAAATGATCTGACTGCACGGGCGCTTCGGTCTGTGCATGCGCGCCTACGTCACTCTTTGTTTATACAGGGATTTCGGAAGTTTTACCTTTCACTAAACATATTTAGATATACGGGAAACCGCAATGGAAGGCGATTTCGGTATATCTAAATATGTTTAGTTAGGGCTGTCGCGGTTATGGAATTTCCTTTGCGGTAATGTTGAGTGGCTCAATAGTAGGGCTGCACGATTAATCGAATTTTAATCACGATCACGATTTTGGCTTCCCACGATCAAATTCGCGTGATCGAGCGATATTTAAAATGCGTCATTCCATTCACAGAACGCTCCGTTGCAAAGCCAATCTAGCGCTCCGTAAACAACTGTCTGATCACGTGCCTCAACGAGCTCCAGTGCGCAAGAGAGACCGCGAGAGTGTCTGCGCGCGAGCTACAGTGAACGAGAGACGAGTGTCCAAGTTCGATTAATGGACTCCAATATCAGTAGGCTAATACAACCATCTTGTTTTGAACTATTGTTTAATAAATAGAAATAATTCGACCACATAAACTTTCATATGGAGGATTAAATAGATTAAATGTATGCTGTAAGATTTCACAACTAATCACTGACACATTTTACTTAAGTGTCAAATAACAACTCTGAATTTCATCCATTAATCGAACTTCCATAATGCATAGTTCTGCCTTGACATGTTCTCATTTGGTTACATTCTGTTATGGAATATTTGTTTTTTATTGATTGTATATTTTGCGTGTTTTATTCACATCCATTATGCAGGTACAATGCAAGTTTATATTTTGCGTCCTAAAATATATTAAGGCATATTAATATATCCCAAGGCATTTTTGACTAATTTCTTGCAAAAAATAGAACAAATGTCCATAGATGACATGCTGTGGTTGTTAAAAAACAAAATATCTAGTATTTATGGTGTAGGTGGTTATATTTTGCAAATTGTTATATAATACTTACAGATCAACTATTACATTCATGGTTGTTTTTAACTGTGTCATGAATATCAAATTTAATTTATTCCTAAAAATCACTTCCTTTTACCATATGACATTTTCAATGACTGTATACAAAGAAACACATTAAAATGTCATATATTGTTATTTTTTATAAAGGGCACTAATAAAAACAAAAAATATACACATAAATGTACACAAAAATTGCTATATTTAATTTGTCCTAAAAATTCTAAAACGTCACTGACCCACTTACACTATGTAAAATAGTGCCCTGTTGAAGTTTTGCTACATTTTATTTATATTTTTGTTTATTTTTTTTGTACATTTTATTTATTTTATTTCATTTTATTTATTTTTTTTGTACATTTTATTTTGAGATGCACTGAATTTTGGTGAATGAGAGCACCTGTTTTATTTTAATGCACATAGTTGTACATTAGCAGGAATGTAGCACAATATGGATGTGTAAGGATGTTATAATTAGTCAATGTGACAGTAAAATTAGTTTTGGTTAAAATCAACAAATAATCGTGATAATTAATCGTGATCTCAATATTGATCAAAATAATTGTGATTATCATTTTGGCCCAAATCGTGCAGCCCTACTCAATAGCACGATATGACCGCCATTTATTTATTTATTTAATTTATATGCATTTGTTGCTATATAAATAAAGTTTACGATGTGGACAAAAACGAGGACATTTTCAGTAACCAATGTAACCGAAACTAAACAGCGTCTACAGTATAATGCGCATTGAAAGACTTTCACTCACCGCACATATTGTTATGCTACAACGGACTTGGAGCGAGTCATTGAACCGCTCATTCAATGAACACGTTTAAAAAAGCTGATTCATTAAAAGAGATGTAAAGAAACAAGATGTTAATTATTTTTAAGATGTTAATAACTTTTCAAGGCTCAGCTGAGCAGCAATGTGTCGCATGGGCAACGCTGAAGCTGATGCTTCACTTATTACCCATATAGCATTGATTCAATGCGTGACTCACTGATTTTATTCCCCGCGGCTTCCTTGTGCTGTGGGATGCTGACCAGCGCTGCTGCTGACGCGCATTCATGGGAAAATACCCGTGAAAAGAACGTTAAAATGATGATGCGACAAATATTTCGCTTCCCTTTGACACGACAAGCTTTTCACGACTTCAAAGACAGACGCAGGTAATTGCACGCGCTCTGCCAATCTCTCTCATTCACTGTCTTCACATCACCATGATAAACAGTCTTTTTATCATTAGGAACTTGTTTAACATTCGATACACATGCATTAAGTTCAAAACAAGAAGGGTATAGCCTTGAAAAAAACGTGAATATTGCGGTTGCTGCGGTTATGTGCAATCCTCTGCGGTTGACATGTCAGAAGCGCAGTACTACAATATTGCGGTTACCGCGACAGCCCTATGTTTATTAAAAGGTAAAACTTCTGAAATCTCCGTGTAAATATTGAGTGTCGTCACACGCAAGCGATCATTTCCGGCGTAACATTGAACTGATTCAGTTCGGTTCAGTTGGACATTGCACAACTGATTCAGATCACTTGGACGTCACTGTGATTACACGAGGTAAAAACGATATAAATACTGTTCGTTTTCTCACAAAAACCGCTCATTTCATGTCTTAGGCCATCAATGTGTACTTACATTTACGAGTTATTAAATCATGTTTAATTTTGACTTCTCTGTGCCTGCTTTTTGGTGGACCCCCTTTGCCTCCAGTATATGACTGATAGACAACAACTGTTTGACTGAAAAATTTCAAAATTGAAAATACTGTGGAAACAAAGACACCTACACTCACCGGCCACTTTAGTAGGTACACCTGTCCAACTGCTCGTTAACACTTAATTTCTAAGCAGCCAATCACATGGCGGCAACTCAGTGCATTTAGGCATGTAGACATGGTCAAGACAATCTCCTGCAGTTCAAACCGAGCATCAGTATGGGGAAGAAAGGTGATTTGAGTGACTTTAAACGTGGCATGATTGTTGGTGCCAGAAGGGCTGGTCTGAGTATTTCAGAAACTGCTAATCTACTGGGATTTTCACGCACAACCATCTCTAGGGTTTACAGAGAATGGTCCGAAAAAGAAAAAACATCCAGTGAGCGGCAGTTCTGTGGGCGGAAATGCCTTGTTGATGCCAGAGGTCAGAGGAGAATGGCCAGACTGGTTCGAGCTGATAGAAGGGCAACAGTGACTCAAATAACCACCCGTTACAACCAAGGTGGGCAGAAGAGTATCTCTGAACGCACAGTACGTCGAACTTTGAGGCAGATGGGCTACAGCAGCAGAAGACCACACCGGGTGCCACTCCTTTCAGCTAAGAACAGGAAACTGAGGCTACAATTTGCACAAGCTCATCGAAATTGGACAATAGAAGATTGGAAAAACGTTGCCTGGTCTGATGAGTCTCGATTTCTGCTGCGACATTCAGATGGTAGGGTCAGAATTTGGCGTCTACAACATGAAAGCATGGATCCATCCTGCCTTGTATCAACGGTTCAGGCTGGTGGTGGTGGTGCCATGGTGTGGGGAATATTTTCTTGGCACTCTTTGGGCCCCTTGGTACCAATTGAGCATCGTTGCAACGCCACAGCCTACCTGAGTATTGTTGCTGACCATGTCCATCCCTTTATGACCACAATGTACCCAACTTCTTATGGCTACTTTCAGCAGGATAATGCGCCATGTCATAAAGCTGGAATCATCTCAGACTGGTTTCTTGAACATGACAATGAGTTCGCTGTACTCAAATGGCCTCCACAGTCACCAGATCTCAATCCAATAGAGCATCTTTGGGATGTGGTGGAACGGGAGATTCGCATCATGGATGTGCAGCCGACAAATCTGCGGCAACTGTGTGATGCCATCATGTCAATATGGACCAAACTCCCTGAGGAATGCTTCCAGCACCTTGTTGAATCTATCCCACGGGAATTGAGGCAGTTCTGAAGGCAAAAGGGGGTCCAACCCGTTACTAGCATGGGGTACCTAATAAAGTGGCTGGTGAGTGTACATCTTGGATGCCCTTGAGGTAAGCTAAAACATAAAAAAATAATTTCAAAGTGAACTAGCCCTTTAAGGCCCCCCAAAATGTCGCACACAGCAAAGAAAGGGTTAAAATTAACCTGACAGGCCCCCCTCCTCTCACTCACACACACAGACACTGAGAGACTGGCAAAATTCTGAGATTTTCTCCACATTCAAACCAAAATATCTGACTACCTGTTGGTCCGAGCTAATGACTATGATTTAGAAAGTTGTCTGGCTTGAGAAGTACAATGTACAAACCGATTTTTGTAACTGAAGATAAAACTGACAACCCCACTTTTGTCAAAAGGTGGCGCTATTTAGTCCCTAACCCATGCCCATTTCTGAAACTTTGCACATGTCTACTGGCTAATAAATGTGATGTGTCTGTCGATTTTCATGCAAATTCAAGCATGCCAAGAGTCTCTAAAGCATCCTAAAATTTTTTTAAAGTTTGATGTGTTGTCACGGCAACAGTATCAAAGATATCAAGAATCCATTTACAGGTCTACATCTGCCGTGTATTTACATTATACAGATGAAGTTTGAAGCAAATTGGATAAAAATAAGAGGGTGATTTCAAAGCATTTTGAAAGTGACACACTTTCTGCTACCAGTTGGTGGTGCCATAACTTTGACTCACAATAGTCACATCCATGTGATCGTCCTCTTACAGCGAACACACTGCTGAAGTTTCATCAAGATCAGTTAATGTATGCAGAAGTTATAACACACTTCCTGTTTCACGTTTCTCTCCATAATTTTGTTTCCTCACCATGGCCAAACCGTAGCCTGGGTTACCCCATGCTGCCTTGCCGCAGCGCGATTTTATTCGCACTGTTAGGCAGTCTGGATACCATAAACTAAATTTTCCCCTGAAATGGGGAACCAATCACAGAACGGGGAGGGAGCACAGGCGCATTTGATAGGCGTACAGGCGCATTTGATAGACATTCGTAGCACCCAATAATACGCCTCTGGGCAACCACGCCTCAAATACGTGAAAGTGAACATGTGGTTTCCAGACCACGTTTCATTCTCAATGGTGCGTGGTCTGGCGTTAGCCAGGCTAGCCAAACCGTTCGATATATCAAAAATCCCCTGGCAATTTTTTGTCCCCAATGTCTTGACTTCACGCCGACCGAGTTTCGTTGCATTTGTTTGAATTCTCTAGGAGGAGTATTTCAAATTCCATTGCATGCGTTTTCCAAACAACCCTAAATAGCCGGCTTCTTGTTTGGCTGGCGTTAAACTGTTGAGCCCCCCTGCCACGCCCGGGTACCAGCTTCAGCCTGGCCCTGATGGTTGCAGGTTCCGATCCATGTGCAAAGTTTCAAGAGTTTTCGAGCATGTTAAGGGCCCCAAAAGTGCCTGAATAGTTGTTAGAAAAAAAAATGTATCCTAAGGAAAACAATAGGGCCTTCGCCCTTTCAGGGCTTGGGACCTAATAACAGTTGGTAAATATGAATATGTATTAATGAACCTGTCATGCCCGGTTGTAGAACAGATGATGAAGAAGATCAATAGGTTCAGAAAGTCTTTAATGATCCAGTCAACTCAAATACAGGCAGACAAACAAATACATACAACAACTTAGGCATTAACAAGACCGGACAAAGAACACTGAAAACACAGAAACTTACTGGTGATGATAAGGATTAACTAAGATTAATAAATCCTGTAGAAATTATTGTTCATTCATTGTTAGTTCATGTTGACTAATACTGACAAAATGAAACCTTGATGTAAGGTTGTAAACCTGTAAAATGTTACCATTTTTTTTTTTGGCTTATGACTTTTAATGGTGAGCCTTTTGATTTTGTAATCAGGCTCTCAAAGTATATCAAACTTTAGATTTAGATTTATTAGTCAATATATCAGTTATCAAATGTTCATATCGGTGCATTCCTAAAACCTATTTCAAAGGTTGTGTTCTTATCAGGCTTGTGCAAAATTCTGAATTTCAGAATTGGCCTCCATTCAATTCAAGAATTGGAATTTGATTTGAATTGACTCCGCCCCACAGGAACTTGAATTTGAATTAGAATGACAGGAAGTGGAATTAAATTCATGGCAATTCAAAGAAATTCAACAGAATGTGTTGAATCTCACATAGGGGAGATCGGGGCACAACATAACGCATTTTGACTTTCTCAGTTTGTGCAAATCTATTTAGAGTGTTTATTTTTTCCCAAATTAATTTCCCACATGTCTAGTATAATTATGTGGATTTGTTTTATTAAAAGAGCATTTCACCCATTGCAACATTAATCTTTATTGAAAGTGGATCATATATGTAGTCAAAATGTAAAATAATTTTTTAATTTGGTGTCCTTTGTCTTGACCGAGAAAAGACAGAAAATAACCAAGGGGTGCCTATATATGAAAAAACTACATGTCCCACAATCCACAGCTCCTCAAGCCACACCCACTAATCTGGAACAGCCAGTCAATGGCAAGCGGCGCAAACAGAGAATTCACTCTTCCGTCTACAAGGCTAACATTAACTGTCACCGGAGTTTGAAATTCATTTCACACAAAATGTCTAGTTGGCTGTGGCGAGCAGGACGATCGAGGGCGAGAGATGTAACTTAAGAGGCCGGTGCTTTGCGCGAGGCCGATGGCGTGAGTTATAACAGAGACTGATAATGAAAGACACCTGTGAGGCGCGCGCCGGTCCCGCACGGGGAGCGACGACGGCAGATCAAGAGAGAAACAGGCCTGATTTTATGCTGTGTTTTGTTTCTGTTGTGTGTAACGTTACAGCAGTCGCCAATGAGGGGCTGCTGGCTTATACTTTCGTTTTGTATTTGTTCATTTTACTATTAAAATGCTTAAATGTTCGCCGGTTCCTGCCTCCTTCTTCCCAACAACAACAAACCCCGTTAACGTTACATTGGCAAACTCATTAGTGAATTACTCCTCATTTGTATTTATTTCTGTTTGGTGTATTACTGCATGTTACCTGGATGTTTAGTCAGGCGAAACCATCACAACACAAACGTCCGTGTGCTCGTCTGATTCAGAGATTTCCTCCAGGAGAAATTGCCATCGTTGAAATTCTCTGCAGCAGACGGACTCTGTGTCCGTAGGCCGTAGCACGCAGCGAGAGCACGGGCACCAGCAAGCCGCCCAGCGCCAGAGTCAGTCTGGGCTTCTCGACCGTGACAGGCTGCCACCTCGGCGTCTCCTGCTCCTCCATCAGCCTCAGCTGTGCTAAACTATACTGCAACGCGTAAAGATAGCCACGAACATCGGATTCGAGCAGCAGAATTTCAAAATCCTCTTCTTCCATATCATGTTTAGTTTCTTCCGTCAATGTCATAACTTACTATCTCCACAGCGCTTGTTAGCTTAGCTTCCAAACAAGATGGCGGATATTGATTTCAGTTTCTGCAAGTGAAGTCCCATCCACTGAACTGTAATATGCTTGTAGGGTGAGTGGGTCCAACACCCTGGAATAATAATGAGCTAATACATGTAGTTCTAAAGATTTTAATGAAATATGACTTCCTGCTTATCGTGACGCAAAATTACGTCACGATAAGCAGGAAGTTAAACACTTAAATCCTTATTTCTCCCATCTCGGGGGAAAATAGGGGAATAAACCATGACCATTCAAAAATATGACTTGGTTTCTAAAAATACAAAGCTTAATGCAAATGGGTGAAGTGACCCTTTAATACAGTGTATAATTTTTTCTTGATTTACCCTGAAAGAAATGTTGAAATATGGCAACATGCCCCATAGGTGGGGTACATTGTAACATGTGAGGGCACATTGTGACATCACCATATGACCGCTTAAAATGCTATCTCATCTAATAAAAAATATAGTCAAACCACAATATTTTCTTAATAAAATACAATTATTAACTGTTAAAATAATGGCAGTTTTTAATAATTCAGATAATTAAAAAAATAACCACATTTTTGAGTTTGACTACAAACACACAGGAAAACACAGCTATACGGCATAGTTCAAAACAAAATAATAATTAATACTTTCTGAACATTGACTCTCAGTCTTTATTTACATGTTTTCTCAATATAATTCATAGAACTATAGCATATTTCTAAGGGGCACATTGTAACACAGTGTGACTGCACAACTGGGGTTTACACCCTGCTAGTGTCTTCTGCTTGTTAGCGAAACATTAAAGAACTATATCAACTGTTAAACAACAGATTGGATATTAAAATAATATCAGATTTGTCTAATTTCAAATAAACACAAAAAAGTGATGAAAAATGAACTTAAGTAGGAAATGTACTTTTGCTATGGTTAAATAAATGTTCAGTGATCTCTTACAAAGATCTCTGAATTTTGGCGAAAATTTTTCTCTGTATAATGTTGAAATGGCAACTAGTAAATACACGAAGTTTTGCCATGCTGGCATGTGGAAAGTGTGTTACAACTAGCCCTGCGTTACGTTGTACCCGCGTGCTCCCCTACAGTCAGGGTTAGGAAGGTTACTTTGGAAATGTAATTTCTCACTGTTATAAGTTACCCATTATAAATGTTGTTTAGATTCATTTATTTGGATTACTTTATCAATGTAAAGCAATTTCCTTTTAATTTGAAATTTCTTTCTTTTTTTTTTCTAAAGATTTACTAAAGTAATTCTGGGAAATGGTGTTACAATTGCAATAAATTAAACTTATTATTTGTTCTGTGACCTAGAGCTTTTTAACATTCATTGCTGGGGAAAAACATTGCTGGTAGTTCAAACTAATATAATTTATATAATATGTAATGCAATCATATGACATACTGTAAAGCTACATTGATAAACACTTCACTAAAAATATCTATATGAATTTCTTTGAATTTTATTGAATTGCAATTCTGCTTCCTTTAATTCAAATTCGAATTGTAATTCTAAATCCTTTTTTTGACATCAATTCAAATTTAATTCAAATTCTAGAATTGAATTGGAATTTAGTAGTCATTCTCAATTCAATTCTGAATTGTGCACAACAGCACAAGCCTGGTTCTTAGGCCATCAAAAACACAGTTGACGTGTAAATGAACGGCCAGAATGCATAAAAGTTTTGTATACAGTCATGTAAACAGCCCCTAAATTAATTATTAATAATTTTTACAACAGAAATGAATCAATGCTGAACTTACTTAAAAAAAGACAATGACTTGCTTCTAGATCTGCTATACAGACAAAACAATCTTTGTTACATTAATTTCCTGTTATCACTTTAAAGTTGCTTTAAAACAATCTGTACTCTGAAAAGCATTATATAAATAAAGGTGACTTGATATCAACCCGATAAATGTATTTGGCATTCATGTAAACACTACATTCGGATTCATCAATCGGAATGATTTCATTGAGATTGAAACAAAAAAGTGTCCATTTAAACGTAGCTTTTAGCCTGTTCATTCCAATTGACGTGGTTGCATGTGACTTTTTATTCAGACAGTGCTAGTAGTCAGAATATAATCGGATTATTAGGGTCCTTGTAGGCACAGTTGGCGCACCTGCGTACACTGACATAAGCATTTCAATATGAATTTTGTAACTTCATTTTTAAGTCATGTCACTAATCATGTATGTAAGTAACTGCTGCGATGTAAAACAATGTGTCATTGCAGTGGTGTTAAAGGCTGTTAAAGGTGTTAAGTAATTGGCTTTATGCACAGCTGCACTACTTCCTGAACTTCAGCCAACTCCTTGTTTCTTGTCTTCCATTATTGATCAAACTTGATTAATTCACACCTGAATGCCAAATCATTGAACTATGGTACAGGGGAAAATTGCAATCATATATTTAGGCTAATAATGCTGTTGGGAAATGCATTACTGATTGGTTGGATTTTTTACATTAATGCAATAAAAAAATGAGCAAACCTTTAATATGGAAGCTTATGTGTAGCATTATTCAATTTGAAATGTAATGTGCAAAATGACAATGCAATATGTAAAATGGCATTGCATTTTGTATTTAAATTTACATTTTACATTACCATTCTAGCAACGTTTGGTGCAAAATGAAATGACAATTTACATTTGCAATTTCATACACTAGTTTTAATATGCATATTGAAACGCTTTATAAGTGGCAAAATTAAAGTTCAAATTCAAATGCTATTTTTATTAATTGCATTTACACTCACAGTCAAGACACTCGCGATTGCATTTTCATGAAATGCCCCGCAATGGATGTAGCAAAATTCAATGTGCACATTGAAAATGCAATCCGAGCCGACCACGCCCCCTCCTGGCCTGTCAATCACTGCATCAAGGCGGGGCTCGGCTCGGTGTCGTGCTTTCCTTCCTGCAAGAAGGGTTGGAGCGTAGGCTGTCGCCCTCCACCCTTAAGGTTTACGTCGCGGCCATTGCCACGTCTCATGATGCAGTGAAAGGTAAGTCTATGGGGAAGCATGACCTGGTCATCAGGTTCCTGAGGGGAGCGAGGAGGCTAAATCCGCCTCGCCCTCCCCTCGTGCCCTCTTGGGACCTCTCAGTAGATCTAAGTGCTCTGCAGAGGCCTCCCCTGGAGCCTTTGCAATCGATAGAGTTAAGTCCTGTCCTATGTAGACAGCACTCCTGGTTGCATTGGCCTCCGTCAAGAGCGTAAGGGACCTGTACGCATTCTCCGTTGACGAAGCGTGCCTCGAGTTCGGGCCGGGTTACTCTCACGTGTTCTTGAGACCTCGGCCTGGATATGTGCCTAAGGTTCCTACTACTCCCTTCCGGGACCAGGTGGTGAACCTGCAAGCGCTGCCCCTGGAGGAGGCAGACCCAGCCTTGGCACTGCTCTGTCCGGTACGTTAGCTCCGCGCCTACGTTGACAGAACGCGTTGTTTCAGGACCTCAGACCAGCTCTTGTCTGTTATGGGGGGAGCCAGAAGGGGAAGGGCTCTCTCAAAGCAACGGCCGTCTCACTGGATAGTGGACGACATTGCTTTGGTTACCAACAGCAAGGTCGACCGTGCCCCCTTGGTGTGACGGCCCACTCCACTCGGAGTGTGGCTTCCTTTTGGGCTTTAGCGCATGGCGCCTCGCTAACAGACATCTGCAGAGCTGCAGGCTGGGCGACACCAAACACCTTCGCAAGATTCTTAATCTGCAAATAGAGCCGGTGTCCTCTCGCGTACTCACTCCTGCTAGTACTGGACCCGCTCAGGTGTCTTCGCTTGCTCGCCATTCCACTCCTCGGACTGGATAAGTGCGATATTCCTCAGTTGAGTCTTCCGTTGAAGCCCTGAGTCCTCCAGCACTCATGATGCGGGCACCACTGCGCTTGCTCTGGTGCCGGCTAGGTGCCTCCGTATGCACGGTTCCCTCCGGTAACTGTCACATGTGTATTATCCACTGTAAGCCTCTCTGAGCATGTGTCTTCCCTTGGCAAGCCATCTGCCACACCTGGAGCTAAGTTTCTAGCCACCCTTAGGTTGGTGCTCCAGTGATCTCCATATGTAGTCCCTAACACGGCCATATGTGTATTCTTAAGTCCTCCCTACGGTAGGCATTTGGTTGGATGTCCCTCCCGGGATATGTTTCCCAGTGTACCTTGATATTCCTGTATCAAAGTAGGTAACTCCTGTGTAAGTAAGCTAAGTAGGAGTCCAGACTTTCGCAGGGCACTGGAAGACAGCTATGAAGATGGCGTGATGGCATAGACCCCCATTCTCCATCACTCCTGACGTAACTCGGAGTGACTACGAAAGGGAACGTCTCGGTTACGGATGTAACCCTCGTTCCCTGAGTAGGGAACGGAGACGTTACGTCTCCTTGCCACTTCTGCTGTACCGCTGGGTAGACGCAGAGTTCAGTCTTGGCTCCTCAGCGAAGACATACTGCGGTTGCGTTCACTTCCTCCTTTTATACCCACGGGGTGGGGCGGAGTTACGCTATGTAAATTCCCGCAGCCCCAAGGCATTTTCATGCCATTGGCTCTTTATTAAATACTCGAAGAGGATTGGCTTTCTATGCGAAACCCCCATTCACCGTCACTCCTGACGTAACGTCTCCGTTCCCTACTCAGGGAACGAGGGTTACATCTGTAACCGAGACGTTTTTGCTTGAACATGTTACACATATCTAATCATTTCTGTAATGCATTTTCATTTTACCACTTATAAAGCGTTTCAATTATGCATATTAAAACTAGTGTATGAAATGGCAAATGTAAATTATGTCATTTTCATTTTGCACCAAACGTTGCTAGAATGATAATGTAAAATATAAATTTAAATACAAAATGCAATGCCATTTTACATATTGCATTGTCATTTTGCATATTACATTTCAAATTGAATAATGCTACACATAATTCCCCTTGGAGTTGATTATTTATTGGGATTCTCTAAAATACTTTGTGTCCTTCTTATTCTTGAAAATATTTTAGACTGACCTGACTGACAAGCTCAACATCCTTGAAGACAAAACTGACAAGAATCAGCAGGTTCTCACACAGATGAAGGAGCAACAAACCAAATTAAAAGTTAGTAAATATTAATTTTTATTTGGGTATTAACAGAATCAGACAGACTGATTCTGATGTAAGATGAAAGGATTCAAGATGTGCACGTCTCTTTACCTACCATCACGAATTACACTCTATCCATGCATCTCAAAATGTCAGAAGCTCCATAAGATGGAGTTTTAGACTTCGGGCTAACCTTTTCTTTGGTGTTGCTTTCCCAGGAATTAGCTACAACCCGCAAACGTATGCTTGAGGTAGAATACAGGCAGATCAGAGAAGCGATCGACCGTGATGAGAAAGAGGCAATGTTTGCTATTGATAAGGAACAGGAGAAAGGTCAGAGCAAACTGGTCTCCTTGATGAAGAAATTTAATGAGAACATCGAGAAGATGAATAGGACCAAATCTGAGATCAACACACTGTTGGACCAGTCGCAATCCATCACATTCTTAAAGGTGATCAATAGTATGATTTTAAATGAAAACCTTTCTGCTTTATATTTATATTTGTACCTTAGATATACATTTGCAATCAAAATGATTCAATCACTGCAAATCAGTTTTATTGGCAAAAATGTACAAACTTTCAGCTGTTTGTAATGAACAAATCAAACAAAAGTAATTCAACCTCTTCCTGGCAAGCATCTTTAGTACTTAGTAGAACACCCTTTTGCTGTTATGACCTACTGCAAACTAGATGTATAACCAGACACCAGCTTCTGGCAGCATTTCTGAGGAATCCAAGCCTATTCTTCATGAGCAATGGCCTCCAGTTCAGTAATAGTCTTGAGTTTGCGTGCTACAACTGCCTTCAAATCCCACCAGAGATTTTAAATGGGGTTCAAGTAAGTGATGGCCACTGTAGAATCTCCCAGGACTTCATCTGCAACCAATTCTTGGTGGAATTTGAAGTATGCATGGGATCATTGTCCCAACACTTGAAATGTTTGTTGTGTTGAGCTATTTCAATTATTTTTGTTTGATTTGTTCATCGCAAACTTGCTTAAAAAATGTTTCCAATAAACCTGGTTTGCAATAGGGATTGAATAATTTAATCACAACTGTATTTAATCAAATTTTGGTTGGTGGGGCATATGTGTGAAGCCCAGTGTAAGACCCTACTTGTTAAAGGGATAGTTCACTTTGAAATTAATTTTTGATATGTTTTAGCTTACCTCAAGGGTATCCAAGATGTAGGTGTCTTTGTTTCCACAGTATTTTCAATTTTGATATTTTTAGGTCAAACTGTTCTTGTCTATCATTCATATAATGGACGTTTATGGGGTCCACCCTGGGTTCACCTCAAAGAGCATGCACAGAGAAGTCCAAATTAAACATGATTTAATATCTCGTAAATGTAAGTACACATTGATGGCCTAAGACACACGAAATGAGCTGTTTTGTGAGAAAACGAACAGTATTTATATCGTTTTTACCTCTTGTAACCACAGCCACGTCCAAGTGATCTATAGGCACGGGCGCTTCGGTCTGCGCAAGCGCTGGAAAGCACTGGAAGTGATCTCGTGCGCGGTTGTGGAAAAAAAATCAACATTGTCTGTTGATATATCGAAATCGTCTTCCATTGCAATTTCCTGTATATCTAAATATGTTTAGATCTTCACAGTGAAGGATAACACTTCTGAAATCTCTGTGTAAACAATGAGTGACGTACACGTACGAGAGATCACTTCCGGGCCTTTCTGGCACTTGCTGGCGCGCTTGCACAGACAGAAGCGCCCTCGCCCTTAGAGTACTTGGACGTGACTGTGATTACAAGAGGTAAAAACGGTATTAATACTGTTCATTTTCTCATACAAACTGCTCATTTCGTGTTTTAGGCCATCAATGTGTACTTTCATTTACAAGTCATTAAATCATGTTTAATTTGGACTTCTCTTTGCATGCTCTTTGAGGTGAACCCAGGGTGGACCCCATAAACCTCCATTATATGACTGACAGACAAGAACGGTTTGACCTAAAAATATCAAAATTGAAAATACTGTGGAAACAAAGACACCTACATATTGGATGCCCTTGAGGTGCCCTTGAACTATCCCTTTAATTAAAAAAAATTAAAAAAATTAAACATGAGCTCTCACACTTATACCTAACCTGAATGTAACCTGAATGAAATGATGCCACATGTATATTTGGAGTCTTGAATTTCCCATTCTCTGTCACAGGCCTCTGTGGATTTGCCCTCAGTGGTAAATTTTGAGCCCCATAACCCTCGCATGACTGTTGAAAGTAAAGAGGTGATAGCTTACCATTCCTCTGCAGTTGCACTGAGGGATTGGATCACCAAATTAATGGAGCAGCCAACAGAGAACAGAATCTTTGTACTTAAACCAGGTGAGTTAGTTGGGAGCTTGTATAAAATGTGCAGCTTGTTTTAATGTCTGCAGTGAGTTCAAGAATACAGCAACATCATAGTGCTTGTTTAGAGTTCTGACATACATATTTTTACAGAGTTTGAAAAATCTGTTCTTGGTTCAGGTGAGATTGTCTTTTGAAATGGTTGAGGGAATGGTTGTGGAAATCTGGGACATAATCACATAAAAACATGTTAATACAAATTATTGTGTAGCCTGATTGTATATTGTTGAGGTTATCCTTAGTAAAGCTGCTGGCAGAAGATGTTAATTAGTCCTGTAATCCTCTAGGAAACCAATTCTCAATTCCTCCACTCCTGCCACATCCAAGAGAGTATCCAAGAGATTTTGCTGTGAGCCATGAGATGTGTAAGTTGGAGTAATACTTGCCTGAGCAAGAAGTAATCCTTTACAAGCAAATGAGCTGTTTTTTTTTCCCCGATTCAGTACATCCATCCATTTATCCATCCATCACTATTCTTTCATTATTCTCTTGATATATTTCAGCACGTATGAGTTCTCCCAGCCAAGCCTTCACCCCCAAAACCAAGGCTCAAGGAGCTAAACAGAAAAGTAAGTCAAGTGCATATATATACAGTGGGGCCAAAAAGTATTTAGTCAGCCACTGATTGTGCAAGTTCTCCTACTTAGAATGATGAGAGAGGTCTGTAATTTTCATCATAGGTACACTTTAACTATGAGAGACAAAAAAACAAAAAACAACGTTTCCTGTAAGTCTTCAACAGGTTTGCACACACTGTATGTGGTATTTTGGTCCATTCCTCCATGCAGATCTCCTCTAGACCAGTGATGTTTCGGGGCTGTCGCTGGGCAACATGGACTTTCAACTCCCTCCACAAATTTTCTGGGGTTGAGGTCTGGAGACTGGCTAGGTGAAATCTTGCTGGTTTGTGGGTGACCAAATACTTATTTTCCACCATAATTTACAAATAAATTCTTTAAAAATCCTACAATGTGATTTCCCGGATTTTTTTTTTTTCATTTTGTCTCTTATAGTTGAAGTGTACCTATGATGAAAATTAGAGACCTCTCTCATTATTCTAAGTAGGAGTAGGAGAATATAGTAGATATATGTATTTACACCTTTCTCTCATTGTTCTTTTTTCCTAATAGACAAGATTCCTAATAAAGAGCTTAAAGATCACAAAGAACGTAAAGACCAGAAGTCAAACAGTAAGCTCTGACCTCCATATGTTCATTGTTTTACAACTGTCTGTTACTGTTTGTTTGATTAGCGTCATGTGTGTAGAACATATTCATATCTAGTGATTGGACTGGAAAAGGAGGGGCCTTTGTTAGTATCTTATGGTGCACTGAGATATTATCATATTTTTTCTGAAAAGGAATGTGGATCAAATTATTATTTCTTTGAAATGTTTCTAACATTACATACATCTTCTTTGCCAGGATCCAGGAATCCCTCTAAAGGAATAAACCCTGCTTTCTCCAAAAGCATGGAGAACTTGCTTGACTTCACACCTAAAACTGTAGACATACCTGACATATGTATGTGGGAAAAGTTCTTGTTAAATTTCCCTTCTAAATGTAAACCTTTCTCTAAGGAGTCTGTGCTCCTCATTTTAATTCCAGAATAGACTTTAGATTCTACTCTAAAATCAATCAGTTAATCAATCAAAATTAATTAATCAATAGAAATATATCAGACCATTATTCAATTTGTATTATTTTATTGAATCTCCTAGAGGTTTGTTTCCTGTCAAAGACATAACTCACTATTAAGAATGCATTATTGGAGAAAATGAATTATAGATATATTATATATATATATGCAGTTTATTTAATGTAATTATCACAATGTAATTTCTCTATAACGAACATGACTCCTTAGGACTACTTCACTATCACAGGTCGAGAGCTGTAGCTCTTACTACACAAGTTAGCAATGTTGTTTTCAAATGTTCATTGAAAATCTGGTTTCAGGAAATGGCAAACACTCTGTTGGTAGCACCGAAACTTACAAAATGCTTGGTTTGTTATACTAATGCATTTATAAAATGAGCAAACCTTTTATTTTGGAGACAATTCTTTAGTTGTTGCTGAAAGGTATTTATTTCTTCTTTCTCTCTTTACAGCTCAGCCTCTAAGTTCACCGGCTGCGCAAAACTTTGTTAAAAGGAGTGAACTTCTTAAATGTGAGTAGATAGTTTCTCCCTGTTTCACAGACAAGACTTACGCCCAGTCCCAGACTAAAATGCATGTTTGAACTGAAAGCAACTTTCACTGACATATCTTAAAATATATCAGTGCCATTGTTTTGGCTCAAGATGCACACCAGTAATTTTTTTTTTTTTTAAAGGCATATTTATAAAATCTACTTTAATGCCCTAACTGTACTAAGGCCTAATCATGGCTTAATCTAAGCCCTGTCTGTGAAACCAGGCCTTAAAGGTCCTGTATTATGTATAAATGATTTTTATTAATGTAATCTCAGGTGAAAAAGACGTACAATTGTATTAAAAATGCATTACATTATATTTGTATTGTACTAAAAACATATTTAAGTACATTTTTAATACACTTAATTGTACGTCTTTTTCACCTGGGATGTGACGGCACATTCGTATTTCATATTTTCCTAACGTCTTGTACCTTTAAACATGTTATCATGTGGATGAATAATCATATGTAAATGAAATGCAGATGAGGACATGCGTAGTAAAACTAGGCGTTGAAATCTCCATATATGGTTATTTCGGGGAGGAGACGCATGTGCGCAGAATCTTCCGCTGACTGGGATTTATAAAGTGAATTCCGCACAGGTTCTGGCGTACGCACGGTTTTATAAGTCTGAATATTTTTTTGCGTACAACATTTTTGGCTTTCGGGCGTACGTACACTTTTAGTGAGGATTCTACGCACAGTTTTATAAATGAGGCCCCAGGTCCGAATGGTGATCAAACATATACTGATGAGGTTAATAAAGTTTATACCATGGTCTGGGTGAATACTCGATTCTGATTGGCTGCAGGGTGTCCGTTAAAAAGTGATAGAGGACACCTAGTAAAGTAGTTCTGGTGAAACTGCCTGTTTACCATTCGAAATGAATAAATAAATGCGCTGCCTACAACGGCTGTGAGTAACCATAGCAACAGGCAGTCACATGCTCTATCATCTAACATTAGATATTATAGCCTAATACAACAATGAGCGACTTCGTGCTATTTCTTTTAACATTTATGGAGAATATGGCAACTTTGACGACTGGTATACTGCTGAAGAAAGAAAAAATGTAAATAAAACGGAGAAAATTACACCGCTGCTGCTCTGCTCCATTGAACTCTATTGGTAACGACGTAACTTGCGACCATAGCACTAGTTGGATAACGATGCTTTCGGGAAACGCACCCCTGAATGAGACCCTGCGGGAGTTTTACGCAGCTGTCCAGACAACCAAGGCAGGAGAAGGCTGAACGTTACAGCGTTTCAAGCCTAAGGAGCCTGAGGCAAATGACCCTCTCTTTGATCTGATTAATTTATTGCCCTCTATAACGTTAAGCGCAAATCGCTGGAGATCAGAGCTAATTGTTTTTTTATTGTTGTTTGATTAATTGTTTTATGTGTAATAAAAAAAAAAAAAAACTATGCCTACCTTTGTGTTTCATGAAAAAAAAAATGCATTTGTGAACCTGAAGGGATACGAGCTAAGCGGACTATATCTCCGGTTGCTAAATAAACAGTCAGGCAGGCAAGGCAAGTTATTATTTGTAAAAAACTAGATTTAGCCTAATTAAAATATAAACTAATGTTTTATTTGGCAAGTGACCATGGTATAAGCGGGTTAATGCCCTCCGAGGTGTCCATTGTCAGGTTTTAATGGACTTCGGCGGAGGCAACCGTCCTCCGCTGCGCGTCGGCCGGTTTACGCCTCGCCGTCGTCCATTAAAACCTGACAATGGACACCTCGTCGGGCATTAACCCTTACGTATTGTACATCATGCAAAAGATGAAAGGTCAGTTTTACTTCAGAAAATCACAGTAAGAGCTGAGTAAACACAGTAAGTTATAAGAAGTGCGCAAGTTGAGGGAGTTGAGGGAGCATTCCTGTGGGCGGACGTTAGTCAAAAAACTGTTCTACTGACGTCATTAAATTAGGAAGTAGAGGGATGTAGTCCAAACCATAGATATCATATAGGTAGACGCCCTATCGGACGCTACAGCCTATTGGCACGGACGAGCCGTGGGGCCGCCATCTTAAACCGGTCATCCGCTCCGCTCAGTCTAATCTGTTTGGCAGGTGATATGGCTGTCAGCACATTTAATGAATCATATCTCACTGAATACAGAACTGATTTTCACGTTGGTTTTTTGTTGCAAAGGTCATACATGTAGCTATGACACAGGACACATGGGATATTTTATTCACAAAATACAAACATTAGTCAGGTAATGTTAAATGTTAAATCTCACTTGTGAAAAGTAATTCCCGAGTGATAGTCCGCCGATTTGAGCAAGAATATGCTGCACAGTGCTCTGTCATCTACTGCTGCTATGCAACACAATAGGAATACGACTGGTTTAAGATGGTGGCCGCATTTCTCAGTGCCCAGCGGCTAGGGTGACCACCCGTCCCGCGTAGCGCGTGCGCGCACAGCGTTTGAAGCCCAATTCATGCGTCCCGCAAATTGAGACCGTGTCACGCATAATCAATGCTTGCTCAAAAAAAAAAAAAAAAAAAAAAAGTCGGTCAGTCTATCTATATCCTCGAGACCCAGGCAGCCAAACGTTGTGCCTGAACTCGTTCACGTTCATGAACTCGTTCATATTTTGGGTGAACTGAACGTATTGTTTTACTGCCTGTCCTGATTAACGTGTGAACTCGTTCATTCTGGTGTCTGTGAACGCACGCTCTCTCAGTTTAACTTCGTTCAATGGGGTGCCAGATTTCCAGGCGAAAACACGGCTAAAACTCACCGTAAACAGGGCTTAATATGTTGCGAAAAAACACACAATCTGGCAACACAAGCCACCAGTGTCGCACCGAGGCCG
Source organism: Pimephales promelas (assembly GCF_016745375.1). Next base: position 4,209,324 of record NW_024121188.1, read on the forward strand.
CCGTCGACAAAGGCGTCATATGATAATTTAAACGGATTTTATAACGAGGTCGGTGAAGATGGGAAAAATCTTACATTTCTGTGCAAACTTTGGACTGAACTAGTTCGTTTTAAAATGTGTGAACTGAACTTTGAACTAGTTCAGAAAGTGAGAACTTCCCCAACACTGGTTGCCACTCCCACGTGACCTGCTGACTAGGTTGATGTCAACTTTTTCATTGTTGTCATGACAGCACACCTTGTCGTTCCGTGAACCTCTGGAGTTGTGAGTTTAGACTTTTTTTTCGACTTTTTAAAAAACTGTTCCTGTGGTGTTGAGCAACTTTAATTCCTGTTAATCCTATAATTTTATATTTTTATTTATTTAAAGTGAATTAATTGTAATGAAAAATAAATAAAATTAAATAGCTAAAGTAAATCGTAAGTGGAAGTGCATCTGTCAATTCATTTAATGTTCAAAATATGAATTTTATTTAGAAAAAAATACACATTGGTTGGCCTATTCATGAGCATATCAGCAATTACACATGTTTAGGGAATAGGGCATTATTAATGTATGTGCTACGGTATGTTTTTTTTTTTTTTTAATTATTCATGTACAAACAGTAAGGCAATAGTAACAATTCTAGATATGGGTAAACCACTATCAGAGTCTGCCCGTGGGGTGGGGGCACCGCCGCGCCAAGCAGTGTCCCACATTGTCCCTCAGAAACACACCCTTTGTCCCCCCTTGGGCTTATTAGCAGGTGGTCACCCTACCAGCGGCCAATAGGGCATACTCTCTATATTATATAAATGGTCCAAACAGGCTGTTCGATGTAGGCTACTACTGTTAAATAAAATATCTCGCTTGGCATTGAACTTTGAGCTTCATAATTTTACAGATATTATTTCTACTCCTAACAACAACATTACACACTAACTAAAGTTTGAAACATGGGATCACGAAGAACGGGACCTTTAATATTTTATCCAATTGTCCATCTTCATCACCTTGTGTGATAATCACATTTATGTGCTTGTTTTTCTCTCTTGTCCAGATGGCACTATCCTCAATTTTGATGTCAGAACAGCTCACAAGCGACTTTCCCTGTCTGAAAACAACACCAAAGCGACAGTTTCGGATGACCCTGTTAACTATCCAGATATTCCCCTTCGCTTTTCTGTCTGTTCCCAGGTGCTTTGCACAAAGGGTTTCTCTCAGGGCCGTCATTACTGGGAGATCAAAATGAGCAGTAACAACTTCTGTGGATTGGGCCTTGCATACGGAAGAATTGACCGCAAGGGTCCTGCTAGCCGCCTTGGGCGTAATGCAGAATCCTGGTGTGTGGAGTGGTTTAACATGAAGCTTTCCGCATGGCACAACAGCATTGAGACGGTGTTGGCAAATCCCAACCCAAGCCGTGTGGGCGTCCTGCTAGACTGCGATCAGGGAAGTGCAACTCTCTATAATGTGCAGGACCGGTCCTTCCCCTTCCACACCTTCGTCTTCCCTTTCACTGAGGCTGTTTATCCAGCTTTCTGGATCTTCTCAAATGGTTCTTCTGTGTCTCTGTGCAAGCTTAGCAACTGAAACTATGAGGTTAACTGTTATACATTTTTATTAATGGATGTTTTGTTCATCTTTGCGACGCAAAGAAGTTTCTTTTTGTAATTCTCTAATCATTTTGTCCATCCATTGAAAGTCCACACAAGCTTCAAGTTTATAAAAATATCCAGTGAGGATTGTTCTCGCATCAAAACCCTCAAAGCAAGCATATTTGAACTTGTTCATCAAGCATGATTGAGCTGCTGTTGACCGTATTAGATGCTATGTGTGTGTTGGATATTGTTATGTGAATAAAATCCTAAATTAAATTTGTTCAGCATATGAAGTGATAATTTCTCTTCAGAAGACTTGGATTAAACTGCTGGATTTATATGGATTACTTTAACGATGTCTTGAAGGTTGCCTTGACTTTAAATGGATGGACAAAAATATGCAAGTATATTATAAGTAAAAAATAAATCTTAATTTCTGTTGAATTAAAGGAAATCACAAGGGCGAGTAAATGAATACAGCACTTTCATTTATGGTGGAACTTTCCCTCTATTTTTTTATTACTATTATTATTAATTTGGTGTGTTTTATTATATGATTACAATATGGGTGTCTTTCAAAGGACCTTGGCAGACAATAAAGCCAGGGTTGTCATATTACATTTTTAATTCAAAATTTAGTATGTTGGGAACTTGGGATTGTACAGACTTTATAAAGCATACTTTGTAGTCTATAAATGTTCATTAATATCTTTTAATATTGACCAAAAAATTTTGATTGATGGGTGGACTACATAAAGCATATTATGTAGTCCATAAATGTTCATTAATATCTTTTAATATTGACCAAAAAAAAAAAAAATGATGGATGGATGGACATCTAAAGGCTAATACAGTCAAACTCATTATTGCAAAATAAACCTCACCAGAGTGTCAACCAGAATCGAGTATTACAAAAAGCCACAATAGTCATATGTCATCGATCCATTAAGAGGTAAATTCAGTGTACATAGGCTTGCAAATGTGATGTTCACTGTTCTCTGAAATCTGTTGTTGCAGATTTTAGGTGTGAGTTGTTTGAAGTGTTTAACTTCATAACATGATTACTCCTGACATTTGTTGGTTTTATCACATGGGCAAAGTCCATTGCTAGTGAGCTCCAGATAGAGTTGTCTTGGTTCCTGACCAAAGTATCCTGGCTTGCTCCAGTCAGAACTGTTTTTAAGTGTTTCATGTGAAGAATTAGTCCCTTCACATAAATTCTGACACATTTAATGTGTGACAAGTGGTCAGACAAAATAAAAATAGGTTTCACTTTGGAGTAAGGAAATATTTGTCTATAAAAATATTATAGATGTTTTTTTCTACAAGAATAGCTCAGTAAGTTCTGTAGTGAAGCATATTGTTTGATTTATGCAATATTAAAATTGTGGTTAATGTGGCATGTGAAATAATTAAATATTATGATTCAGAATTATGTCAATAAAGGCATGAACATACCAATGCTGAGTATATATGAGTACATTTAATATTGTGTAGATTTCTCTCATTGTCAGTTTTTATCTGACTTCTTGTGATATTAAGTTATGGGATGACTTGATCCTGCTTCTGAAATGGTGATTGTTTTTTCAACTCATTTTGTTTTCAATGCTGTACAATGAAATGTTCAATAATAATAATAATAATAAAAAACAAATCTTTAAACAAAAAATGTGTTCTGTTTTAATTAACTTTAAATAAATGATTTAGCTGAATCACCAACTTGTAATTTGATTCACAACAAATATACAAACAAGCCTACATTAAACACACTGCAGGAGAAACGTCTCGGTTACGTATGTAACCCTCGTTCCCTGAGTAGGGAACGGAGACGTTACATCGGATGACGGAGAATGGGGGTTTCGCCTAGAAAGCCAATCCTCTTCGAGTATTAAAAAACGAGCCAATGGCAAAGAAATGCCATGGGTCTTCGGAATTTGCATAGCATATCTCCGCCTCACCCCGTGAGTATAAAAGGAGGAAGTGGACGCAACCGCAGTATGTCTTCGCTGAGGAGCCGAGACTGAACTCAGGCGTCTACCCAGCGGTACAGCGGAAGTGGCAGGGAGGCGTTCCATTTCGTAATCTCTCCGAGTTACGTCGGATGACGGAGAATGGGGGGTCCCCGTGTAATCACGCCACCTTCACAGCTGTCTTCCAGTGCCCTGCGCAAGTCTGAACCCCTGTCGCACTTAGCTTACTGACGAGGAGTCCTACTTGACACAGGAATACCAAGGTACACTGGGGAGCATATCCCAGGGGAATATGCCGCAGTATGCCAACCGTAGGGAGGACTTACGAAAACACATATGGCCCCGTGGGGCTCCATATGGAGGATACTGGAGTGACCAACCCGAAGGGTGGCTAGAATCTTAACTCCAGGGGTGGCAAGGTGGCTTGCCGAGGGAAGACACATGCTCAGAGAGGGTTACAGTGGAGAATACACATGTGGAGGTTACAGCAGGAACCATGCACACGGAGGCACCTAGCCGACACTCAGGCAACAGACACTGGCGCCAGCATCAACAGTGCTGGAGGACTCAGGGCTTCAACGGAAGGCTCAGCTGAGAAGAATTCGCACCTATCCAGTCCGTGGATTGGAGTGGCGAGCAAGCGAAGACACCTGAGCGGGTCCAGTACTGGCCGGTTGAGCGAGTACAAGAGAGGACACATGCTCCACTCGGAGGTTATAGAATCTCGCAAATGTGTTAGGTGTCGCCCAGCCTGCAGCTCTGCAGATGTCTGCTAGCGAGGCGCCATGCGCTAGAGCCCAAGAGGAAGCCACACTCTGGGTGGAGTGGGCCGTCACACCAAAGGGGCACGGTCGACCTTGCTGCTGGTCAGCCAAAGCGATGCTGTCCACTATCCAGTGAGACAGCCGCTGCTTTGAGAGAGCCCTTCCCTTCTGGCTCCCACCATAACAAACAAAGAGCTGGTCTGAGGTCCTGAAACACCGCGTTCTGTCTACGTAAGCCCGGAGGGCACGTATTGGACAGAGCAGTGCCAAGGCTGGGTCTGCCTCTTCCAGGGGCAGTGCTTGCAGCTTCACCACCTGGTCCCAAAAGGGAGTGGTGGGAACCTTGGGCACATATCCAGGCCGGGGTCTCAGGATCACGTGAGAGTAAGCCGGCCTGAATTCCAGGCAGGCTTCATCAACAGAGAATGTGTGCAGGTCTCCTACCCTCTTGATGGAGGCCAGTGCAACCAGGAGCACTGTCTTCATTGACAGGAACTTAATCTCAACTGATTGCAGAGACTCGAAGGGAGGCCTCTGCAGGGCACTTAAAACCACTGAGAGATCCCAAGAGGGTACGAGAGGAGGGCGAGGAGGATTCAGTCTCCTCGCTCCCCTCAGGAACCTGATGATCAGATCATGCTTCCCCAACGACTTACCTTCGACTGCTTCATGAAATGCGGCAATTGCAGCCACATAAACTGTCAGGGTGGAGGGAGACAGCCTTCGCTCCAACCCTTCTTGCAGGAAGGAAAGCACGACACTGATTGAGCATCTCCGGGGGTCTTCTTGGCGAGAAGAGCACCAGTTGACGAAGAGGTTCCACTTCAACGCATAGACGTGTCTGGTGGACGACGCTTTAGCGGAAGTGATGGTAGCCGCCACCGTAGGTGGCAGGGTACTCAAACCTGCCTCATCCCATCCAGGAGCCACACGCGTAGCCTCCACAGATCGGGACGAGGGTGCCACAGGGTGCCCCGTCTCTGAGAGAGGAGGTCCTTCCTCAGAGGAATAGGCCAAGGAGGTGCTGTCGCGAGGAGTACCAGTTCGGAGAACCAGGTCTTGGTGGGCCAATATGGGGTTAGACAAGACCTGCTCCTCGTCCTCCTTGATCTTGCACAGAGTACGTGCGAGAAGGCTCACTGGGGGAAACGCATACTTGCGTAGGCCCCGTGGCCAGCTGTGCGCCAAGGTGTCTGTGCCGAGCGTGCCCTCGGTCATAGAGTAAAACAGGGCGCAATGGGATGAGTCGTGGGAAGCGAACAGATCTCTCTGTGCGTCCCCGAACTGGTCCCATATCAGCTGGACCGACTGGGGATGGAGTCGCCATTCACCAGAGACTGGACAGAACCGCGACAGCTCGTCGGCTGCCAGGTTCCGCTCTCCTGGAATGTAAATAGCACGAAGGGACCTCAGGTGCTTCTGACTCCATAATAGGAGGTGGCGTGCGAGTTGTGACATCCAACGTGAGCGTAGACCACCCTGACGGTTGATGTACGCTACTGTTGCGGTATTGTCTGAATGGACTTGTACGTGTTGACCCCTGAGCAGCGCTCGAAAGCTGTGCAGGGCAAGGCGTACTGCCAGCAACTCGAGGCAATTGGGTTCTGTCCAGGAACCCGCGGCTGCATGAGAATTGCACATGGCTCCCCAACCCATGGCAGATGCATCTGTGGAGACAACAACATGTCTGGAAACTCGCTGCAGAGGGACACCGGTCCGCAAGAAGCTGAGGTTTGTCCACGGGAAGAAGGTTTGACGGCAGGTCGGAGTTACTGGAACTCTGAGCGTACCGCGATGCCATGCCCACCTCGGTACTTGATCGCGAAGCCACAGCTGAAGCGGTCTCATATGAAGCAATCTGAACGGTGTTGCCGCGGCTGCGGATGCCATATGCCCCAGGAGCCTCTGAAAGTTTCAGTGGGACCGCACTCTTGCCCTCGAACTGTCGAAGACAAGTCAGCAGTGAGTGTGCGCGCTCGCTCGTGAGCTGCGCGGACAGGGTGACCGAGTCTATCTCCATACCGAGAAAAGAGATCCTCTGCACGGGGCAAAGTTTGCTCTTCTCCCAGTTGACCCGAAGGCCCAGACGGGTTCGGTGCCGGAGCACAAGGTCTCTGTGTTCGCAAACCTGATCTCGAGAGTGTGCTAGAAACAGCCAATCGTCGAGGTAATTGAGGAATGCGAACCCCGTGTTCGCTAATGCCGAGTTCAGACTGCATGATTTTAGCCACGATTTTGGCTCGCCGACAGGTTTTGAGAAATCGCCGACAAATGCCCGAAATCACAGGCAAATCGGCGCTCGTTCACGCGAGTGACAATCACGCAGTGTGAATGAGCAAAGACGCGAACTGAGAGAATCACCGACGAGTCGCCGACGCCCGTGAGATATTTGGCATGCTAAATATCTGGACCTGTCGGCGATTCAAAATCCTGCTGTGTGAAAAGTGTTTTGACTGAAAACTACATCGGCGATCACCGGCAGCCAGTGAGAGAGCAAGATACAGAGCAGCAGGGAGTTCGGGGAGGAGTTATAGATCACATATCAACATGATATGGCATTGTTTCAACAAAAAAAGCTTCTTCTCGGTCTATTTGGACACAATAAATGGAAGAAAAATTAGTAGAAATTTGGCAGGAGCACTCGTGTCTGTTTCACCAGCTGTACCACAACTGGGTCGAAAAAAAAAAGTCTCACGTGAGAACTCCGGTCTTGCACGCGTGGTGTCGCGCGTTGTTTCCTTTTCATATCTCACGCGTGTTTGTTGTGAAATGTAGTTTGCGTGCAGCGTGCTAGACGGAGTCTGTCGGCGATTTTTCTAAAGTCATGCAGTGTGAAACCTTCTGTCGCCGATCCATCGTCCAGTGTGAACACAGCAGCGACTGAATGCTGGCCAAGATAGTCATGCAGTGTGAAAAGAGCAGCGACCTGACTACTTTGAAAATCGTGCAGTCTGAAAGAGCCATAAGGGGAACAAGGCCTGCCTCGACAAGCTTCGTAAAGACGCGAGGGGACAGAGCCAACCCGAATGGGAGAACCATGTACTGATATGGCTGTCCCCCGAAAGCAAACCGAAGAAACGGTCTGTCGAGGTAAGATGGAGACATGAAAGTACACGGCCTTCAGGTCCATCGCTGCAAACCAATCCGAGGACAGCAGCACAGACGAGCCATCTCCAGAGGACTCCAGCTCACCTTGTGATGCGGCGATAAACATGATTTCATCAGCTGGGGGAACAAATAAGAACGCGGGCGGGCACCGCCCACTCACTCTGGACCACGTGGGTTGCAAAGTGAAAGACGGGGTGTGGACCGAGGAATTTTCGTCGGTTTAGTTCCAGACCTGACGACTTTTGGTTACCCTGGCCACTAGCCGAAGTATTATCTCACATGGAGAAAAATAGTTCGGGTAGTGGATGAGGGGACTCACTCTAGCTCACTGAGTCTCAACCGTTATACATTGCGATGATCACGTCCCCACTGAGAGAACGTGACACACCCACGAGCGCTGTCTGAGCGTGATTAAAGCCCAAACACGTCAAACAGCGCTCGCGCCCATCAGCTGACTCTATCAGAATACCGCACTCAGGAATACACGGGCAGATCTTCTTTAAAAAGACGCGTCTTTAAAAAGACGTGCCGTGTGCACACTCTTTCAGTGAGAGGAGAAAACTCAGCGGAAGTGACCAGGGAGAGACACACACACTGGCAGACCACTGCTCAGATCGCAGGCAATGTGAAACTCGCTGGGTACCGCCGTCACACCAACACCAGAGAGTTCGCTCGTCTCGAAGAGGTGAGTCCCAGTAGTAACTCAGATTGTGTGGCTTGTGGAGTGAAGAAGTTCTCTTGGCTCCGAAGCGAAAACATACCGTCCGCTTCATCCTTTTATACTCATGGGGTGAGGCGGAGATACGCTATGCAAATTCCGCAGACCCATGGCATTTCTTTGCCATTGGCTCGTTTTTTAATACTCGAAGAGGATTGGCTTTCTAGGCGAAACCCCCATTCTCCATCATCCGACGTAACTCGGAGTGACTACGAAAGGGAACTACAGATCAACACTGCTTTATTTGCATTTGAAATATAAGCCATAAGCCATGGGTGTCAACCATGTCATGTTTCTAGCAAATAGAAGTCAGTGCAAAATATCCCAGCCTTCAATATTCAATAATAATAATCAATCATTGCATTTATATAACACTTTTCTTGGCACACAAATCACTTTACATAGAAGGGGAAATCTCCTCAAACACCACCAATGTGGATCATCAACTTGGATGATGCAACAGCACGGCAGCCATATTGCGCCAGACATCAGCTTATTTTTTTTAAGGGACATTAAATAACCAGAGAGATGACATTGTTTAATGTCTCATTCGAAGAACTGTGCTTTTTGACAGTACAGTGTCCCCATCACTACTGGGGTGTTAGGACCTACACAGAAACACAGGGTAAGCATTCTGGCCTCATTCTTGCAACCTAGTTTTCACAGGTAATAACCAGGCACAACCCTGCTTAATGTCCGTGGGCAACCAGTCTTGGGCTACAGGGTGATATAGCAATACAGTGAATCCAAATTTAACACTCCCAAATGATTCAAATGATAAATCATTCATATTCCCACTGAGAATAATATTCCTGTTTAAAACTCATTAGAGCGTGTATAAAGAGTGTCTAGTTTTAGTAACATTACAGGCGTCTTCAGGAAACAAAACAACAGTTAGAAAGTGTAAATATACAGTTCTAAAGAGGTTTGCATCACAACCACTGCTTCAGTATTTATACACATAAACATGATGGAAAAAAGTAGTTACAACATTTCATTTAAAAATAAATTTTCCTTGACTAAATAGGTGCTCTTCGGTCATTTCGGACCGAAAAATTTTCTGTTTTGAAATTTTAAAAATCACAGCTTCATCGGAATGTTACGAAACTTGGTGACTTTTATGGCATTGGGTATGTGAACACACACAAAAATTGAGGTCATGATCCGAGCAGGCTAAGTGGTCATAAAAAAAATAGTCACACTTGTGCTCTTCAGTCAAAAATGACCGACCATACTAAATGAATGGGAAATTGACAAAAACACAAAAACTTTGAGAATTTTTGTGTGTACAATTTACAAATCGGCCACAATGCAGAAAAAAGTGATCAGCATTGAAGGGGTGACACTCTAAAACATCAAGAGTGCAAAACAGACATACCCACCCCTACACACACACACACACACACTTTTATGCACAAAAACACCAATAAATTGTGATTAAAGAAATCTGTTTTGAATATTTAAAAATCACAACTTCTTCAGAAAATTACGAAACTTGGTGACTTTTATGGCATTGGGTATGAACACACAAAAATTGAGGTCATGATTCGAGCAATTTAAGTGGTCGTAAAAAAATGAGTCACACTTTTGCTCTTCTGTCAAAAATGACGACCCACTTTTGCTCTTCAAAAGCAAAAGTGTGAGCAAAAGTGTGACTCAAAAAATGATGTACAAACATAGATTTGTATGTACAATCTACAAATTGGCCACAATTCTAAAAAAAAAGTACACCGCAGGAAAGGGGTCACACTCTACCCGTCCCACATCCTTCATACAGAGTACGAGCTCTTGCCTTTCAGGTTCAGAATTCCAAAAACCAAATTGAACCGTTACAAATACTCTTTTATACCCAACTCCGTCAAATTTTAAATCAAAATTTTTAGATTTGTACGAGGAGGAATGAGAAGTGTGCAATAACTTGGTGTTCTGCTTGTTGTTTTAGTATTGTATTTTTTTTTTTTTTAGATGTGTCATGAGTGTGTGTGTTGTTTACATGTACGTCTTTAGCTGGTATTTGTTTTACTATGTGTATTATTGTTTGTAATGGCAGCTACTACTTTGCACCACGCACTTTGAGTCCATGACAAATTTCCCCTAGGGGACAATAAAGTATATTCTATTCTATTCTATAACATCTAGAGTGCAAAACAGACACACCCACTAACACACACACATACAAACACACTTTTATACACATACACACCAATACATTTTGATTACAAAAAGTGTTTTGAATTTTTAAAAATCACAGCTTCATCGCAATGTTACGAAAATTGGTGACTTTTATGGCATTATGTATGTGAAAAATTGAGGTCATGATCTGAGCATGCTAAGTGGTCTTAAAAAAAATAGTCACACGTGTGGTCTTTGGTCAAAAATGACCCCATAGGAAATGAATGGGAAATTGTGGTTACACCATGATTCTATGCCTTTTCTCTATACTGTAATCAGATGGTGCTAATTTTCTTCAAATTTTTTTTTTTCTGAAGACCTAGACTCTATATTAAACAAAAATACTGCATTAATATTTTTTGAAAAAAATAATATATATATATATATATATATATATAGAAAAAAATATATATATTTTTCCATGGCAAAAATAAACCATAAATATTGCATAAATATTATTCAATTAAATTGTCTCAAAATACTAAATTAAAAAGAACAAATATTATAGAACAAAAATAAATTGCATTGGTTTTACTGGGATGGAGAAAGTTTCATTTTTAGGTGTCCGGTCACTTTTGACGGGGAAGATAACAAGTGTGATTCCGAAACGAAGAGCACCTGAGGGTTAATATACACATTGCAATTTAGATTTTATTCTTTCCTAAGGTTTTCAGACATTACTGAACTTGTTTTAATAAGACTAATACAGCAGTCTACAGTGCACAACTGTTACAACCCCTTGGCTCAAGGAGCAGCAACATGAATGGAGAGGCCATACAACGTAATCAAATTTGCACAAATTTGTATTTAATCAAAACAACAACATGACTACATTAAAGTATACAATAAAACAAAGTTAACAAACAACATCAAGCCTTGGACTGGAGAGGGTGAGAAAGTCAGGACAACCAAGCAGCAAGACCAAGCTCCTAGCAGCTCCCCCAGGAGCTATCCTCCAACTTCTTATGAGCAGCATGGTAAATCACCATCAATTCTCCACACCTGTTTCACAGCAATTAACCTGAGGACACAAAAAGTGTTACCCAGAGACACCTACTGTAAAAAATAAAGTAGTACACCCCATGATCCATCACACCTCCCTCCTAAAAACAGAGGCCCTTTTACAAAAAGGTACTCAGTGTAAACAATACATAAAAACACATACAAAGAACAGATTTGACCAGAAACATTTTTTTCCAGATTCAGAAATTCAACAAAATCATGGGTTACACTTAACCTCTCCTTCACCACCTACCCCTTATTTCTTCACCTCCTAATGCTCTCAGGCGCCTTGAGAACATGGAGATGAGGTGAAAGAAAGGAAAAACCCACAAAAATGTAATACAGCACTAGTTCGATGAAGCTCGTGACAAGGTATCCGCCATAATACAAACCCAATTCCATAAAAGTTGGGACACTGTACAAATTGTGAATAAAAACAGAATGCAATGATGTGGAAGTTTCAAATTTCAATATTATATTTAGAATACAACATAGATGACATATCAAATGTTTAAACTGAGAAAACACATAATTTTAAGGGAAAAATAAGTTGATTTTAAATTTCATGGCATCAACACATCTCAAAAAAGTTGGGACAAGGCCATTTTTACCACTGTGTGGCATCCCCTCTTCTTTTAATAACAGTCTGCAAACGTCTGGGGACTGAGGAGACAAGTTGCTCAAGTTTAGGAATACATAGTTCCCACAGGCAAAAAAATTGTCACGTGACCTCCCCAGAGACGCCATCTTTGAGGGCAAAACCGCTGTGTTTACCATAGGCGTTTACAACGTTTTATCAGAGAATGTCGTTTTACAAACAAATATTTATGTCTGTTTATATTGTTATGCAAATCATGAAAAGACAAAGTGTAATAGATTATAAAGAGACTATTAAAACAAGACATAGAGAGGTACAATGCGAAAATTTCATTCATAAATGGTGTGTATCCTTATGCAACAAAAGAAGCACTGAGCACCGATTATGCAACTTTGCCTCAGATACAGTATTTTCATGTGTACAATTATCTGGTATTGGTGAGGAGTTTTTACACATGTGAGCAATTCCAAGCCTGGAAATCACTGGAGGCGTACGATCAGATTGACGTGGGGTTGGTTTGGTGACGTTTGCTCAAGTGCAATCAATGGAAAAGTAACTTAAGTCATCATAGCGAAGTAGCATGATGCTAATCTGTCTATTAAAAAGCCATAGCCTGCACAACTTAATTCCTATGTTCCCCAGTCACCGGTGATTTCTGTAATATGCATGTACTTGCGGGCGTCATGGTTCGGTGCATGAATATTAAAATAAATAACTCGCGTGCAATTTAATTAATGTAATGAGGAACTACATTATACGCGGGATCTTTAGGGACATGATCTGAGATTGCAATGCTGGAATGTGAGATCAAACAGTGGAAACAATGTTGTTTTGTATGTTTTTAATACCTTTGTTCATACAGGACATTATTCAAACTGCAATGTGTTAACTTATATTTATTTACACTCGCAATAAAACACAACATTGTGCTTTTCTCAAACAAATTCTTGCGTGTTTTGAGTGAGTTTCTTTCCTGTTTATGCTCGCCAGCCATAATCTCCGTCGTTGTTCGGACAAAAGCTTAGTCTTCTCACATCCATATGGAGTCTAATGACGGGTATAGTGTAAAATCCCAATTTAACTGAACCTCCGGCACGATTTTATCATCCATTGACTCAGCAGGAGATGACCATTTTCACTTTATAGCACGAAACTCATTTCACTTCGTTCAGCTCGTATTGCTTCTTCTTATGTTTTGCCCTAAGCAATGGCGCCGGGTCGGCAAATGCCCGTATGTTGTGACGTCATGTGGGAACTATGTATAGGAATGTTGTCCCATTCTTGTCTAATAAAGGCTTCTAGCTGCTCAACTGTCTTAGATCTTCTTTGTTGCATCTTCCTCTTTATGATGCGCCAAATGTTTTCTATGGGTGAAAGATCTGGACTGAAGGCTGGCCATTTCAGTACCCGGATCCTTCTTCTACGCAGCCATGATGTTGTAATTGATGCAGTATGTGGTTTGGCATTGTCTTGTTGGAAAATACAAGGTCTTCCCTGAAAGAGACGATGTCTGGATGGGAGCATATGTTGTTCTAGAACTTGGATACCTTTCAGCATTGATGGTGCCTTTCCAGATGTGTAAGCTGCCCATGCCACACGCACTCATGCAACCCCATACCATCAGAGATGCAGGCTTCTGAACTGAGCGCTGATAACAACTTGGGTTGTCCTTGTCCTCTTTAGTCCGGATGACATGGCGTCCCAGTTTTCCAAAAAGAACTTAAAATTTTGATTCGTCTGACCACAGAACAGTTTTCCACTTTGCTAGAGTCCACTTTAAATGAGCCTTGGCCCAGAGAAAACGCCTGCGCTTCTGGTTCCCATTTAGATATGGCTTCTTTTTTGACCTATAGAGCTTTAGCCGGCAACGGTGAATGGCACAGTGGATTGTGTTCACTGACAATGTTTTCTGGAAGTATTCTTGAGCCCATGTTGTGATTTCCATTACAGTAGCATTCCTGTGTGTGATGCAGTGCCGTCTAAGGGCCCGAAGATCACAGGCATTCAGTATGGTTTTCCGGCCTTGACCCTTATGCACAGAGATTGTTCCAGATTCTCTGAATCTTTGGATGATATTATGCACTGTTGATGATGATAACTTCAAACTCTTTGCAATTTTTCTCTGAGAAACTCCTTTCTGATATTGCTCCACTATTTTTTGCCTCAGCATTGGGGGAATTGGTGATCCTCTGCCCATCTTGACTTCTGAGAGACACTGCCACTCTGAGAGACTCTTTTTATACCCAATCACGTTGCCAATTGACCTAATAAGTTGCAAATTTGTCCTCCAGCAGTTCCTTATATGTACATTTAACTTTTCTGACCTCTTATTGCTACCTGTCCCAACTTTTTTGGAATTTGTAGCTCTCATGAAATCCAAAAGGAGCCAATATTTGGCATGGCAATTCAAAATGTCTCACTTTCAACATTTGATATGTCATCTATGTTGTATTCTAAATATAATATTGAAATTTGAAACTTCCACATCATTGCATTCTGTTGTTATTCACAATTTGTACAGTGTCCCAACTTTTATGGAATTGGGTTTGTATTATCTACCCCTCTAATATGGCGAATATCCAGGCTATAAGACTGCAAGAATAAAGCCCAGCGAATAAGTCGTTGATTTGGACTATGCAAGGACTGTAAGAAAGTAAGTGGATTGTGGTCTGTAAATACTACCAAAGAGACAGAGCCTCCCCCCACATAAACATCGAAATGTTGTAAAGCCCAGATCAATGCCAGTAACTCCTTTTCAATGGTTGAATAATTTCTCTGACACAAATTAAACTTCTTAGAAAAGAAGCCAATTGGTCGATCAATGCCGTTGTCATCCTTCTGCAATAATGCAGCTCCAGCACCCAGTCCACTCGCATTCACCTTTAAATGGAAAGGACGGTTCCAACGAGGTGCCGTTAACACGGGAGCAGAACTCAGCAAAAGTTTGGCATTATCTCTTCTGCCCTCAGCTTGTGTTTGCTTTTGCAGCGAGTTAAACAAAGGCTTAGTAAAAATCGTAGACAGTTGTCAGGGTCAAACTTTCTTTACTGAAGCCCAATTTGTGAAACTGTAACACAAATGAACAATGATTTCAACAAAAATATATCTTACAATATTACATTCAGTTCACATAGATCAAAACAACATTTAAGATGCACATAAATTGCCTTTACATAACATAGACGATAGCTGTGTTAAGAAGGACAATTAAGCCTCACAATTATGTGCCTATAGGGTTACACTATCATGTCGCATGTAATCATTCTCAAACGTGTATAACCTATCAAAACACATGTAATCATATTGTACTTTTTAGATTAATCTTTTAAACTTAGATTGTGCCATTTCAAGAGTGAAACAAAAGGGATGGACGTGGATGCACCTCTATACTCTGCACCATGAGCTCTAAAATCCAAAATGGCTGATAAACTATTAAAGGCATTGTACTCCTTAAAGTGACCACAAGGTGTCAGTAAAGTAAACTATAATATAACTAAGGCCAGGATATTATCAAAAGCATTTTGACAATCTGAGGACCATTCATATTTCCGTTTGCCTTTTAACAAATCCGTTAAAAGAGCAATCACTGTTGAGAAATTTTCACAGAATTTTCGATAATACCCAATCATTCCTAGAAATCTCATTAGCTCTTTCTTCGTAGAAGGAACTGGGAAATTATCAATGGCCTGGACTTTTGCCCTAACAGGACACACTTTACCTTGTCCTACCACATTTCCCAAATAAACCACAGTGGCACGTGCAAATTCACATTTCACTAAATTTATCGTCAACTTTGCTGCCTCAAGACGAATAAATAAAGCACGCAATTGGCAAAGATGTTCCTCCCATGTCTGGCTATACACCACTACATCATCCATACAGCACATCCCTCAAGCCCAGAGATTACCAAATTCATCAGACGCTGGAATGTAGCGGGAGCGTTTCGAAGACCAAAACTCATACGTTCATAAGAATATAATCCCGAAGACGTAGTGAAAGCACAAACTTCCTGAGCACGAGAAGTTAGAGGTACCTGATAATATCCCTGAAGTAAATCAATCTTCGTAACAAACTCAGCTGACCCCACCGAATCAATGCAGTCTTCTACTCGTGGAAGTGGAAAAGAGTCAGATTTGGTAACGGAGTTCAATTTTCTATAATCGGTACAAAACCGAAAGGTTCCATCTGGTTTCGTAACTAAAAGACAAGGAGAAGCCCAACTGGAACTAGATCGTTCCGCAAGTCCATTCTCCAAAAGATACTTAACCTCTGATTCCAAAAGTTTTTCAGGAGACACACGATAGAATCGCTGTCGAATAGGCTGGAAGTCACCGACATCAATATCATGCTGAATCATGTCAGTGCACGAAGGTGTATCAGAAAAAAGCACTTGAAACTCTGTTATCAGATGTATTAATTCCTTACCCTTATCTTGAGATAAATGCCCAAGCATAATCTCCAATCTCTTCAACTGCTCAGAATTACAGAGTCTAGGTAGAATTAAATATTCGTCAAGAACATCCTTCTCAACCCCATCTAACAGAGAACCACTTCCACCCCCTACAGCAAAAGCAACAGATTTAACTTCAGCACCTCCAACAGTGACATCTTGTCCAGCTGCACGGAACAAATAAGGCTTCAGTAGATTCACATGGCACAGCTGAGCCTTTTTCTTCCTATCCGGAGTGGAAATCATATAATTTTGTTCAGAAAGCTGTTCAAGCACAGTATACGGTCCAGAAAATCTTGCAGCAAAAGTGGAACCAGTCATTGGAAGCAAAATTTGTATTTAATCAAAACAACAACATGACTACATTAAAGTATACAATAAAACATAAAGTTAACAAACAACATCATCAAGCCTTGGACTGGAGAGGGTGAGAAAGTCAGAACAACCAAGCAGCAAGACCAAGCTCCTAGCAGCTCCCCCAGCAGCTATCCTCCAGCTTCTTATGAGCAGCATGGTAAATCACCATCAATTCTCCACACCTGTTTCACAGCAATTAACCCGAGGACACATAAAGTGTTACCCAGAAACACCTACTGGAAAAAATAAAGTAGTACACCCCGTGATCCATCACAACAACTAAATGAACAAAATTTAACAGGGAAAAATAATCAATCTTTACTGCAGAAAAAGGAAATATACAGCATATACTATATTTGGTCTTGTAAACATTTCCAAAGTATCAAAATCTCCTTCATAATTATCTATGAGAACTGGCTACCATTTTCATTTTCATTACTTTGAATATGAAATGAACTATGAAATGAAGCAAAATTATGAACCATTCAAATACAATACATCAGCAAAACCTCAGATGTATCAAGTTTACAGCAACGTTTTCCTTAAAGGATAGTTCTCTTTGAAGTTAATTTTTGGTATGTTTTAGCTTACCTCAAGGGCAACCAAGATGTAGATGTCTTTGTTTCCGCAGTAGTTTCAATTTTGATATTTTTAGGTCTATGGTCACCACCACCCTTAAGAGCATCCACAGTGAAGTCCAAATTAAACATGATTTAATGACTCATAAGTGTAAATACACATTGATGGCCTAAGACACGAAGCGAGCATTTTGTGTGAGAAAACAAACAGTATTTATATCGTTTTACCTCTAGTAACCACAGCCACGTCCAAGTGATCTGAGGGTGCGGGCGCTTCAGTCTGCGTAAGGACTGGAAGTGATCTCTCGCGCAGGTGCGAAAAAAAATGTAACCTTGTCCGTTTATATATTGAAATCGTCTTCCATTGCAATTTCCTGTATATCTAAATATATTTAGATCTTCACAGTGAAAGGTAACACTTCCGAAATCTCTGTGTAAACAATGAGTGACGTACATGCGCGAGAGGTCACTTCCAGCGCCTGTGGAGACCAAAGATCACTTGGACGTGGCTGTGGTTACAAGAGGTAAAAACGATATAAATACTGTTTGTTTTCTCACACAAACCGCTCGTTTTGTGTCTTAGGCCATCAATGTGTACTTACATTTACAAGTCATTAAATCATGTTTAATTTGGACTACTCTGTGCATGCTCTTTGAGGTGGGCTCCATAGACTTCCATTATATGACTGACAGACACGAACGGTTTGACCTAAAAATATCAAAATTGAAAATACTGCGGAAACAAAGACACCTACATCTTGGATGCCCTTGAGGTAAGCTAAAACATACCAAAAATTAATTTCAAAGTGAACTATCCCTTTAACGTCATGTGCTTGAGCGCTTTATCAAAGTCGTAAATAGAGATAGATGTAACTCATGATGGCATTTCATATTATCACTCCTACAGCTATTTCTCTTTTCCAAGAACATCACTGATAATAAAGCATGTTATCACTTAAGCATGACTCACACAAAAGCTGTTTGTCACAACCGACCAAATCATTGTTGAGTCATGGGACTTGATGTCATGAAACTGAGCCTAAGTCAGCAAAAGATCAGGTGATGATTAGGTCACGAAGAGAAGCCACTGTTGCACTGAAACGAGAAGGACTTGGAAGAGAGGAATAAAATAATCCTATTAGAATGGTCATATTATTCTATGCAAAGTTAATCTCTTTATGTGCCACCATAAAGTGATTTTTTTTTTCACACACAAACAAAAGATGCATAAAACTAAGATATCTCTACAAAAAAATGAGAGAACATTTAATAAAACATAAAACATCTGATAATCAGCATATGCAAAAAAGAAAAAAGAAAATAAAGAATGGTTTCTTAATCCAGTGCATTGAAAATTTTTACTGTTGTTTCATAAACCCAATAACACGTATGGAATACTTAAAATAATAAGATATCAATGGCACATTGTTCTACAATCTACTTTAGATTAAAGCAGTGCAAATTTGTTTCACAAAAGAAATAACAAAAAAGAAGAACCCAAGCAAAATTATTGCACAGCTTAATTTATACAGCTCAAATACTCGACTTTCTGGAGTGAGTTGTATATTCACAGGCCTATGGCACTCACTATTAGTGAAAGACATTCATGTCTAAGCAGCTTTGGTTGCAACATTCTCCATTGGACTAATTGTTTCGATTGCCCGAGCTCTGCTTACAGATACATATGATTCCACGTTGGACTAATAACGGCTAAAACCTTAGCCACTTCCGGGTAACACTCCCTGTGAGTAAAAATATACACACAAATGTACAACAACAATGTGTACATGTACAACAAAAAGATTTTTCAACAGAGACAGACCTCTTGTGGACAGTTTTAGTAGAGGGGGTTGCCTAATGCTTGAAAGAGAAAGGCTTTAAAAATCATGAATAACCACTGCAGATGTTATTACTAGAGTAGCACATGCACATTATGTACATTTACAACTATGACATCATACACTTATCACATCAGGGTTTCTTCTGTTCATGCTGTGCTACTTTCTGGGGTAGATTATATCCTTACTAAGACTCTGACACGGTTTCCTGTGTGTTGCTAGCGGTGGTATTGTGATCGGCTGAGGGTTCTTCTGTCTCTGAGGTGCTGGAGTCGTCATCATCTGTTTGTTCTGCACTGTGGTACAGCATGAGAGCCTGGGTCTTATGGGTAATGGTGATGGTGCATGGACCCTGCGCCCACGGCTCTCCATCCACCTGCATTGGCATCCGAGAACTCTTCAATATCAGCTACCACAAAGAAAAGAAAAAGGATAATCATGTTTTTATCTTTCTGTTTGTTGTTGGACAGTATAGGTGTATATGACACAGAATGACTAACAGTGTGTGTGTCCACTGGCACAGAACGAGCAGAGCAGGTGTTTTCGATTAATTGAGTAAAACTATGGGTGTTAAGCAACATGTTTGTGCAGAGGCTTGTGGGATTGACAGCAGATAAGAGAAAGCATTGAGAGCTTCCGAGAGCATAAAAAAAGTTGAGAAAGGCTCACCTTTATGCAAATGAGGAGCGGGCAATGTCAGCAGCAAATAGCTGTGAGGTTACGGTAGTTACGTCAGTCTATTGTAGGTTTTGCAGAAAAACCTGGTTTTAGACCACAATAATTTATTAAAGTCCCTGTAAAGGCAATTCTACAAAAAAGTTCTAAATGCATTATAAATGTTGAATATGTATTGCTAAAACATATTACAAAGACTGTGAACTGTGAAGTACTGAAATGTGGAGTTAGGCCGTTAAACAGTTTTTCACCATTGCAATTTTACGGATTTTTTGGGCGGGGCTGAAACAGGGCTCGATGACGCACTGGAGCCCATGAGCTCCTGGACAAGCCCCTATTTGATGACCTCATCTCTCCCCTAACAATAGAGCACATTCGCATTCGCCACTCAATCGCGAATGACTGTCAGTCCTATTAGTAACTACAGCCTACAGTTTTCTAGCTAGCTATTCGACACAGAAATGCATAGGCTATTACCTGGATGCGATCATGTACAAAACGGATCGGTATCTTCATTTAAATTACCTAAAAACGATCACATCAAGAAGAGGTTTTTAGAGAACCAACCTTGTTGACGAAGAGCTGAGGATAACTGCCAACACCCGCCTCTGTAGTGATCGTTTTACACTGGATCGTTTTATAAACTTTCCTCAGAGACAACTTGGATTCACTGATTCTTCACTGATAATCCGCTGTTACTGGTAAACGGGGCCGAAACAACGATCTCCCGCCTCAGCGTTCATCCTCACGTCTGCAAAAGCTAATCAGCTAATATCACCGTCAACAGCTTTCCCGCGAGTGGGCGTGGTTTCAGCACAGCCAGTGGACACGCCCCCAGCGTTTGAGAGCAGAGATAACTGCTCATATTTTCATGATTTTGATAGCTTATTTTATGTACTTGCCGGCTTTTTTTATAATTCAAATTTGGCTGGATGGCTAATAACACATTTTTCTGTGGTGTGACAAACTCAGAACACATACTTAATTTTGACTTTACAGGGACTTTAATATGGTGTATGGCATTAGTAAATGGTTAGTATGGTCATATCTTATTATGACCAAAACAGCATCAATTCGTCTTGGGAATTACAGATACAACAAGTCATTCACAGTGGCCAGAGGGAGTTTAAGCCATTCTTCTTCCACAACAGTATCAATGTCACTATGTGATGCTGGTGGAGGAAAACGTTATCCAACTTGCTCCTCCAAAAGGGCACAAAAATTCATAAAACCAAAAAGCTTGCTGTGTGTATTGGTGCATAGTCATGCTGATACACGGCATCTTCTGGGTACAATGTTTGAACCAAAGTGCACATGGTCCTCCAGAATGGTTTGGTAGTCCTTGGCACTGGTGCTCATAAGGCACAGTAGAGAATGCCATGAAATTGCAGCCCAAACCATCACTGATCATGCTTCAACCCAATGCTTCACTCTAGGCAGTAACAGTGCAAGTGTTAAGCCACTTTAGGGCTTCTCCACACCGTCCCAAAGACTTGGGAAAGACAGTGAAGGAGGACTCATCAGACAAAAATACATGTTTCACATTGTCCCAAGATTTGCACTGTTGGCAACAATGAAACATTTGGCATTGGCATAAGTGACTGAAGTGACTGACTCTTCTGTTTTGGTGGAAACAGGAGAGTCAAGGTACGAGTTTAATTCTGCAGTCTGACACACTGCTCTTATTGATGGAATATAAAATCAGTGAAGCTTGGCCACCAGACCAAGCATATATAGGCGTGAAGCTTCAAACAGTGTCTTGGCCAGTATTTCAGATTCATTGTCCAACCCCTGTATATGATACATTTTGAAGTTTGGATACTTCCATTGTGAATAGACTGGCTGTTAACAAAAGTTTAATAAAAATGACACCATTTGTTTTTGTTTTTTTGATTTGTTTTTTCAGGCAAACAAAACTTGTATCTTTCCAAC
The DNA here is from genome assembly GCF_016745375.1 of Pimephales promelas. The sequence goes on from NW_024121188.1 coordinate 4,231,066, forward strand.
AGTAATTCTGTGTATATATGATGGTTATATTTGCCATGTACTGAAACCAAACATAGATTAAACAAACTTGCTACAGACTCCCCGAAGGCGTTGTAGCAGTTTGAGTTGCCCTGAGTGGAGTTTTGCCGTTGCAGTGTACACGTCCACTTAAGCAACATTAAGAGTATGCTGTATGAGTAAAGAACATTTTTATGGTCTCACCCGTACAGTATGTGCCTGTCCCAGTCTCACAGGATTGGCCAGTTTCACCTGGATCTGTGCACAGTGGAATGATCCATATACCCCCACCACCTCTAATAAGCCATCATCCACACTGAAGAAAGAAAAATTAAGAAAATATTAAACCAGCAGTATTTTCAAATATCATCCTACAGTGATCCAGATCTATGAAGTTTCAATTAGTTTTAGCCTATGTTCACAAAGTCAAACTAAGGGCGTGTGTCCACCAAACACACGTTTTTTCCATGCGCCTGGCGTATGTAATGGACGAAAAATTAATTTTTTGCATGAAACAAATTATCTGCGAAATCAGTATCAAGTAAACTGTGATATTCTGTATTATAGCAATGGACCGTCTTAACGGAAAAAACGCTGCGCTGACAAAACGCTCTCAAGCGCCCAAAGCACGGCGTCTTCAGCAGAGCGTCTAGCGTTTTCAGCTGGATAAAAACACTTTGGTGGACACACACGGCCTATGAGTCACTAAAGTGTACAATACAGTGATGTCTGGATTCTCACCGTGTTGGAGGATAAGGCTCATCTCCCATTCCCTCCCACAGTCTACATCCACCACCCCAGTAGCCGATATTACACACTATTATCCCCTCCAGATTGGGCAAAGTCACTTGCTCTCCATCCAGCTCCAGCTAAAGAGACACAATTATGCATTAACAATCATTATAACTGTAATTATGCAGTACTATGTGTAAAGATAAAACTATAAACACAGTGTCATCTATTAGAAAGACGATTCAGTTCAGTACATGCAAGACTTCACCAATAATTTAGTTAAAGCCTGACATTTTTCCTGTTTCACTTGGATGTACATCAAAATATGGAGGAAATGATATGTTGCTACTTCGATTTCATTGCAACTTTAAAATGCACTTTTGGTCTGAGATGTGGTCGAGTGGTTACAGCACATTAATGCAGACTCAGTCACATATTCTCAACAACTATATTTTATTTTCACCTTCATAGCTGAAAACCACCCACCATGGATATTATTACAGTTGAAGCATGTAGTTTTTTCAGTATTAAAACAATTTCTCCTATTTCTGATCAATGTGAGGAGCAGATGTGGCTACAAGTAAGCTATTCATATATAAGAGTGTAAATACTGATGCTTTCAAAACGGTTTAGTCCACTCGAGTCCATTTCTGTCAAATGGCATTTGGGTTGGATCTTAAGTAACTTTTTTTTTTGTATGAACCGGTTTAGAAAGTCATTATGTTTACAATCCCATTTGGTTCTGCTGTGGCACAGAAATAACCTGCAGATTAACAATAACAATATAGAGCACATTAACAATATAGAGCTTGATAATGTTTGCTAGAAATAGATTCTTAGTATTTGTAAAGAGTCTAATAATATAATATGCCAGTCTATTATCACACTTCAATAGAGTTTGTATCATCAGTTTTACTCGAGTTTGAAATGGTTATTAATCATTACAGCATTATTTAAGACACAACAGTGACCCAGTCCCAAATGGTACCCAAAAAACTTGCAGTCTTCCTACGAGTCCACACTTTCGTGATGCAACACTGCTTTGACTGTCAGGAAGAAGTCTGCCTTGGAGCTTGCTTCAGTGTGGGCTCGGCTAAAGTACGCATTGAGAATGCTAAATCATATGATGACTATAATAAAGGAAACCATCAAAGAACACTTTGCCTAAAAAAATCTTTTGTATAAAACATTGTAAGTCCACAAGATCGTAAGTGCATATGAAGTGTGCCATTTGGGCCAGGGCCAGTAAAGTAGTAGGAAGTCAATGTCAAGGCTACAGTCTTCCAGAGAAAATGCTAATCATATGATGATAATAATAAAAGGCAACCATCAAAGAACACTTTGCCTAAAAAACTTTTCTCAGTGAGCCAGTTAAAATGTTTACCTCTATCTTCTTATCCAGATCTTTACATTCTTGCACTAAACAATCTTTGGTACCATAGAGGAAGTACACTGCCTATGGGAAAAAACAATTGGTAGTCTTATTAGCCATAAATTCACAAAGAAAATCTTATTTAATGAAAATGTAGAACATGGCAGTGCATTAATACAGGATAAATTGTGTAAGCCTACAAATAAGACATTAGTATTATTAACTCATATGTTTATTTTTAGCTTCTATTTATATTAGGTGTCTTTAACTACTATGTACTGGTGTTAAAACATCACAAATGTTTGGTATAATGCACTTACTGTCTTCATGTTATATTGCAAAACACCTTTGCTGCTATTGAGGTGAGATATGGTTAATGTTAAGGACATGTTTGGTGGAATGGTTGTTTAAGGCTAGGTTAAAGGGTTAGTTCACCCAAAAATGAAAATTAAGTCATTAATTACTCACCCCCATGCTGTACCAACCCCGTAAGACCGTCGTTCGTCTTCGGAACACAAATGAAGATATTTTTGATTAAATTTGAGAGCTGTATAACTACCACATTGGCTGCCTAAGGGACTGCCTCTTGACGGCCCAGAAAGTCAATGAAGAAAATGTTTAAATATCCCAAGTGACTACCGTGGCTCAACTATATGTTTATCAAGTGACGCGAATACTTTTTGTGCGAAAAAACAAACAAAAATAACGAGTTTATTCGACTATTTCTTTTCTTCCTTGTAGGCCAGAAACGAGACTTCCTTAGATTTCCACGACGCATGCGCGAGAATTGCGATCTGCTTACACCAGCTTACACTACTTCAGATCGCAATTCTCGCGCATGCGTCGTGGAAATCTAAGGAAGTCTCGTTTCTGGCCTACAAGGAAGAAAAGAAATAGTCGAATAAACTCGTTATTTTTGTTTGTTTTTTCGCACAAAAAGTATTCGCGTCGCTCGAACGAAGGTCTTACGGGGTTGGTACAGCATGGGGGTGAGTAATTAATGACTTAATTTTCATTTTTGGGTGAACTAACCCTTTAAAGGGTAGGGGAAGGGTTTAGATTGTAGTTATAGATGCAACTGCAGAGTAACTACAAATAACATGCATGTACACCTGCATTGTGCATTGCAAGTGCATTGTATCAAACATTTAATTAAATGTTAGTAGATTATGGTTATAAACGGTTAATATAAATCATATATAAAAATTTTTTTTATTTTATAATTGTGGATGTATAATCCAAATGCAGAATCATATTTTCTCAGTTCCTTTTCTAAGTGGAACTTCAAAGCTGTGTCTTGGTGTTGATGCTAAGGGGAATGCCATCAGCGTGACATCAATAATTTTTGGCAGATGGCAGTTGATGTCACACGTGGAAAGCCAGAGAGTATAAAAGGGTGCCTGGGTTACCATTTACCAGCTTTTTTGTTTTTAAAAGCTGTTTGTTTGCAAGCGTATGAAGTAAACAATAGAGAGCATCGAGACAGTGTGTTCCTCCATGTAGGCGTTATCCTACACCTGAGGGCTTACATGAGCTCTGCGTCATCTGACTTGAAGTGGAGCAAATGTGTTCTGTGGGGTGGGGGGTACTCAGGGTTTGGGCCGAATTCCAAGCTCGGATCCCTCCCCCCGGACAGCACGCCAAATACGCATTAAACTTTACTCCCTCTAATTCACCTTTGGCTAAGCCCCGCCCCCCTTAGTTGCAAAAGGGGTTGCAATATGCGTTCGAAGGCTATAATAAAGATATACAGGTGAAACGCAAGAAACAACAACAAGGCTTCCAAAATAGAGGCAAAAGCATAACGTTACCGGTCAGTCAAAAAAAGAAACAACGCATTTCCTAAATCGAGATGGAGGCTGGGAATAACAATATCAGGGAGCAACACTGTTCATGCAAAGCTGGGTAGGTCTCTATTCACTTCTATAATCGTTATTACAAAGCAAACGGACTACACGAGTATAACGTTGTATTTAGCGTGTGCTTTCGTGTCAACAACCGGTATGAGAACCGAAATCATAACCTAAAACATTATAAAACTAGTATAACTTGTAATACGTATAACTTGTTATAGTATAACACACTCACGGTAAGGTTATAAGTAAAAAAAGATGTGCTTGCTGATCTTTGCGGGGTTTAGCTGACTGAGGACGTCCACACAGTTTCCAAAGACGACACTTGTCAGGATTTTACTTCGGTTTTGGGAAGGCAAAAAACGGACACCCCCCTCCAACCTCTCTGGGAAACACGTATCTGTGTTACAAATGCCCGAGGCACAACGTTTAACCATATTTTGGATAAAACTACGACGGTAAGAGCCTGCCGAGACCAAAAATATGAGACGCCTGTGTTGAAAGTCAATGAAGCGCTGTGAAAAAGTGTCCGACCTCTGTGGGAGCTCGTTCTTGGCTGCGCTGTGATTGGTCAACCTACATTCTAGGGCGTGGCTTAGCCAAAGGTGAATTGTATGCAAGTGTGAACTTGTGAAATCTGTGCCAGACCACCTTAAGGCTTGTAGACAAAGCATATGCGGCAGTGGGTCAGGCTTGTGGTGCCCTACACAATCTTTGTGTCAACTTCACAGGATGTAATGTCTTCTTGAACTACATCGATGACTCGTCTGTGTTTCATAATTATTCATGAGGCATGTCCTTTTCCTACGAGAAGACGCCTTGCTTAATTATTCATGACAGCACACATTGATTTCCAATTACAGGTGCTTCAAACAGTGAGATCGCAATCAGTAAGTGAGAGATGCATTAATGGATCAAAAACGAGTGTTTGCTTTTGCTTTGTAAGAGTTTCTGCGTCACATAAGTTCGCTTCAATAGATTCTGTGTCTTCAACACAAATGCAATTCATCAACAGTGTAACCGGTCTTTATGGCCCTTTAAACGATCAAATGGTTTATAAAAATGCAGCAAAATAAGTCACAAAAGTTATTAAAGATGCAACGGGGTGTTCATTTATAATTTTCAAATGCAGAGAACAAATGTGAATGGCTGTGCATTTATTTGTGTATCAAATTAACATTGTCACAGGCTATGTATGTACTGTATACATCTGTGTAATTTATAGTGAGCTTACAAAACCATGTGTCCATTGTGTTGATTGTAATGGTAATGTGCAGCGTGCATTAGTGGGAAACTTTGATACTTTTAATGAGAGTGAAATAAAACTGTCTGAATCAGAAGCTGTTGCTATGTTGTCAGCCTTTCCCCTCCACTCTGCACACCACGCCCTCTTTTGTAGCATTTTCTCAAAACTGGTGAGAACTGACTGTTGCTATAAAAGGGGGTTAATGACCCTTTAAAATTACAACATCAGGCTTTGTCTTGGACTGATGATTCAAGTGGTGCATGTCGCACTCTTGTAATCTTGATATGGTCATTGGACAATGCTTGATGTTAGCACTGCTGAGAGTCACTGCTTGAGAAAGACAGTTGCTGTGAGAAGAAGCAACCACTCTTTGATTCAAGTGGCCTTTGTCATGTTCACTGGAGATTTCAGTAGTAATGATTATTGGATTATCTATCCAATAGAACGCTACGCATCTGATAGTCATTTTATAGGAGGTCACAGTGAACCTTACAACCCATTCGGTTATTCTTTATCATTACTGATCTGAGATTTACATTTACATTTATTAATTTTTAGCTGATGTGTTTATCCAAAGCGACTTACAATTGCTATATATGTCAGAGGTCGCACGCCTCTGGAGCAACTAAAGGCGCTTTTCCACTGCATAGTACGGTACGGTTCGGTTCGGTACGGCTCACTTGTGGTGCTTTTCCACTGCATGGTACGGTACAGTACGGTTCGCTTCGGGTCGCTTTAAATGGTACCTGGTCTGTTGAGGTTCCAAGCGTACCGTACCGGTACTAAAATGTGACGTGAAACACTGCAGATCACTGATTGTTCAGACAGAATCGTCACTACCAGCGTCACTAGCGTCATTGGATTTGCGACAAGAGACACGAGACACTTTTTTAGCAGTATTTTTGTTTTGCTGCCATCAGCCTCATTTTAAACACATTTTTCAGTCTAGCAGTTAAAAACAACCACATACCGAGAATCAGGAACACCATCCCTCGATAGTCTCCATTGTTCCTGTGTTGTGGGTTTGAAAATGTGGTGCTTTTAAGTAGAGGCATGGCAGTAGAGGCGCGCGCAAATAACGATCAGTCCCACACACTTTGAAGGGGTACTACTGCAGTGAAAACGCAAAGCGATCCGAACTGTTCCGCGCCGAGTCGAAGCGTACTGAGCCGAACCGTACCGTACTATGCAGTGGAAAAGCGCCATAAGGGTTACGTGTCTTGCTCAGGGACACATTGGTGTCTTGCAGTGGATTCGGACTCGAGTCGCTCACACCAAAGGCATGTGTCTCATCCACTGTGCAATCACCACCCAGAGAGATGAATGATAGTAGATATTACTTAATCCTTATTTTGATTCTCTCTCCAGTACTTCTAGAGGGCTATATCAGTCGACTGTGAAGTCCATATGCACTTTTGGGATGATGTGAACTACCTCACATCCCTCTAGGACTTGTGGTTGTTAACAACTGTTGCAAAGAAAGCACAGAAATAAAGCAGGTTGTTCAGTCTTTTTTTTTTTTTTTGGACAAATTATAAGGAAAAGAGAGGTTGGTAGCTGACTGGTTCTCTCTGTCTCCTGTATAGCGCACTGATGTGCAGATTTTGTAAATATAGCGCATATATTGCAGTCATGCGATGTAGACTTTTTTACAGTGTTATTGGTAGGTTGCATGTCCGAGGACATCCCGTCCTCTTCACTTGGTAGGAGAGTGGGCTGCCACAATGGTGATAAATTAGTCATGCCTCTGTTGCTACCCAGGTCAACTATTCTGCTTAACTTTCTGGAGGCTCTTGCTAGCAAATGATGAAGATAGTACCCTCTCTCTTTTTCCTCTTGCATAAGTCACATAGAACTTGGATGTTGACGCATTCTTATGACTCCAGCTAGATCCTTAGAGTCACTTAAGTGCTATACCTGCTCGGTTTGTGCATACTCACTCTGAGGCAGGCATTCTTCTGCATGGAGTAGCAGGTATTCCCCATAGCGTCAACACTAAGACTATTGAAATTCCTGCAGTCCTTCAATACTACAGTTCCTGAACTGAATTGAAGTACGTCATAGTAAACGTCATAGACTGCCATCTGCCAATGATTATTGATTGCTGTTTGTTTACACACGTCCAGACACCAGTCACACAGACATCGTTCCCCATTGCGTCAACACCAATACTGGTCTTGTTCCACTTCTCATGGAACCCAGTTGCATTCGCAATCTGAGACATTATACAGAGGGAAGAAGAGCAACAAATTCTTACATATTTAAACATATTTACACCAAAATATAAATATCTCAATAAACATACATTTCATTTTCCTGTCAAATGAGATGGATAAGTAATGCCTCAGACCTTATTGATGATTCGGCTGGAGAAAAAGGAGGGTGTTTTTTCTCTGTGTGCATGGAAGTTCAGTGCCATGAGAGCATCAGGACCCACTGAGAAATAATTATTCATGGCCAACACCTGGCGAGAAAACAGCCTTGAACTCAAATCAAAATCTCATTATTTAAAGGGGTCATCAGATGCCCATTTTCCACAAATTGGTATGATTATTTAGCATCTTCATGTAAAGTTTGTAACATACTTTGGGTAAAATTCCTCTTTAAATGATATGAGCCACTGCTCACCCCACCCCTCTCTTCTATGGGGTGAGTTGACACAAGACACAAAGTGCTGCCTTGGCAACCTGCATTGGGGGACAGTATAGACCCTTTCAGCAGTGACAACATAAACAAACGGTACTGCGCATGTGCATTAATCTGGCCCAAATTTAACTTCCGGCAGACTTGCGGAGAAAATCCATAACAAGTAAATAACCTAGTTGCTGGTATTTCTTGCCAGTCAAAGAAAATAAATGTTACCTGGTCAAACTGAAATGTGACACTACCAGACCCGTTGAACAAAAATTGGAGACAAGATGTTTTTCTACCGACGTGTCTGATTTACCGCAGTGTTAAAAAAACTGTGGCGAGCGCGACGGCGGGGTTTGATAAGGTTAACATAGCTCTCCTTATAATTATTAGCTAGGCTTCTTACATGTTTGCTAACCTTTTTTTAAGGTGGGTCTAGGGGTGCACGATATATCGAATCAATATCGTTATCGCGATATCACGTTGCTCGATATCCATATCGAAAGTGTCGCGATATTTATGCAATATTGTTTATGATGCGTCTGGTCCGACATGCACCGTTGCATTTCCCCCCGACTCATTTCCTGATTCTCCTTCTCCATAAACAATATTAAATCAAGAGAGGTTTAACTTTTCATGCTACAGATTTTCCACAGTGGTCAGAAAGAACAGGAGAGACACTTTGTTTTTCTCAATACAAAGTCGCTACTCGCTCCAAAGCTAACCGCCGTCACTCTCTCACTTCTCCCTTGCTCTCCTGCCACACAGTCCCACACACACACACACACACTTGCCCCGGCTCGACGCGCACACCAGCGCACAAGTAGCCTATAGACGAATCCGACGAGCGTTCTGTGTAGGCTGCCATCTTGTGGCGACGCCATTACTGAGCTGTTACACAGGCGTATAGACATATGCACCGGTATGTAAACAAACCTCGGTGATAACGCGAACTCACCCTCGATGACAGCTACAGCCAGGCAGAATGACTTGTTGGTTTGATCTGTGACTGCAGTGGCCTCCAGTCACAGATGAAGGTACAAACGATCTTACAGATTAACGTTATTTATGAAAATAGCTTGGCAGGCTAGCTAGGCTAACGTTTGCTAACGAGGAAACTATAAAAAGATCTGTCCATTTGGCAACAATAAATAAATTAATTAATGAAATCAAATAAACAAATTCATGTTTTTCATTTGTGTCCATTATTTATCTCATTTTCACATTGCAACAGCCAATGTGAAAATGCCTGTTTCTAGCTGTAACGTAAGGTAACGTTACAGCTAGAAAGTATACATAATATCGACCAATTAGTGTTTTTAAACCATGGAAAGAGGTCAGTATAACAGCAGGAAAACAATTATGTCACATAATGTTACATTTAGCTCAGGAAAGCCATTTAATGACCATAGCATGTTAATTGAATAGAAAAAATAGCAAGAGAGGAGATTTTGCTGATCACTATATCACATATTTATTATATTTTTTTTACTTATGTCATTAAATAATTGTTATTATACGCGAATGTCCACGTCTTGTACTCGCCCAGGAAATCTGTAAACCGTACGGCACCAGACAGGGGCAGTCGACCCGGGGTATTCACAGTGTTTTCTCTTCAAAATTGAAATTTTACTGCCACCATTAAAACAATTTATAACGGAAACTGTTTACCCACTCGACATTATACAAGGGATAACGTTGTAACGTTAGTGACAGTCGTAAATCGCGGGCTGTTTATTCCAGTGGACGCAAGTTGCAACTAAAACAATAGGAGGCAATGGCGCAACGCTACCCAGCAACAGCTCAGTAATGGCGCCCCGCTTACTTCCGGTAGTTTCGCCGGATTCGTCTATAAACATCAGGCCACGGTCCACCTGGCAACTTCATGCGTTTTCACTGATCGGATAGCTATCTGATTTATCAAAATACGATCTTCAATTCCCGCGCTATATGCAGATTTAATGGAGTGCACGTCACCGTCACGTCAACAGTTATGAGCTGCGTTTTATGATCATCAGGTAAAATAAGATCAGTTCGTTTATTTACTTTTAATGAAGATAACTGTGAAAAGCGTCTGCGACTTACTTTCACTTTGATTTGCGATAGTTTGCGCGTTGGCTTGATGAAAAGGAAATGTTCAACAGCTGCTCATCTGCGGTGATGCGTGTTGCAGTCGCGCTCGTCGTCATATCTGGCCATAACATGACAAGCCTGTAACGTTCTCATTTTTAGCGTTTTTGGAAGGAGTACATTTTACATATGTGGTTTATTCAGTAACGAGATGCATTTACATTTGTCCAATTTCAACTGAAATGCGGCCCAGACCGCCTCCTGAAGTGGTTTGAGCGATTAGATTCAAATACGTCACGAATGCGTTTCACAGGGCATTTACACCTGGTCTTTTCAGGATCAGATAGCTATTCGGTCAAAGAAAACGCATATAGTGGGGTTTATGTTGCATAGTGTGTTCTGTAGACTTGCTATTTATTTATTATCTTTTACAGTGTAGTGTACACAACTAACATGTCCTGTTCTGTTGACATATTATTTAGGCCTATTTATTAATGCTGTACCAGTCCAATATGACTGTCAGTTGAAATAAATCTTATGTTGTAAGAAAACTTGTTTTATTTATTAATCTTTTTGATGCGTTTTCCAATAACTTTTGTATTTTTTCATCCGTTTAAAAATATCGAAATTAATATCGATATCGCAATATTCATTATCGATATCGCAATATCACATTTTTGTCAATATCGTGCACCCCTAGGTGGGTCTCCACATTGACAGCATGTTGGATGGATCTGTGCAGCTCTGTTTATGATACTAACCATTGAATACACGGACTGGTCCGCTGTCAATGTGTTTGTGAGAGAGAGAGAGAGAGAGAGAGAGAGCGCGTGAATATGCGCTGCACGCAACTCTGCAGTCAATTACAACTTTTCCCATCTTAAATTATTAAAAACACAGAAATCAATATGTGGTGGTCAGCGCTGATAATGTGGTGGGCTGCCACTAATAAATGTATGGGAAACACTGTACCGGTTATCACTCAGATGAACATAGCTAGGCTATTTTAATACCGCCGTCTCCCTCATAGGAAACCTTGACATTTTTATTTTTAAAAATTGCGTTTGCTCCCTAGGTCAGGTTGCACCCCACAGCTCAACAACCTGCTCATCACCTTAACTTTCACTGCATTTGTAGTCAATGCCATATTATCCAGTAAACACTAATAAACGGACAGAACGGAAGTTAACTTTGGGCCAGCTCATCACCATGGCAACGCGTCTGATGAAAGCGTCTATACAAATGGTAAGGGCGGAAATATGCTAATACGGGACAGTCTGTTTGCGGTCGTGGGCAGAGCATAAGCAATATGACATCAGATTGCTCAGAAAATCCAAACGGCTTGATTATTGAGAGTGTTTAGTGTTTTTGAGGATTTAAAAAAAAAGGAGAGAATGGATTTTTTTTTTTCATTGTAAGGTGGTTGTCTCCACACACTGCAAATGCACATTTATATGCAAAGACCATATAAAAGTTAATTTTGCATCCGATGACCCCTTTAACCACCTAATAAATCAAAAGTACCCTGACTGATTTGACAAATACTATTAAATTAATACAGAGGTATTTCATGTAATTTTATGCTAATAAATTAGGTATGTTGGTTTAACATATAATTTTTTGCATACTCTGAAGAACTATAATGTTCCTGCTGGTTGTTCACAGACTGTATACTGACCTTTGGCTTACGAAAATAGTTTCCTTTGGAGACAACTTGAACTTTCCACCTGAAACATTCAAAGCAGGAATTCAAAATAAATTGAAGAATAACAAAATCCAACCTTCATAATTAATACAAGACTATACAGCACAGCCAGGGTCTCACCTGTCCATATTAACTACTTCAGCCTCTAGAACATTCCTGATGACCTGTTCTACTGAGATCTCACCAGCGTATCCTGCTCCCCATCCCAAAGAGTTTGATAAATCATTGCCTGTGCCCAATGGCAGGATGGTCACAAAAGGGATAAACTGATCTTGACCCTATATAGAATAAGAGACCAACAAACACAGGCAATATTTTAAACCCAAAAAAATAACAAATGACTTCTTTTTTTCAATGAAATAACACCACAAATGTGAAAATAATGCATCGTATAATGAAATTACACATCCTACTAGCCAGGGCACATAAATATATAGCATTTATATATTACAGCACTAAAACACACAAAGAAAAAAAATGCTTAGCTGATTCACAACTGATTTGAATCTAATGTATCTAATGTATCAACTAAACTATTTTGCTCATCCAGCTCTCACCTTCAGCTTCATGGTATCAATGGCATCCAGAACCCACCCCACTGTGCCGTCTCCTCCACACACCAGAACACGCACGCTGCCAGGGGGCAAAAGAGTACACAGCTGCAGGGCTTTAGAGGGGGGCAGCTCAGACAGATCAAACACCTAGGAGAAACAAATAAATTCGATTATCCATAAAAAAAAAAAAAATAATAATAATAATATATATATATATATATATATATATATATATATATATATATATATAAAGAGACTGAATACATAGAAACAGGAAAACACTGGCCAGGTGTGTGAATGTGAGCACAGAGTCAACTTCTACCTGTACAGGGTTCAGAAGGGTACGAAATTCTCCCAGTAGAACCTCCCCCATGTTGTTGCCACTTCTTGTGTTTGCCAAGATCAATACCGGAGTCCAACCACAACCGCACAATGCAGCAAGCTACGTGCATACGAATAAACAATTAAACATTCAATTAGTTTCATTTTACATTCATCCAGTGGACAGTGCACGAATTTATCATTTCACTACTTTAGAAAGTTTCTTGTTTTGGTTCTCAAATTGTAACTTTTCAAAAGACTTCGTGCTCAGTTTGGAATTGAATCAAAAGTATAGTTGGTAAAAAGTTTATGCATATTTTATTTTGGCATATAATAAGCGAATACTTTTCATGTCAAGTAAAAACTTTTGTGGCTTTTTGCAAAAAAGAGACGCTGCACTGAATGTAGGAAGTGAATGCAGGGTCTTGTGATGCATTTTTTCAAAAGTAGAACTTCATTTAACTTAATGCAACGATTATACACAATATGCTGAAAAAGCAACAAGACTGTACGAAACGTCAAAGACGTCCATCTTAAAAATTCTTTCATAGAAAAGTACATAAGCCAGAAATTCATACATCAATACACAGTATGCACATGTTATATGCAGCAATACACAGTAAACACACTACTTCCACAACTTATACTACACGATGGTGTAGCACAAGTGCAAAAGTATATAAAATGGGATGCATATGAAGTATTATACTCTCGGAATCCGCTGAAAATTTCATAATGATCTGATTATTATATTTTAATTAATCACATCTTTTGATTACAAATTGAATGGTATTACAGGCACAATGGAAGATTTTGAAAGAATGGGTGGCTGTTTTTCCAAGTAAATTTTCATTAAATCTACCACTACATGTAAAAAAGTACCAGAGGTTATAAAAAAAAAGTGTATCAATTTTAAAAAGTACCACTCTCATTCAATCAGATTTATTTAGGTGTAAAAAGGAGAGAAAATCTGTTATGCAAATTAAAAATGTTTAAATCTTAAAAGAGTCTTGAATCTACATTTTAATTATTTTTGTATGGCATGTATGCTATATATGTCGCTGCCGAAAAATACTTAGCAAGTAAAGTGAAATTACTCGTAGAGTTAGCAAACATCATCGAGCATTGTAATGTTTGAAGTGGAAGTCCTAATAAATGTCAGTAGAACAGGAAGAATTTAAAACGAGCGGTTCATTCATAAATTCGTAACATTACCTTTACCTTTATGATTTCCTTACCTTTATCATGCTGTGGAAATACAAACTGGAAGACAGAACAGACTAACAAGGAAGTTTAAGTTCTGAAACTTACAGTATGGTTTTATAGCACAATGATGTCTTGTCAAAAGATCAAGGGAAATTTGATGAACCCTTTAAATACACATTAAACAATTGATTGGCAGAGAAACCAGCCTCTGTGCACAGCTAAAACCTTTGAAAAAAAGAAAAGAAAAATGTTTCTGTATGACAGATGTTTGTGTTTGTGAATAGCCCCTCACCTTGCTGTACTCATCAGGGTGTCTTCGGCGGAGTTTGTTGACTTGATAGAGGTAATATGGAGGTATGATAACAGTGCGAAACTCTCCAAGATCACACAGATCATCACTCAGACTGGTAATGCAGTCGTCATGCACTGTTGCCTGACACCATACACACCTATTCCCGAATAAAAGCAGCAAATGTGATTGAGGGGGCACTTGTAGCTTTTTATAAAACACTGAAATGGATACTTTATTGACTGCAAACCCTCTGAAGAAACATCATAAGATTTATCTTCAACAAGATACAACCTTAGTAAATCGAAAAATAATGGCGCAAATTATTTCAAAGTGATTTTAAATTCACAAAAACTGATCTGACACAAGTTTAGTGCTATCTTTGACACCGAGGATTAAGGTGAAAGAAACTGGTCCTGGTTCGCACATTATTGGATTACAGGGATTACTGACCTTTTAATCAAATTGTGCTTTGGAAAGATTAAACACATAAAGAAAGACAGGCTTAAGTTCCTGTTTCTGACTACAGTCAGTGATGGATTTTCAGATGCTTCAACAAAAATAGATTTCTGTGTGCTTTCTTTAGCTATTGCTCTCCAGGATATTGCCATCCTTCTTGTTAAATCAAGTTGCAAAGAAACTTTGCTTCATTTTTTTTTGTGTGTGTGTGTGTGTAAATATTGATAAAACTATGGATGCAGCAGGAAGGTGGGCGTTCTAAGCAAAATAGTTGTTCTGTTTATGGTTAGATGAATTTTTAGTTAAAACATTCAAACCCCTATTAGAAAGCATTTTGTTATTTGCCCTTGTTCTTCCTCAAGAATTGAGTTGCTCCTTGGAAAGTTGCTGACCATCTGAAAGTTCCATGACAGAAAAAGGGAACACCTGCAAATATCTACTCTTTCACTATAGCAGACTAGTGTAAATGTAACTTTTTTCCCAGGTCTATGTTGATTTAAATATGAGCCAAATTCTCTTTTACTTATTTACCTCCCATGAATATTCTCCAAAAGGTAAACTTATTAGTTTTTGTCCAAAGTTGAGTGCAAATTTTCAATATCTCAGACAACATATAAGACCACTGTTTTAAATCCTGGTGTAGCCTATGTTACACCAAGAGGATCTTGTGTGCTTCTCTGTGACTCCAATAATAATACTCTAATAAGTACCTATAGTCGCAGAGTTTAGGTTGAGTCCCGCACTGCTGTTTGCATTTGGCACAGTAGCTGGCAAGGGGCACATTTCCTCTGACCCACTGGTGGCAGAACCTCCCACATGTCTTACTCTGGGTCATGATCTCCTTGCATGAGAGGATGCGATCTGCTCTGTGTATGCACTGCTCATCCGCACATATGCCGCAGCAGTCACAGAACGCCCCCTGCAGGATGGCCTGAGAGCATACGCAACAGTAGGTGGGCTTGTTGAAGAGGTCCGTGTAGTGCCAGCCGTGTTTGCCCTTTCGAAACAGATCTTTCAGCTGAACTTTGCGTTTGGGACGCTGGAAGCTGCACCACAGAGTGATGAACACTGGGACCAGAACAGCAACAACGGTCCAGAGGAGCAAAGTCCACTCCTCCCGTAGCTCATCTGTGCTATCCTCCATAGCCACGATTCTAATTTTACAGGACCTTCGTCACGCACAAGTCAGACCAGCTGAGAATGATCAGTCATCAGTCATTGTGCCGAAGCTATATGAGATCCCACAACTATCTTCAATGTATAACCCCCTCCGAGCAGCACATCATTACATCGACAGGCAATGCAACAGACCTGAGTCACACTGATGTTGCAGACCAGGCGTCGTAAACATCCCTGCTGTCAAACACTTGGTAGCTACAGCAAGACAAACTGTAAAGATAAATTACATCCACGTTTATATTCTACGTTTTGTTTTCAAGGGGCAGATCTCGTCGTCATCTTTGTTACCCACGCAGTGAACTGAAACCAGTGGAAAAATACAAACAGCGGATAAAAAAATCCTTACTAGATTCATCTAGTTTAATATACGGAAACGGAAATGATGACGTAGGTCTATGACGAACCATTTTCAGTGACCAATGGGAACACACTACGTGAGACAAAAAGCGATTTGTAAACTATGTTTGTAACGGTCCGAGACTGTCTGTGTGACTGCGTCCCAGGATCACAATGGCAGTTATAGGCTATTATAAGAATGAAAAATAATGAATGAGGTTACATAATGATATAGGTGAAAAAGTTATGAATTATAATAAGAAGGCTAATAGTGAAAACCAGACATATTTCTTTCTTTTTTCTGCTTTTTCCTTTTTTAGGCTATAGAACTAACAAAAAAAGGTCCCCAGAACGTCCCCTATTGGCCTGTGCGAACGTCCCCATGTGGAGTCCGCTTGATGTCCCGCGGACCTTCACGTCCTCCGCACGTTCAAGAGGACGTTCCCAGGACCAGCAGCGGCCATCCGGGACAAAAAAAAAAAAAAAAAAAAAAAAAAACTGTTAGGCCTATTTATATTATCTGCCTATTGCAATTAGGCAGATATTTGATTCGTCGGTGCACCCTTCAGGGTAATTCAGTGTAGAAATGTGTTTTTCAAAAAGTATTTTAGCATGTTATTATTTAGGTAGGCTATGTTGCCTATTTATTTATTGCACATAGCCTATTTTGTAATTTATGGTGAAAATATGTAGGCCTATGCCTATATTTAATAAGAAGACAGGCTGTGTATAGCCTACATTTACAGCAAAATGAGCCCATCATTTACGTGAACATTTTTTTTCGCAGAAGTCGCATTAGCCTGCATTTGATTATTTAATCAGTCATGTAGGCTAGTCCATCTTATTATTTTGTTAATATTGTTTTTTATGTTGTTAGGTCGGCTAATTAAATAGTGTCTGTATTGTGTTATTCTGAAGGTGTTTTGTATTTTGTTGTATAGGGTGTTTTGTCCGGGTTTTTGTGCACTGTCAATTCCTGTTTATAATAATAATAATAATAATAACTAATAATAATAATAAAAACATTTCCTATAGAAGTAGGCCTTTCCTATCGTTTTCCACCTTGGTGCTTGTCGGGTGCAAAGCAGATTGTTCGGGCAGATTGGTAGAAATACACCATAATGTCTGAAACATTTGTATCAATACATTTCTTGCACTTCCGTATGTTATCAAGAGTCAGACGTCATAGTTTAGGTGAAGGCGACATCTTGTGGAATATGTCTGTAACTTCATCCAGATGTGCAGGCAGGAGCTTCTTTTACTGTCTATGGGATCTGCATGTATGTATCCAGTGGCCTTTGAGCAACGGTGCGGTGGGGGGCAACATCTAAATGACGTTGCCATGTATTTCATTCTCCTCCTCATAAGTTGGGGAGTGAAAAACTCAAGTGCAGTTATTTCGAGCCGAGGACGGACAGAAGTGACAATGACGTGCCTGAAATTGGCATGCCTTTTTTGCGTTGTCTTATTGGTCTTCTCCTCCACTGGTATGTTTTTTCTGTTTATCTTATAACATGGATTCTATTTGCATATCACATTTTTTATTGTTTTTTATTGTTTTGTTGTTGTTGTTATTTAGCTTTTTTACTATGGCTCGTGACGTTTGTATATGCAGGTACCTGTTTTACAGAGTTTCATTTTCGTGCAAAATATGATTTTGTTAACACTATTTCTATAATAAGGGCCTTTGTAAGTACTTGTACTTGCATTTGTAGCTACGACTGAAATAATTGAATAGCTATATTTTTCATTAGGCTTTGCCTAGCCCTATATCCAGCATAGCATTGTTTTAGCTGCTGAAATTGTTATAGCATAAATTGTTCCGGCCCTCTAATAGCTAATTAATCTTATCCTATAAGATGGCAAAAACGTAAATGCTGCTCGGCTATATTCTGCCACGTTGGTGTTTACATAACGGGCTCATTTTCATACCCCTCGCGGGTCAGAGCTCCGGGTCACGCGCGGGCTAGGGCGTGCTCCCCGGGGAGACACGATCATGAATGGGTACTTTGTGTTCTTCCATAGAGAAACACCGCTGGGGAAGGGAGGGAGGGGTTGAATTTGGGAGGGAGGAGAGAAAGTGAGTGAAGTGTTGCCTGTGTGTATGCGTGCGTGTCTGTGTGAAAGATTGAGAAAAGAGCGAGATAGATGAAGAAAGAGGGAAAGAGAACGGCCAAAATTCATACAAATTAGACCCCCAAAAGACTCGAGGAAATCTGAAAGAATAAAGGTTCAGACGAGAGAATGGCCTGGGGAAGAATAGAGAAAAGAAAATTAGCATGTTGCTTAAAGAAAGAAAGAAAGAAAGAAAGAAAGAAAGAAAGAAAGAAAGAAAGAAGACTTTGATAATCTTATTTGTTTGCATAAAAATATAACTTTAGTCTACAGCATGTAGCCCCTTAAAGTGTGAACCAATTTTTATCTATTCGTTAATTTTAGTCACAAAAAATGAATTATGAAATTACAGTATGAAAAGGTGACCTTGATGCAGTTGTCATTTTCCTAGATGCAAACCCCATAATTAAGGAGAGCTTTGCAAAGCAACTACTCCGCACTAAGAGACAGAAGCCTGGACACCCCGACGAACCTATGAGGGTGGGGAGCCACCTCTCCTTTTACTAACATATTTAATAATAAAGCTTATTCAAACATCATGCATGAAAGCCTGCAATGTTTTTTTTGTGTGTGTGTGAATATGCATCTGTGATCACATTGTTGGTTTTAAGAACAAATAAATGATCTCAGCTCCATGTCAATAGAATTCAGAGTCCATTGTGTGTATTTCAGGAACACATGCTACATATGCAGAGGCTGGAGCAAAGGGCTCGAGAGACCAGTATGGAGAACTGGCTGAACCCTCACTGCTTCCCTCGTTGTGACCGCAGCTACGGCTACCCCGTGTAACCGGCCCGCAGTGATCCAAAGGTCCTTCTCATCTTAAGCTTTAGGCTATATCTATCACTGTAGACTAGTGTTTGAGCTTATGGTTTCAGATAGGCTATAAATTGTGCCTTCACTCTTTTCTTTATAAATAAAATAATTTTGTTTTTACAATGGATCTGAAAAAAAAAAAAAAAAAAAAAAACAGGATAACGTCTTTATTCATTTTTATTCAGGGTTTAAATTATTATAATGATTACTTAGCCTACTTTTGTGTTTGGCTGTTATAGGAATAGGCTAGGCTACTTATACACCATGGTTAAATCATATCTTTTCTTTTGACTTTTGTTGCGCTGTTTTGCCATGGATTTTAAAGAAGGCGTACGATTAAATGTAACCGCAACCTCATTGCTTTTATCAAGGAAACGGTGTAGCCTACATTTAGGCTACTAAAAACCTGCTTAGCTGATTGCAAAATCAATGCAAAGTTTTTTTTTTTTCAGGCTGAAGACAAGAATTCCGGTGACGACAATGCTGATAACGAAATGGATTGCAATCAAAGAAAAAAAAATGCGGAGGAAGCCAAGGACAAAAAAACAAAACAAAAAAAAACACGAAGACATCCACCCATCGATAGTTTAGGAGCATTGTAGATGTGTTATTTAGATGGAAAATCTAAGAATCGGTGTTTTTTAAACGAATTACCAAATTGCATTTTTTAATAAGAAACCAATAATCAACATTAAAAATAATTTGCTTTCTGATTGTGACTGTGGTTTTTCATATTGCTTGCGGAGTATTTTAGTAATATTATTGGAACGTAAACAACCTAGTTCAAACTAAAAAGATAACTTAGAAGATTCAAGGTGTCTATAAACATGCCAAGAGTTTGACCTTTACACTGCAATATCTGAAGGCCCAACAGTGACTGTTTAAAAGCACGTTAAATGTTGTATAAACCTAAAAGTTTAGACATTTGTCATCTGTCACTCATGAAACCATAAATGCCAAATAAATAGAAATACATATTTAAAAGGCTATAAAATAAAATCAGTAAGTAATTGTATAATTAAATTAAAGGTTTGGATTTTTTTCAAATATCCCTTTGCATTCAATGCAACTCTGCAAATAAACATTTAGGTTTGTTTATTTGCAGAGTTGCATTGAATGCAAAGGGAATTGTATTCATCAAAATTGTTAAACATCAGGTTAACAAATAAATAAATAAATAATGTAAAGATCATATATATTTTATATTATCCTCTATATATTTGTAAATATGATTCAGTATGACTCGTTGATATGGACATTGGAAGTGCGATTTTCTATTTAAGATGCCATTAAATAACTTTTTATTCACACTTTTTACAGATCTTTTATACTTACAAAATCGCCCATTAAAATAGAATAAATAAGAGATAATTTAAATGGACTAATTTAATTAATTATTAAATATTTATGAAAACTAATTTGAGCTGAAGCAAAAAGAAATAAAAGAAACATGTTCATTATTACTTTACTTTTTGAGTTTGAGATGAAATCCAGATTTTTATTTTACACTTTTATATCTGTAAATTGATATGATTGTTGTACCATGACACAAGGTAACTGACAATATAAACTTTCCAAAAAAAAAACAAAAAAAAGTCCACGTAAATTACAAGATTTCAAAACGTTCAAAACGCAATAATATGACGCTAAATGTGTAATATGTCGATTTTAAGGCTAAATGTTTGAGGGTAGAACTAATAGACATATATATTTGTTACCAATTTGTAATTAAAATGTACTTACAGCAAATGATCTAAAAACTCATTGGGAGGCAGTTCTAGCATTGTTTGACATGTCTAGCATGCAAATCTCTTAAAGCAACAATTTCACAATAAATACAGATTGCAATAGGACAGAATACGATTTTTTTATATATATACACAATACACAATACAGAATATTTTTGATGATAAAAAGACTTCTAAAGAAGGGTATACTGGCTGCAAACTCATCTTTTGTCTTTGAAAAAGCCTTTATCTGTGCTGCTCTCTTTGATTGTTACAGTCAGGAAGTTTGTTGTCACATCAGTAACTAAAACTTTTTCCAAATTGCTAAAGGAGGGTCTCCAAGGATCTCCCTCCTCAGGCTCTCCAAAAATGCGCGACACTGGTATTTTGGCGATAAGTGAAGGCTGTCTGCTGGTGGAATCACCATGTTCAAATGTCCTTCGTTTTGAATGATGCTTTAGGTGTTTGTGGTCAAATAGGCTTGTTTGTGGATTAGTCCTGCTGGAATGCAAATTCCACTTTGGAGAAATGTGCTGGGTACTCCTGCTCGGAACAACTCTGTTTTGTTTGTGTGAATGGGTAGCATCCATTTGCTTGTGAGATATTTTAATTCTCCCAATCATTTCAGAGCATCTCTCTTCATCTTCACCCAAACCCAACTTCGCCATTTTGGAAGGAATGCTTGCCATGGTTTCATCTGCAGCTATTTTTGCATGCCCTGGATGCAAGGAGCTTGTGTAGCCATCTGTGAACCGTAATTTGGGTTTCCGTCCTCTCTTTTTTGGCGCAAGGGTAAATGCATCAGTGCAGGGTCTTGGTGAGGATGGAGAACGATCCCTTGGTTCTGGAGGTGAATGCTTTACACTCTCCCCTCGGTTGACTGTGCTGGGAGGGAAAATGGTGGGAACCACAGCACGCAGTCCCTCTCTCGCTCTAGGGGTTATCACAGGCTCTGGACTGGGATATGCAACATGAATGCCCCTGGATGATTCATTCCTAAATTCATAACAATTTGCCTTTTCTTTAGCTTGGGCCTGCAAAAATATATGATTTTAAAAAATAAATACAAAAAAAGTATGCCCTTTTAAAAAAGGCTTGATGATATATATATATATATATATATATATATATATATAGCCTATATATTTTTTTTTTCAACAAAAAATGTGTTAAAAATCAATTTTAATAAATAAATGACAATACAATACCTTTAGAAGAAAAGTCTTCAGCTTAGGTCCTCTTTTCTTGGGTCCAAATATTTCTCTCTCACGCTCCCTGAATGAAAATACAAAAGGATGTGTGAAAATATCAGTTTTTTTGACGGCCTAATATGTATGTATGTATATGCATGTATGTATGTATGTATTTATTTCACCGCTCTTCAAAGGCAACGAAAAGGCGCGAGTCAAGGATATTTTCCTCTGGTTCCCAAGTGCTGTATCTGTGAGAACAAAAAAGTTTCACGTGATGACTGTCAATCTCTAGCTGCATTTAAACCACTGCTTTATCGGCCACTAGCAGCAGGGCTAGCAGTAAACCAGTCTGCAGTAATAGCATGTTAACCTGCCAGCTGATCTTTTTTTCTTTTTTTTTTTTTAATCAGTTTTATTTTGATAAACATGACACAATATAACATTGCTACCTGCCAGCTGATCTATGGCCTTAGCGATATTTAGCAGAGTTGACAGCCATCGCTGTCTAAAACGATAGACAGGCACGATAGACAGGATGGACATGGGCATGCATGAATTACTCACTTGGGTGACCAGCCCTTCCATTTAACGAGATATTCCATTCGACCCTGTGCGTGCCATCAGACACACACACACACACACACACACACACACACACACACGCACGCACGCACGCACGCACACAAAGAATTCGTTAGCGTGAGCCGAAGACATGAGCACATATATGCAGAAAAATGTCGATATCACTCTTATTCAACACATACCCGTCGTATTCGTCTCTTGATGATTGATTCGGCCGCGAACACCCTCTCTCCAACAGCTGATAGCTCCATGTTTACCTTCGTCTACCGTTAGCTTGCAGCAAAGCTAGCTGTCTGTGAGCGCGAGTCCAGTCCGCCTGCTCTAGCTTCAGAATTCCATACAGCCCATAATACTCTCGTGCACACCGAGACGTCATCACGTTCTTTAGCATGTTGCCTTAGCACCGCTTGTAGGTGGAAACATTTTGAGGCCGTTCATTGGCTGCGCTGTTGCTAAGTGGCCGAGACTTGCTTCTTAGTGACATATATGCATTCTTGACAAAAAATATGATAATATCTCGTCGGCTGAGCCTGCCCTGCTGAACACATATAGGATGGATACGTTAAAGTTTGATCGTCAAGACAGCAGGAAAACGTCATGATTTTTTAACAAATCTGTAAAAGCTATCATAGGCTAAATAATACAATATAGTATCCACCTGTTATGATAGGAAGAAATGTAGCCTATAGGCCAAGCATCTTTTTTTCCTCAATAGCCTATTCTACTATTCACAAAACAGTTCCGCTAAAATTTTAATAATTCCGCTAAAAGGTCTTCAATCGTCATGTCATTGTTGGGTTATTGCTCAGAATGTCATGTGTGTCCTACTGCAGAGTAATAACCTAAATGTGTAGGCTACAAACGAAATGATTCTTACAGACTAAAGAGGCGGTAATTAAACAGAATAGATCTGAGGCTATTCGTTACGAAAAACGGGCCGCAAAGCCTATTTATGTTTATTCCGTAGCCACACGTTTGCTCAAAATTATTCGAATATTTAGATTTGGTCTCCGACTGGGTCTTTCGAAAATAATAATAGTCTAATAATAATAATAATAATAATAATAGTCTAATAATATAAGTAATATATAAATAAAATAAAATAAAAAAATAAAAATAATTGTATGATGCTTTTGTGTAAGGTTTACCACACCACATTTGGCTGCCAAATGAGAATCAAAAATCAAATCGGCTAAATCGAAATAGAATTACAGCCTTTAGGCCTATTCATAGGATGGAAAACTGAAACGGCAGCGTCCGTTGATGGTTAATAAAAGAAAATGTGCAATACTGAACTACTATTTTTATATACTACAACTAAACTACTTCATATAGGCCTACTTCTATTTTAGGCTATATTTCGCCTATTAAATACCCCAATTTATTAAAAACAAACAAACAAAAAACAATGATGGTGTAATAATGTAGGCTATGCCAATAATAATAATGAATGGCTCATAAGATGACAACAAGTCAATAGTAACTTCTGGTAAAGACAACTTAAACAACGAAACATTTCATAATTATATTTTTATATCTTTATTAAGCCTCTAAGAGTTAGCTATATGCTCTTCTAAAAGTAACCTATAGTTTCCCTTACAACGATTACAGGGTCAGGTTTTAACGCTAGGCTATTTACTTTGTTTTAATTGAAAACAGATTTTAATTTCAGAGAAAATATGTAGATAATATAATATTAGGCTATATGTTATATAGCCTACTTATGTATAGGCCTATGCCTGCATAAAATGAATATAAAAATATGTATATATTTTTCTTGTAAGTGAGTCTTCCATATAGCCTATATTTCAATGAAATATTTCACATAATTATGTTGGTTTAAAGGAAGAAAAACAAAAGATGAATATATAAACAGGCTATAAATAGCTATAAAAATAGCTAGATAATATAATAGGTTATATTTTAAATAAATGAAGTAGCTTATAGAGGCCCTGCATTAAATAAATATAACAATAGGTTTTCTACTTTTTGTAATTGGATATTCCAGATAGCCTATAATTAAATTAAACAATCTCACATAATTTATGTTAGTTTAACAAGAAAAAATATGAATATAAATAGGCTAATAAATATTACTACCTAATCATTAAAATTGCATTGTACATTATTGTCAGCTAGACATGTGAAGGAAAAACAGTCATTATTTTTTATGACCCACTCCATAAAAAGGGAAGTATGTTATCGAACATTTTCCGAAAATGTTAACCGATGTGATGATATATCTAAATTACTTTATTAATAATTTCCTGGGTGAATTACAGACATTTTCACACTGTAAGCAAGAGTTTAAATGTATTATTTATAAATAAAATTTGGGCAAAGATAGGCTTATCTATCAATAAAGATAATATTGATTGATAACATGGTGCCCTGTAAAATTAAGCGTTGGATGAGCAGTGGTTCATTCGGTGTGTGAAAATTATGTAGGCTGGCCTATCCGCTGCAAAACAATAAACAAGATAGACCTATTTTGACGATTGTAAAATAATTTTCTTCAAAATAAAATCAAGGCATCGGTTTCAGTTTCAGGTTTTTTTTGTCTCTATAGGCCTATGCATTATGGTTAATATATAATATAGGCCTATAATATATAATATATATATATATATATATATATAGTTAGTTAGTTAGTTAGTTAGTTAGTGGAAGATGATTGGTGGTTTGACTACTGCAGTGCAGTTGTTATATCCGTACGCGATCTTGATCGAGCTAGAAGGTTATTGGTTCGCTCGTTTCTGGGCAACCAGCATGAGAAATTGTGCACAATTTTCAAAGCAATTAGGCCTTACCTAGCCTACTATTTTTGCTACAGACTGGAAATGTTCGTTACAGTAAAAATAAATAAAAATGAAAAACATTAAAAAACAGAAGGCCTATTCGATGTAAATGTTTTTTTTTTTTTAACATAATCATTAAATTGATTCCCAATTCCCGTTGGATTATTTAGGATCCACTAAGACTAGATATTTAATGGGACCATAGCCTAGTTATCATATAGGCCAATTTTGGATTTTAAATCGAGCGCTTTCATATATAGGCTATATATATATATATATATATATATATATATATATATATATATATATATATATATAGCCTATATATGTGTGTGTGTGTGTGTGTGTGTGTGTGTGTGTTATAATTATACAATTTATATCAACCTTGATGGATGTCGGAAATATCGTGGGAACGCTACGGTTTACAAAATAGGCTAGGCTATATGTGCCAAATAAAATTAATCTAAGCCTCGCCAGCATGTGGGATAACCTTATTAACAATATTTATTTTGGATTTTAAAGTAAATAAAAAAGAAGAAGAAATACAGTAGTCCAACTTATTCTGCTGATTAGCCTATTTTATATTTACAAGTTTCCTGAAGACGACTTCTAACATATTTGATGAGATCATATGTTATTATTTTAAAAAGTGATTAAACATATGTGGGTATTTTAAACCTAACCTCTTTTCTCGTCATCAAATAGGCTAACTTTATAAAGCGATCTTTGGAAATTTTAACCACAGCTTTCAGAACGTTCTCTCATTATCCAACGCTTTATTTTACGGACCTGTGCCCATAGCCTATAAGTAGCCTAATGTTTAACTCAAATAAATTGTATTACTTTATTATTTCAAAAGAATATGCTCAAAGCATTAATAATAACCCTGCGAAATTAACAATCGACTAAATGCGCGGCTGTAAAGCTGAATTCATAAGATGATCGCAAATAAAGTGGATGGACGAAAGGAAGCCATTTTATAACCGCAGCTAAAGCAGCTTTATCTCAGACGGTGCAGCATGAGGAAATGGTTGATTCTGTTTCATTGCTTTTCCGAAGCCCATCTTTGACATACATTTCACCATTAACCAACCCCTACCTAATTTTTGGATGGACAAATAGACTAAGCAGTCATGTGAAAAACACGTTTGCTGTCCGCCATGTTAGCGCTGAGAAGAAAAAAAAAGTCTGGTTTTATACATCAGGCTGTTCAAAGCTGAACAGTTGATCCATGATAGTAGCAAGCGAAAGATAAATCCTAATTAATATTCTAATATTCTAGCCTAGACGGTGTGTGTTAGCCTATCGATCAACCTTTGTCGGTGCATAGCCTATAGTCTTGCCGGGGTAATATGGACCGTCTTGCGCATAATAAAGTTGTCAATAGTCTAATGCTCGCATATTATATTTGGAGGACATAATCGTAGCCTATACAATAGTCTATTTTGTCTGTAAAAGCGACATTCATTCACGTTTTGGAATGCTTTATGGGGTAGGCTTACGACTACTGCCTAAATGCCTGTGTAATTGTTTAAATGTCAGCGCTGTTTTAGGGGTTCTTGGGGTTCTCGCCACATGTCTTAAGTAAAATGCTGTGTAGGATAATCTGGGCTCAACCGTAAATCTTATAAACAAAATGGAAAATGCATTCGAAGCCGGGATTAAAGTTTCGCTCTTGCTTTCCCTGGTCTGCTTTAAGTGCCTGATAGTTGCAGGGAATTTCTTTTTATGGGTGTAGAGGCAATAGCTGAAAGCAAGATTTTAGTTTTCTTAGAAAGGCCTATCCCTGTTTATGTTTCTTGTAGCAAGTTGAAACATGACATCTCTTGTGAAAATGAATCCAACGTCAAAATTCTTGACAGACCCTAATGTTTTAAATTGGATGATTTACGATCTCGATAATATCCAAATGTAGGCTATGGTATAGGCTACAGTAGATAAGCTTAACGCATATTTATACACTAAAGTCATACTGTAGCCTACTTTTTTATAGAGAGGTTTTAAGTTAGGCTTTGACTATAACGTAGCTTTGAAAAGTGAGACAAAACTGCTCCAAAAGACGTGCCAAATTTTTAGCGGATGATTGTAACTGTATGCGGAATTGCCATGTTTCTTTTTATTGAATCAATTAACTGTGACAATAGGCGAACCCCGTCAGCTAATGATACTAATAATAAAGTAAAAACACATGAGTTACACTTAAAATATGAGTTACTCCAAAACACAAAAGTCTTAAGTGTCAATCACCTCCCTGCTCATCAAGGGTTGAGTTCAGTCTGATATTGATATCTTATGCATTTGCATGATAGTAATGATGCTTTGCTATCTCTCACATGGCCTATCTGTTAGCTCGTCTAACATCAGTGCAAAACTGCAAATGGAACTTATTCATCATCACACACCAAAAATGTACTCAAAAATATAAAATAAAACTTTTAATATGCTTAGACAAACCTTAAAACACATTTAAATTGACTTTTTTTTACAAGGACTATAAAACAAATATCAGTAGAAAACATTTCCTAGCATTACATGTGTGGTAAGTGCTCATCCTTATAGTTTAGCCTTCTGAAATAACGGCACTTCAAATAGCTTTGAGCTAAAATGAAACAAGCTATTATAACAGGAAAACCTGTTTAGTTTATTTTGTTTTATCCCTAACATGGAATAGTTAAATGTATGAATTTGAAAATCAATTCATTTTTTTGAATGCAGTCTGAAACTATCAAAATTTACACTAGATTATTTCAAAATAGTCAGGCAAGATTGAGGACTTGATTAAACATGCTTTACATGTTTTACAAATTCACAGTAAATAGTCAGTAGTCGTTATAGACTTTATATCCATCATATATTCCTAAACTTAACATACTCCTTGAATGTCACTGTGAGACAGTTTGCTGTGACATCAGTGATTATTATATTCCCCAGAAAAGGAGTAAAGTTTGGAACAGATTTTTTCATTTCTATCTCTACTTGTCCTGGTGTGGACACCACTTCTTTCCCAGTTGCTATATAGTTTCCAATCTGAGAAGGTGCAGAAATGTTTCTCTCTTCTCTCGACCTTACACAGCTGAGGTCTATGGGTTCATCTTGGATGAAGTCCAGGATTTCAAAGTCATGTACGCCAGAGTGCTTATGGTTATTGGAGTCTGTGGTGCCATTGCAAGAGTGAGATAAGTTAGTATTTAGTGCACTTATACTCTGAGAACTTAAGAACATCTTAGCCTTCCCTCTACCACTATCTGCCTCAGAGCAGCAACGCTTTTGAGGGAAGGTTTGTGGACCATATTGGGTAGATTGGGTGCCTCTTTGATCATTCATATCAAAAGGCAATTGAGTCAAACTGGTTTTGGTTGTCAGTTTCAAGGGTTGTTCATCAGATGGATGCTCTCCGGTGCTGCCAAGCTTCTTTGACTTGTTTGGTTCAAATACTACGGAGCATGCTTTTTTAGGATTGTCCGCCCTACAAGATGATAGTCCACTGGAAAGCCTCAAACAAGCAGACCCAGCTTTACTGTCCTTTTTTATCACTTTCACAAGACTTTGCTTCTTTGTGTGTTTTATCTTCTCCGTACTCTCGTCCTGTGCTTGCCTTTTTTTCTTAGCATCAGCCATTCCCTTCTTAATTTTAGCAGTCTGTGTGCCATTTTCCATGTACTTGCTCATGACAATGACAATGCGCCCGTTTTTATTCTTGTTCTTCACAATCTTCAGTTTTCTGCTTATTCCATTGGCAGGTGCTGTGTCCTCCTTTGCATTGTTTGCGGTAACGTTTACGTCATCGCTACTGTTTAGTTTAGAAAATGTTTTCAACTCCATTGTAATATTCCTCACTTTACTAACGCATTTATGCTGTAGAGCTGGAGATAAATTCCATTCCTTGTCAATCAACTCAGGAACTTTTGTCTCTTTGAGCCTCTGATATAGGGAGTCATACATTTTAGGGTTTGGTTGATAGTGGTGGTGTTTCTTGCTGTTGAGCTGGTAGTAGTGCTTCTTTTTCCCATTTGTTCGTGCATTTCCCTGCTTGTCTTTTGGTTTGGGCTGGTAGGGATGGTGCTTCTTACTGTTAAGCTGGTATTGCTGGCTTTGAACCAGGTCTGAAGTTGCTTTGGGTTGGTTATCCTCATCCTGAGACACACCCTGAAGGTCTGTAAGAACACTAGATCTTCGGGCAAATGATGGTACCTTGGAAATTACACAAGTATTGACATGACTTTCACAGAAGTTAATTAGGTACATTGTATTCATGACATATTGTATTACCTGCAGGAGAAGGTGTTTTGGTTTTGGCCCTCGTTTGCGATAGCCCATTAACTGTTCTTGTCTTTCCCTGAATAGAAACGAGTTTTAGATTTGACAAAGTCATGATAGAAATAAACACATGACACAAATATTGAACTTTTGATTTATTCAGACCATTGTCCCATTATGGGGCATGTCTGTTTTGTGTATTATTTAAATATGCACTTAATTTGCCCACCAGTGGCATTACTTAAATCTGATTACATAAACTAAAGAACATTCTGTGTTGGGTCAGACAGCACACACACCTTGTTTACTAATTTGGTGGACAATCCCAGTTAGAAAGAAACAGTTAACAAAAAAGAAAATCAGAAAGATGACAAAAATCATGAAAAATATATTCTGTCCCATTAATATCAATTACACTGCTATTTGACGGATATTTTGACAGGCTTTTCAGGCTTAGGCTATATTATTTGTTTATCTCAAACTATGTCCATAAGCTGTAGAGAAATGGGCCATTAGCTCTTTTTCCATCGACCTTCTATAAAAAAATAATGCAAAAACCTAATTAGACGACCTAAAACGATTTTATACTCAAGGGGCGCGTGCAATTACTCCAGAGAGAATTCCTCGTCACGAGCGAGACCGCTAATGGCGCACGCAGATGCCAGTCAAATGGGATGAATACCCGACAAAAATGTGTGCGGAATTTCGAGGAGGCTGAATGCCTGTGTGTGTAGCCACGAAAAATGTCAATTTGTAATGCAAAATACAGACAATTAGAGTGTGTGTACACCTCGCCTGTAAGCTTAAAGGTGGAGATATCTTAAAGCGAAAACTGTCAGCCCCAGACGAAATGAATAATAGTAGGCTACAATATTGAAACAACGTTTGTTTATGCTACATGGTTCCGCACGGATTGCAAGGCGTCTCATTTTCTGGCCAAGCCTAAACATCCTTTAATGGCTGTGTACCGCGCAATTAAATTCAGTCACACAATTCAGGCAAAATACATGGCGCGCCTGCGCACAAGTTCTCTCCCGCTCTTGTGTGCTCCCCCTTCTGTCACTGAGAGAGAAACTGAAAAAGAATGAACACGAACGCAGCAGTAGTGAAAGCATCTTCCCTCCTTTCCCCTTTCGGCTGTACAAGGTCAGAGCGCCAAGCAAAGCGCATTGGTCTTACCGGTTTTGGAAAGCGACGAGAAGTCTCGGGTCCAGAATATTTTCCTCTGGCTCCCACGTGTTATATCTAGAGAGAAGAAAGGAGGTGGGGAAGAGGGGGAGACCAGAGAGGCATGAATAACCAGCTCTCTCAACCGAACTAGTAGGCTAGGAGGCTCTAACAAGGTCCTGTTGAACGATCCGATTCAAAAATATTAAGTAAAAAATACTGTTAACTGTTTGGTAAGCTACTGTTAACATCGTTAGCATGCATTAAAAGAACCGTATTTAGCATTAAGCTTAAATACGAAATGATTTACCAGAAAATACATTATTATTAAAATCCCCCCTCACATAGACACTGAAATTGCACAGCAAGCAAGTGACATCTTGAAGGGAAACTTACTTGGGAGACCAGCCTCTCCACTTGACTAGGTACTCAAACCTTCCCTGCAAATATCACATTAAACACAAGCAATTAGAAATTAAAACGAAGCCTACAATTATTCAGAATTTGGGAAACAAAACCATACTTCTGTGTTCTCGTTGTTAAAATACAAACATTAGGCTACTTGCACGTTTAATACGCTTACAACGATAACAATGTAGGCCTATGTGTTAAGAGAAAACCGCAGACCTTTCTAATGCGTTTCTTTTCGATGCTTTCCACCGCGAAGACGTGCTCACCCGCGGCGGGCAGCTCCATTTTCAGCGCTCGCTGGAATACTTCTCAGTGCCCGCGCGATCGCTTCTCAAGAGAGACTCAGTTTTAACTCAAATGAGTAGTACAACGTTCTTCATGCAAATAGCTATGTGATTGACGTCACACTTAGAAGGGGCGGTGTAGAGGCTGGTCAGAGGCTGTGCCGCGGGTTTACCGAATGAATAAAGAGTCGTTATAGCAGCCCTACAGGTCCGGGGCGAGAATTCTTCCTTAATGACGCAAAGTAGGGAACAATCGTGGCAATTAAACCATTTTTTAAATCATGTTTGATTACTTCGTCCTTTGTCATTTAGCAGTTTCGGGTGTCTGACAGGCTAAATCATTTTAAAACATTTCAAAAAGTTTAAAACGTGATATTCTGTCTAGGGAGACATATTCATCCTAAATAGGTTAGCTATTTAATGTTCTGTCTTAATTTGGGAAAGGTCTTAGTTCGGGAAAATTGCATCAAGAGGATACAAATTATTTCGTTGTTTGGATACAAGTTGCCTACATTAGACTTTAATCAACAAAATGTAGTTGTTTAGACTAATTCAGAGCACATTACTGCGAGTTTACTGCAAATATAGGCTACAATATGTAGGTCACAGTGGTTGGTCTTCAAAGCCTATAGCACTCAACTAGCTGATGGCATTTTCATCTGACATCTGCTTTCTGACGGCCAACGGCTGCTGTAGGACCTGTGAAAAAAACTGCAGTGGCAAACGAACGTGTGAAAACCCTGGGTAATGCTTACTCATTCACTGCATTCACTGTAGCCAATGTGCCACAAAGGCTGTGCGTACAATCTTAAGAAATCTCTCTCTCTCTCTCTCTCTCTCTCTCTCTCTCTCTCTCTCTCTCTCTCTCTCTCTCTCTCTCTCTCTCTCTCGTTTGCGCGTGCGTGGGTGAGTGTTTGCGAGAGGTGTGCGAGCGTCTGAGTGAGTGTTGACGGTGAACTTTCTGTAAGTTTTTTCCTTACATCTCTTTTTTTCTTGCTTGTTAGTCTGGCGTTTTTGTGTCAAGTGTTGCTGAAATGGGGACACACTCTGATGGTTTGTCATTTTTAACTGCAAGGCATGGATGCAAATGCATGCCGGACGAGTCAATCTCAGTTGAAAATGTCTTAAATGCAATTGGAGATGATTTGGGTGCTCGTAACATCTTATCGGCATCGAGAATGAATAGAGCCATCGTTGTCTTTCTTAAAGAGGAGTCGATGGTGGATGGTTTGGTTGAGCGTGGTTTGTCTGTCGGGGATGTTTTCTTGCCGGTTTTGCCGCTATCTAATCTGGCGAAGAAGGTATTGTTGTCTAACGTACCCCCGTTTATATCTAACGACTCATTAGAGCGTTTACTTGTTCGCTACGGCAAACTAGTGGGACCTATAAAGATGATTCCTCTTGGCCTAAAAAACCCTGAGATGAAACATATAATGTCTTTTAGGCGCCAAACACATATGGTGTTGAATGCTGATTGTCAGTCTTTAAATGTCTCCGCAAAGATGACTTTACAAGGCAGGGATTACACAGTTTTTATCAGCACAGAATCGATGAAATGTTTCAATTGTGGCAGATATGGACATGTAAAGCAGGCATGCCCATTAACTGTTGAGGCTGTGAGTGCAGTTGAAAATGAGGATGAACCTGCAAACGTTAATGTACATCAAGTAACTCCTGAAAACTATAGTGCAGGTGAGAACATCAATGGAGAAAATGAAGAGCAAGTTGAAATGATGACTTTGTCTGGTGATGGAGAACAACAAGTTGAACCTGAAGTACAAAGCAATGTGAGTGCAAATGAACATAATGTTGATACAGATGCACCTTTGAACGATGGAATTGGAAATGGATCTGTAATAGTTACTGCGGATAGAAATGAATTGGTTGATTCTGATGGACACATTAAGATTGCAGGGGAGACTCAAAGGCTAGTTGAAAATTTGTCACAGAATATTACAGATTCACCATTAGAGCTAGAACAGGGTGAATCTCAGTCGATTGATTATGATAGTGCAGATAGTGCTTCATCGGATGAAATGTGTGCAACTACAATGGATTCTCAAGGGAATTATGAAGGGAAAGCCTCCAGTGCTAAACTGAAGCCTTATTATTCTGTACAGCAGATTAATAATTTCCTTGATGCCACTTTTAATCAGAGAAGACCTAAACTAGAGGTTTTTTTTCCTGATTTACAACTTTTTGTCGAATCCGTTACTATGGCTATGAGAAAAGCTACACTTGAGGAAATTGACCAGCCTAAACGTTATAGACTTAAAAAACACATGAGTGCTGTTAAGAAAAAATTGAAGAGTGGTCATAAGAAATAACAATATAATCATGATTCCCTATGCATTTATTTCTTTTTTTATTTATTTTCTTTGCCCCCTTTTTATTTTCCATATGACATTTTTTAATATCGGGACCTTTAATATCAATGGTTGCCGG
This sequence comes from Pimephales promelas, assembly GCF_016745375.1. Next base: position 4,264,811 of record NW_024121188.1, read on the forward strand.
GGCACAGCAAAGAGAGCTGCTTTATTTGATTATATAATTTTTAAAAAAGCAGATATAATATTGCTTCAGGAAACCCATACAGACCTACAAAATCAGGCACACTGGGTTAGAGATTGGAAGGGATATGCTTTATTGAGTCATGGAACAAATTTAAGTGCAGGTGTTGCCATGCTCTTTTCGTCTCGTATTGGTAATCAACCAATTATGGTAGAAATTATGCCCGGTAGAATTTTGCGTGTAGATATTACTCTTGGTGAAATTGATTATACTTTCTTCAATGTTTATGCACCAAGTGTTGGTCAGGAGCGTGTAATTTTCTTTGGGAAACTTTCTGATGCTTTGTTACAGTGTCCTCAAGATAATGTTGTTGTAATGGGGGGGGATTTTAATTGTACGATAAATGCATTTTTAGATCGGAATCATGATGAACCCCATCCATTATCTGCTGGAATTTTGAAAAACCTGATTGATTACCATGACTGTGTTGATTTGTGGAGGGTGGCTTTTCCCGGGGTTAGACAATATACTTGGTTAAAGAAAAATTCGAATACATTGTCTGGAGCCAGATTGGATCGTTTCTATGTAAGAAAAAGACACAGAGATAGGTTCTTTAATAGTTGTATTTCTCCTTCCTTTCTCTCTGATCATCATTATTGTTCAGTATCTGTTTCTGTTGTATCTTCTAAAATATATAAATCACAGTGGCATTTTAATAATAGACTTTTACAAGATCACAATTTTCTTCAATCTTTCACTATTTTCTGGGAATCTTGGAGAGAAGAGAGAAATAGATTTCAGTCCTTAAGTCAATGGTGGGATATTGGCAAAGTCCATATAAAAATCTTTTGCCAACAATTTATTGCTCAAAGTATCGGAAGCTTAAAAGAAGAAATGAAGATTCTTGAACAAAGCATCCTTGAACAAAGTGTCAGAAATGTTCGTGATGGCTTAACTTCTGATGATCACATCACAGAGAGCAAGCTTCTGTTGAAAAATTTGTTGGAGGAAAGAGGAAAATTTGCTTTTTTAAGAACTAGATTTTCCCAATTTAATGAAATGGACATGCCCACCACTTTTTTTTTCGGACTTGAAAAAGAAAAGCCAAGGGAGCAGCAAAAACAATTTCATCAATTGAAACTTCCAAATGGCCGAGTGACAACGGATCAACGAGAGATTCAGTCTCATGCAATTTCTTTTTATGAGGACTTGTATTGTTCTGACCAGTGTGATGTTTCAACAACAGACCAATTTTTACAGGATTTGCCAAACATCTTAGAGGACGAAAGGATAAAGCTTGATCAACCTTTGACCTTCTCTGAGGTTTCACAGGCTGTCCAGGAGCTGAGCCTCGGGAAGTCACCTGGGTTGGATGGACTGACAGTGGAATTTTTCAAGTCTTTTTGGAAACTAATGGGCCAAGATTTTTATGATGTCCTGCGGGGATGCATTAATGGAGGGATTTTGCCTTTAAGTTGCCGGAGAGCGATGTTAACACTGATCCCCAAAAAAGGAGACCTTGGATGCCTAAAAAACTGGAGACCAGTTTCACTGTTATGTGTTGATTTTAAAATCTTGTCGAAAACATTGACTAACAGACTTAAACAACATATGGCAACCATAATCCATGTGGATCAAACATTTTGCATTCCTAAACGGTCAATTTTTGACAATTTATTTCTGGTGAGAGACATCATTACTATTTCAAAAAGAAACAAGTTGGACATTGGTTTGCTGTCCTTGGACCAGGAGAAGGCTTTTGACCGAGTAGACCACCAATACTTGTTTAAGACTCTGGAAGCCTTTGGATTTGGTCCATACTTTGTATCTTGTATTAAGCTGCTGTATAGTGATATTCATAGTATGCTTAAGATTAATGGATCTTTGACTAGATCTTTTTCAGTTACTAGAGGCATAAGACAAGGTTGCCCCTTATCAGGCCTTCTATATGCGATATCTATAGAGCCGCTTCTAGTTATTCTGAGGAAACAGTTATGTGGTGTTTCTCTTTTTGATTCCCCTGAAATTGCCCCCATAAAACTCACTGCTTATGCGGATGATGTAACGTTAGTTATAAAAAATTCTGAAGATATTAACAAGTTAACATCTTGTTTAAATAATTTTCAAAAAGCATCTTCTGCGTGCATTAATTGGGAAAAATGTACATCTTTTTTCCTGGGGGATTGGCAAACTTTTGTACCTCCAAAATTACCAAAACAATGTAAATGGGGCAGGGATGGTTTCAAAATGCTTGGAGTTTACTTTGGGAATGATCTATATGTAAATAAAAATTGGGAGGGGTGGTTGATCGTGTTAATGAGACTTCAGAGATGGAGATGGCTACTTTCGCAGCTTTCTTTTTAGAGGAAGATGCTAGTCATTAATAACTTAATTGCCTCAATGTTGTGGCATAGTTTACTGTTCTGGACCCTCCTAAAAGATTGCTCAAAAGTGTTTCAAAAAGCATTGGTAAATTTTTTTCTGGGATGGATGTCATTGGCTTCCTCCAGGAGTCCTTTATCTCCAGTGGCAGAGGGAGGTCAGGGGCTTATACATCTGGAGTCAAAGATCTGGCAATGAGGATGCAAACATTGGCAGAATTATTGTATAGTTCAAAATGATGTGCCTGGGTGTTTTCTGGGAGATCTATACTTAAAGATATTGGTGGAATAGGTATTGACAAACAACTATTCCTTATGAAGAAAACTTTTGTTAAAAAGTTTTCTGATCTGTCTTTTAGTTTCTATGTCTCAGTGCTCAAATCATGGGAATGTTTTGAAATATCAAGAACTGTTGAGGAGCATTATGGTGTGGAAGAACCTATTTTTTTTAATCCCCTTTTTGAACTTCCAATAAATGTACCTCAATCTTTAATCAATAGATTTTTGAAAACTGGTGTTACTAAAGTTATTGATTTGATTGATTTAAGTAGGGGTCAATGGAGAACTGCACAGTCCCTTGCTGATCAAGTTGGATTGATTTCTCTTAGAATAATAGAGGGATTTGTTAGGGTTTTTAAATCCTCCATTCCTCTATCATTTGCTCAATTTGTTGATCATGTTTTGGTGGATGGTGTTGAATGGTTGAATTTTCCGCAGTTAAAGGTGTTTCCTAAAGAATGTGGCATTGATGATTCTGTTCATATTCCCTTATTAAAGGGTTATGGAAAATTGTTACTTGATTGTATAGGGAAAAAAACATTGTATCATATATGTGTTAAAACTTTGCATGTGAGTCAATTGAAAGGGAGAGTGGATACTAAATGGAGATCTCATCTCTCTATATCTGAAGATATTTTTCCATCTTGGAGACTTTTGTATAAACCTCCAATTTCTAAGAGATGTGGGGATCTTAATTGGAGATTAATCCATTGTATCCTAGCTACAAATCAGTTTGTTGCAAGGATGAATGAAAATGTTACATCAAATTGCCCTTTTTGTGATGCTTTGGATACTGTTTTTCATATGTTTTGTGACTGCCCTAGACTTGATCCTATTTTTGTAATGCTGAAAAAAATAATAACAAAATTAGGGTTCCTGTATACTAATAGTTTATTTATTTTGGGATGTCATTATAGGAAATCTTTACGAGAACAATGTGTAATTGCTAATTTTGTCATAGGTCAAGCCAAATTAGTAATTTTGAAATCTCATCAGGAAAAAAATGCAGGAAGAGATATTTGTATGGTGGCGGCTTTCAGATCCTTAGTGGAAGCACGAGTGGTTATAGAATATACATATTACAAGCATGTTAATAATGTCCCTTTCTTTAAATGGAAATGGGGAGTTAAGGAAGCACTGGTTACAGTGAATGAGTATGGGTTTTTGGTTTTTAATTGGTAATGAATGCTTATTTATTCAGTGTTTTATAATTGAATGGAATATAAATGTGCATTTGTTTTTTTTTGTTTTTTTTGTTTTTTTTTTGTTTTGAAAGTGTAAAGTAAATGTGATTGTGAAGGTTTAATGTTTTTGATCTACATCTACATTTTTTAACTATGTAGAATAAAGGGATGATAAAAGTCAAAAGTCTCTCTCTCTCTCTCTCTCTCTCTCTCCTCTCTCTCTCTCTCTCTCTCTCTCTCTGTGTGTGACTTTGCGGCCACAAAACGGTACAAATCTTCAGAAAAATTCAGCATGATAAGGGTTAACTGCAGGCGGCAATTCTCAGCCTATTGCAGAGAGGCACGACTACCTTTCCTTATAAGGCAGTGACTCCTGAATAGCTGCGAAAAGCCTTGAATATGTTATTAAATTAAACATTAGTAGCCAATGTAGTCACTGACATTCTGCAGTTCAAATGAGACAAAGAGTTTTAAAATTTTATCTTCTATTGAATCTTGTGCAGGACGACGAATTGTAGCATTGCAAACATAGTTTAATCGCACGAACCCATCTGTGTAATTTTACCGGAGATTCTGTTGTGTAAAATAAAGTTTAACCAATGCAATTAGCCAATTTTAGCATAGATAATCTCTTGAGATAGCCTACTTGGTTCATTAAAGAACAAACAGTTTTAACCTGCCGATCTCTGGTGCTCATATGTGAGATGTTACTGGGCTAATTTAAATCATAATGTTAAATAAGAGTTGAGTCAAGTCTTTCTCATATGTGCCTCAAGTACTAGTTTAGGATGGGCTGCACTTAGCAAAATAAAATCAAAGTAGGCTAATGTAGCCTAACATCACCGCAAACAACTGTGGCTTCAGATCCAAGAGAATTACCTCTCTGATTATGCCGGTGCGCATAAAACTTTGAATGCAACGACATATTTCGTTCTATCCTGTTCCCTGTCGGCGCACTGTTTAGATGTATTTCACGCTTACAATGAGAACATTAAACATTGTTTAAAGACTTTTCAAAAAGAAGCAGAACCTCTCTGGGTTGAATGATTCGATCAAGGGATGTTTTTAAGAATGCATTGTCAGATCTTAAATCCTTGACGAAGTTTCTGCTGCCTTCGAATGTAGGCTATAACGTTGAATAGGCTATGCGAAACCTACTTGTCGCAATTATTAAAAAGGTTGTAATTAAGGCACATAGAGCCTGACAGTTTTGAACTCGAGTTTGGCAGGTTGTTTTGTGGTTTTATAAAATGCATGACACCGCGCAGTCTCAACTCTTAGCAGTCATTAAAATATCATACAAACTCTTTAAAGAAATTGCCGGTGTTTAGCCAATTGAAACATGTTAATAAATAGATCATCTTGCAGCCTCATGTAACATCAAAACATGCTTCGACTTTTTCATGATTTTTTTTTAACATACTGCCCTGCTGAGCAAATATTCTAGACAACGCGAAAAGACACAATTTGGGGGACTTGTGTAGCAGTTTTTCCTGCATTTTCCTCTCCTTAAGAAAAGTGCAGACAACAAAAATATCTTTAAAAATAAATAAAGAGCATGTAATAAACAGCCTCCATCAGACTTAGTTTAAAATTATAGCTTTGGTTGTAACTCATCAGTCAACACTATTATATTACACCACAGTGACTATAAAGTTCAGCATTGAGCGAGCATTGAACTTGAACAGATTCATTCAAATGGAATGTTGCTGACTTTTATGAAATTAAACTAAAGATAGAGGTGGGGTAGTGGATGAATTACAACAGAAGTGTGTGAGGAAATGTTTAACTGATAGATCAACCTCTAAAACATTTGTTTGGAACTCATTTGGCTTGCTCACACACTGTAAAAAAATATTTTCGATATTTCGATATAAAAAAAAGATTTGTTATCACAACATTTTTTCTTTTGTCAAATCAACTTAAATAATTTATTTAGTTGAGATAACTTATTATTTTGAGTTTCTGATGATTCAATTAATCACCTTCGTTGTATTAATTCACTTTTTCCAGTTCAATCAACTTAAATTTTTTAAGGCAACCAGGTTACTTACTTTTTTAAGTTAAACCAACAATAGTTTTTTTTTTTTTTTACAGTGATACTATTTTGGGTAAAAAATGCGTAGTACTTTGGTTCAATCAGTCATGCAGGTTGAATACAACCAAAGCTGTGGGAAAATGACAGTTTATAATATTTTGAGAATTAATTTGATATCACCATCAGTCTGTCTACCAATGTTTAATTCATGAATAATCATTGAACACCTATCACACATATATTTAAAAAAAAAAAAAAAAAAAAAAAAATCATTATCTCTCCCTCAGCTAATATTTAACAAATGAAAACTTTGTTGTACAGGACCTACATATGTTTTAGAAGGGTTTGTGCCCTTTATATTTACAGTTTTTCTCAATTGCTTAAACACTATAACCAGGCTTTTGAACTAAAATTTCAAAACAAGCCATTTATCAAAAAGCACACCCATTTCCCTAAACTATAAACACTATTCCCTGTTTTGACACATTAGTCAGAATTGTTGAACTGTCACTGCAAAACTCTACACACAAATCCCTTAATTTCTCATTGCCTAGACCATGCGGTCATTTAGAAAGCACTAGCATTCAATATTGTTCACTCAAGTCAGCATAGTTTTAGCTCAATTAGCACACCATTACCCAGATAAAAACACTAAGAGTCGCAATTTAACACACACCACTCAGAACTTTCAAGATACCTAAAAGTGTCAGGCGCAGTTCATCTGATTTTTGGAACAATGGATCCACAAATAAATGAAGGAAGAGGTCGAGGAGGGAGCGGAAGAGGATATGGTGAAAGAGGAGGAAGAGGAGGAAGAAGAGGAAGAGGAGGATGTGGTGAAGGAGGAGGAAGAGGACGTGGTGAAGGAGGAGGAAGAAAAGGAAGAGGAGGATGTGGTGAAGGAGGAGGAAGAGGATATGGTGAAGGAGGGAGAGGAGGAAGAAGAGGAAGAGGGGGACGTGGTGAAGGAGGAGGAAGAGGATATGGTGAAGGAGGAAGAGGAGGAAGAAGAGGAAGAGGAGGATGTGGTGAAGGAGGAGGAAGAGGATATGGTGAAGGAGGAAGAGGAGGAAGAAGAGGAAAAGGAGGACGTGGTGAAGGAGGAGGAAGAGGATATGGTGAAGGAGGAGGAAGGGGACATGGTGAAGGAGGGAGAGGAGGAAGAAGAGGAAGAGGGGGACGTGGTGAATGATGAGGTAGAAGAGATGGTGGTGGAGGAGGAGGAGACAAGCAGTCTCGGATGAAATTAGAGCCACTTTAGTTGATCATGTCCATGGCATGACTATGAGGGAGGCTGGACAACGAGTACAGCCTAATTTGAGTCACTTCACCGTCGCCTCCATCATCAGAACTTTCAGGGAGAAAAACAGGCAAAAAGGGGTGGATCAGGCATGCAAGAGGATTTTAACCCCGCTGCCGGGCTAGGGCTAAAATAGACTTTGATGTGGATGTGATTCTCTGGCTTGACCCAGACCAAAGACAGGAGGCTGAGGCAGAATTTGTGTGTGTGTGTGTGTGTGTGTGTGTGTGTGTATTGTACTGTGTAGTATATGAATGAATAAAAAATGTGCCAATGTATCCATTGGTTGTGTCTTTTGTCATGTGAAAAGGTTTGTGAGGAGGGGAACCACAAGTACTGTAACATAACTTACCAGTTTTGGAAATGTTGTTTTGAATTTATTGCACCAGTGTGTTAGACTATGTTGTAATGTGTGTTATTTTGAGGGCTTGTGTGTCCTGTCTGAGGGCAAAGTTTGTTTTTTCAGCAAGAGTGAATGGTTTTGAATTTAGAGTTTCATTTTGACCTGAAAATAGGTTGTTTAGGAAACTGGGTGAGACGTTATGGATTTGTGTTTACTGTTTTGAGAATAAGAGGCATAGTTTCAAGAAATGTGTTTAAGCAATCGAGAAAAACTGTAATACAGTCTATAGCTTAATAACATTACCAGAGTATGTTGTCACATTGTGATGTTAAAACCTGACTTCTTTCATTCTTTCAAATATATATAAAAAAATAATAAATTAAATAAATGAATGAATTAATTATTTTCTTTTATTCACTAATTTCTCATATATTTCAAGTATATTTTTTATTTTAAATGCCTTAAACATTTTCTTCCATTTAAGTATAATACCAATGTTAAAGTGTGACATATTTTTAACTGATGTATCTGTTTATCAGTTGCATGTTTTTTTTAAGTTCCTTTGTCTAAAAAGGACTGAATAAATCAGAATAAATGTACTGTGGTGAGAAAGGTCACAATGACAGTATTGATTATCTGAGTCATTAAACCTCAACACCTATTCACTCCTAATGAATCTATTTGCTGAGGTTTTGTGAATAGACAATAGGTATCAACACGTCTTACTAATGAGATCTTAACAGACAGTGAGGTGTGTGTGTATGTGTGTCTTTGACCCCACTTGTGTAGACTTTTATGAGCTTTTCATGTCTCTATGGTTGCTCCTGGCTCCTTTTTTGTGTTGGGGTGTATGTATGGGTTTTTCAGTGGCTGGGGTCTTAAATGTGTCAAAAGAATAGGAAAATATTGTGATATTCCCCGGTTCAAATTAAGTTTTACCCATCCAATAATGGGGCCAATTTAAAACTGAAATGTAATTTTATAAGTACATTTAATTCCCCTGTTAACTTCTGTATGAGCTGTAAAGTAGTTCTCGTATGTTTTGTCGTCCTTTAGGCAAGACAGTCATGTCAGCAAAAAAAAAAAAAAAATCGATATAGCTTTAGTCATGTCAAGTTGCCTTCATTTATATAGCACTTTCAACAATATGGATTGTTTACACAGTTAATGTTGGTAAGTTTTTGGTTGGTAAGTTAATGTAAGGTAAGTTTTTTTTTTTTTTTTTCTCCAGTCAACATGCATTTTGTTTATCTAATGTCAATCCGCTTTGTCAAGTTGTGATGTAAGGGATACTATTTCTGGGTCCAAGCCTCTTAACTCAACAGCCATTTATGAGCACTGTTGATTCATTTCACACATTTAAGCTAAACTTTTTAAAAGTTATGGTTAATGCAGTCTACGGACACAGTATAATAATAATGTTGACAATTTATAAATTTGAATTACTCTCTGGCCATTCGTTATGAAGATAAAGGTTAGGAGGATCATTATTATTTTGGTAGTATTACAACACCATCAGTGTATAATATCACCATTTGCTGTTTGTTGAACGCAGTCGAGCCTCACTTTAACAAAGATTTTGCTTCTTTTTTTTTTTTTTTAAAGAATGATGGACAAGAGAAAATAAAATTGTGCCAACATAATACCACGATTTCTGTCGATTGAAATTTCAAAATTAGTTCTCAGAAAATTACTAAAAGTAATATAAAAAATTCACAAGCTAAATTATGAACTTTTATTTATATTAAAGAAGTAAATAAATAGAGGTTGATATTTGGTAGCTGTGTGATGTCAGGTGAATTGTCAGTGTATTACAGTAAGTGGCCATTGATTTCCTTTTTTTGTTGTGAATGAGATTAGATGAACAACCCAATCTCATAAGAAAACATGAGTATGTTACAAATCAGCTATTGCGTATGGATTTACAGTAAATGATCTGATTCGTACAAAATTGTATTATTTTATGAAATAAGTAAGCAGGTTCACTCTCTAGGTCCATCCCTAAACTGTCAGTGTGGTGTAAGCAGCAGATTGTACAAAAATGTAAAAATAAAACAAATTTGCCACCAAGCCACCAATATGTAAAATAGTTACAGATTATACAACTGTGTTGGCTCCTCCCTCCCATATTTCGCTTAGAACACCCTTCTCTTCACAGATCTTATTTAAACAAACACACCCACTCTCCCTCACTCTCTCTTTCTCTCTGTAGGTGTGTTAATAACACATTTAGTGGTATGGAGCCAAGGGAAATGTGGAGTAATCAGCAGCCATGTTAGTGTGCAGAGAGCAGATTGAGGCTCTAATAAAGCTTAACTCTCGTTGTCACAAATGCTCTGGAACGCTGAATCTCTCACACACTCCCTTTCTCTCTCCACCTACCCACCCCCCAACACACCCACCCATCATACGCCTACAATTTACTCATCCATCACCATCAGCTCTCTCTCCCGTTTCCCTCCATCTTCTGCTTCTCTGTGTAGCATCTCCTGTTTTCTCCTCCTTTCCTGGCCCCTCTACATTTCTCTTTTGTCTTCTCAGACCCTCCTCCTCTTCACTCAATCAATCTCTCTCTCTTTCTCTTCACCAACAAAATATATGTTTTTATGACCATGTAAAATGCAATATGGTTTCTATGAAATACATTATAATGCAAGCAAGGATGTGTGTGTGTGTGTGTGTGTGTGTGTGTGTGTGTGTGCGTGTGTGTGTGTGTGTGTGTGTGTGAAAGAGAGAGAACTTATGTGAGTTTCTGTGTTAACCGGTGCCAAATCAGGGTTGGGTTACACACTGTTAGTTGTGAAGAATCTGAGCTGAAGCCAGGGCAGGCCTTTCAGCCCCTCTCAGGCCTCTGCAGGCACTCTCAGATCCATATTTCATATTTAAAAGAATAGTTTACTCCAAACAGACACATTCTGTAATTATTTATTCTCAGTAGCAATCCATTTTCAAACCAATTATTTTTCCATGCATAAGAATAATTATTTATGCAGCTCTATTCAACACAGATATTTGGTTAGGTCATTTGTCCAAACTGGAACAGATCATATACATTGTTCACCAGACATCAAATTTAAAGCCACCATGACATCAATATTGACAAATTAAAATCAAGTCCTACCCTTTATCCTATGTAATCTGCATAATAAATAATAATAACAGTAACACCGAATACTTCTTTAATTTTATGTTGTTGTTGTTGTTGTTTTATTTTTTTCTTGGCCAATGATTCACACTCAAAACACAAGCTTGGGGAGGTGCAGAAAGATTTTATAACCATAACTTCAGAAAAGCATATACAAAAGAACGTACTGCTGATCAGCACTTCCAGCAGACTCTTTAATTTTATGTTTTATTAATAAAGGTTGTCATTTATACCTGTCTATTGTGACACCCCTACTTTAATGTGGTGCACGAGTTGCATGGAGCACTTTTGTGGTGCTTGTATATTGCTTGTTGTATCCTTTCTGTTTCTTTTTCTCAGAGAAATACAGAGCATACAATTAATGTCACATACCTAAACACGCATATTTATGACGCAGGTCTTTGGTTTGCACCTCTGGAATCTTTTTGTATAGAGTCACATGTGAAACCAACAACGAACACTGACTGATTTAATGATGTTTTGAGTCCTGTGATCTAGACGGTAGCGATTGTTCTTGTCTTTGTTTGAGATGGTTGGTGGGTTAATTACAGAGTCTCAACCAAGTGTGTGGGAGTGTGTGAGAGAGGGGGTCATATAGCCCAGGACCACATTTGGACCTCTCTTTCTCTCTCTTTCTGACTTACAGTAAACATCACAGGGGAAATTCTGATGTATTAATCCCCCCTGGAATAAATAAAGTGTACCTTTCCATTCTGAACAAATTTTTGGCAAACTCACTGAAGTTGGATCAGTTCCCTGTCTAACTTGGGAATAAAGGTTCAATTAAATTTAACCTCCAGGAAGGTGAACATTTAGCCATTCATAAAAAATCTGCATCTGGACTGGATCTTTGTTGATTCAGCACTAGTTGTCCATATCAGATTAGTTTCATTCATAAATAATAATTTGCTTTCAAAACCCACAGTGCCATTTAACATGAATGGGAAAAACTGATGGATTCATTTTTAAAGAGTGAAAATGTGCAGTCATATTTACTTCCAGTTACTGGAGAAAGAGGAAGTTTGGTTATGATCATTTGGTTTCGTTAATAATACCATTCTCATTAATCATGACATTACTCTGTAACCATGTTTTGTTTTTCAAGTATCCAAAAGCAACCACTGTGCATTTCACGTTTAGCCATTTTCCTGAAATATGATAATCCAGCATGTAATTGATAGGAAAATTGCTCGTCTCCAGTCAAGACTTTACTGATGGATCATTATTTGTGGCAGGCTGCTGATGAGTTTTGACTGAAAGTAAATATGTTCCTCTTTCTCTCTATCCGGCTCAACTACATTAACATGCAAAAAGGCAAATTAGCCTCCCCACAGGAAGTCTTTGAAGGCAGCCAGGCCCAAGGTACTCCAATCAATGGCCTTGTTCCACAGGCAAGAGAGGAAAACAACGATTTGCATGACAGAGGTAGTGGGCACTGGTGCACGAAGAGGATTACAGCGGGTTAAGAAGGAATTGTTCCAAAGACATGAAGTCATGGCAGGTTCTAAGGTTTACAGTAATATTTTCTTATTAGCATATGCTGCAATCACATGCTTGAAATTTAATCTGAAAACCTTTATCTCCTTTCAATACACTTTAAACAGTGGCAATGTGCAAATAACTATTTCTTTACCTTATTTAGACCTTAAACTTATTTTGTTAGTCTAATATATTTAGCTTAATTCAGAGAAGTGCAATTATATTCCTGATTTTCGGTTAATTTAGATCGTGTTTTTACTTTTTTTAATTTTTTTATTTTTTTCAGTGACTAAACTGATTCTCATTTTTTAAACATTTAGCAAGGTTTGTACACAGACGAAACAGCCATCCAGTGAACACAGAATGTTCCCCTAACGTTCCCGAATGGTCCCATGAGGTTATTTTTTTGGGAACCAAACAAGAACGTTATAGAAACGTTCCATGTAGGTTATTTTTAGGTTCCATATTTTTATAACGCAAGGAGAATGTTTTCGGGAACGTTCCCTTAACCTTAAGGGAAAGTTCTAGGAACGTTCTGGGAACAAAAAACTAACGTTCCCAGAACCTAAATTTGTTTGCTGGGCAGGCTGCTTGAAGGGACTTCAAATCAATGAAATATCATTTCTTCAGTGATTTTCACTGTGTATATTTCATGTGAATTCTATCACACTAAAAAAACATGAATGGAATGTCAAATGCAGATGCTAATGTACACATGATGTGTCAGAGATTGCATGTGCATTTAAATCATATAAAAAAAATCACTTTGATGGTGATCCAGATTTTTTTTCCATTGACTCTAAACAGATTTAAAGTATATTCCGCAGTCATACAATTGACTAAAATCGTGCCATTGTTCTTTTGTTTGAGGGTTACCTGCACATTATGGGGATGTGCATGACCCCACACACTCTGATGCACACATTTTGCTTCAGAGCTCATTTTGCTCACTTTCTTTCCTCCTGCCTGCAAAGTGCTCAATACAGTATTGACTTGTTCTCCACGGCAACCTGCAAAATTCCACCGACTCCCCTCCACAAGCCTGGCGGTCTGTCTCTCCACCCCTCCCTCTATCGCTCGCTCTGTCTCCATCACTTCTCCCATCCCCCCATCTCCAGCTCCAGGGATATAGTGACACTCAATGTGTGTGTGGTTGAAAGCGGGAGTGTGTGTGTGTGCCATGACTTCAGATGTGCGTGTGCATCATGCATGTGTGTCCACCATGTGTGTGTGTGAGTGTGCTGTGGGGGTGGCTCATTGCATGGGGCTGCAGGCAGTGTGTTTTAAAGAGCCAGTCACACTAGCAGTCGTGATAACAATGACTTCAGCACAGCCATTTCAGTGCCCTGATCCAGAAAAAAAAACACACAACCATCCAAATCTATCGATCTATTTTTCTCTCGATAAAATAGCTTCAGAAAATCTATAAGAATGCTTGTGGCGTGAGGTGCACATAATTGCTTTCAAATATGCACATCATATAGAATGTGCTATCCTGTATTTGACTACTGTGCAGATATCAACTGGATTTGATCTCAGTAGCATGAGTCTGCCAGAAGGACACAGAGGGTCTGCCTGAGGGATGCGGTCCTGTGAAATGAGTATGTCATTATTAAAGGCTTGTTATGGAGGCGGATGCTGATCCTCTGTGTTAATGTGGAAATGTGATGGTGAGAGTATCTGAAGCTAATCACCCCCCACTGATGTCTGACTGCCACGCTCAAGGCCACTCCAAACCTTTCTCTCAGTTTCCAGTTTCCACCGTAGTCTCTATTTTGAAATATACTTTTTAGGGGCCAAGCACCGAAGGTGCGGAGGCACCTATTGTATCTGTTACGATTCTTATCATTATTATTCTTCCGTTTCTTCTTCTTCTGGCAGCCCATAGAAACGCTTGTGGGAAATTTGTGAAATTAGGCACACAGATAGAGGACAGTCTAAACTGTCACCATAGCGAATTTGGAGTCTCTAACTCAATCCCACTAGCGTCACCAATTGTCCAAACTTTCCCTCATGTTTATGCTAATAACTTTGGAACCATTTTTTCCTATACTATGATTCCTAGTAATTTTTCCACCATTTTGAATTTTCCAAATAAATTACTTTTTCTAACTCCTCCTAGGCCGATGCTCCAATTTTCACGAAAATTTAACCAGATCATCTCCAGACCATGCCGACAAAAAGTTATTGAATTCAAGTCAATTCGTCCAAAAGTTTTCGATAAACACACAAACACATTTTACGTATCTGTTACGAACTGCTCCGAGACTTGTAGATGAGATCCAAACGCAGCTTTATTTGAGGGCAATCCAGAGGCGTAATCCAATGTACAGGCAAGGGTCATAAATAGATATGCAGTCCAAAACAGATAAACAAAGAAACAAACAAAACAGGCAGGGACCAGAGGCAAGAGAGTAATCCAGGGAACGGGGCAAGATATCCAAAACCAAGAGACCAGAAAACCATAAGAATGCTCAGAATTGCAGTGAAACACTTAAACAAGACTTCGCGGTGAGTGACTGAATGAACAAGGTATATATAGCCAGACTAACAGGATGATGAGACAGGTGAATGCAATCAGTGAATGAGGTACAGGTGGATGTGATCAGTGATGATGAGTCCGGGCAGTGAGTTCTGGGAAACGTAGTTGTGAGGGAAACATGAACATCTGGTGTGGAGTGCCCTCTGGTGACTCTCAAGGGCACTCCACCTGGTGAACGTTACATAGCCCCCCCCCAAAGAGCGGCTTCCAGACGCTCCAAAAACAGTTCAGGAGGGAGGTGGAGCGGAGGCGGATCCGGGGGAGGGATGGAGGGCCAGGCCTGTGGAGCAGAATAGGGCCTGGAGACTAGGACGGAAGACCAGGGTGGAGCAGGCTGTGCGGGCGGCCAGGGCGGAGCAGGCTTTGAGGGCGGCCAAAGCGGTGGAGACCCCTCGGGCGGCCACGGCGGCGAAGACCCCTCGGGCGGCCACGGCGGCGAAGACCCCTCGGGCGGCCACGGCGGAGAAGACCCTTCGGGCGGCCACGGTGGAGAAGACCTTTCGGGCGGCCACGGCGGAGAAGACCTCTCAGGACCAGACACCGGCTCGGGACCAGACACCAGCTCAGGAACAGACACTAGAACAGAGATGGTCACAAACACAGAAACAAACATAGAAACAAACACTGGCTCGGGAGCAGACACTGGGTCGGCCATCTTGTCCGGAGACACTGGGTCGGCCATCTTGTCCGGAGACACTGGGTCGGCCATCTTGTCCGGAGACACTGGGTCGGCCATCTTGTCCGGAGACACTGGGTCGGCCATCTTGTCCGGAGACACTGGCTTGGAGGCGGCCATCTTGTCCGGAGACACTGGCTTGGAGGCGGCCATCTTGTCCGGAGACACTGGCTCGGCAGAAGTGACGTGGAGCGTCTCTGGCTCGGCAGAAGTGACGTGAACAGGCTCAGACTCGGCAGGGCTGACATGGAACTCTGGCTGAGCTTTCTCGGCGGGACGAGACTCTGGCTGGGCTGTCTCGGCGGGACGAGACTCTGGCTGGGCTGTCTCGGCGGGACGAGACTCTGGTTTGACGGTCTCTGGCTGGAAGGTGAGCGGGGCTCGGCAGGGCTGACGGTGAGCGCGGGCTCGGCAGGGCTGACGGTGAGCGCGGGCTCGGCAGGGCTGACGGTGAGCGCGGGCTCGGCAGGGCTGACGGTGAGCGCGGGCTCGGCAGGGCTGACGGTGAGCGCGGGCTCGGCAGGGCTGACGGTGAGCGCGGGCTCGGCAGGGCTGACGGTGAGCGCGGGCTCGGCAGGGCTGACGGTGAGCGGGGGCTCGGCAGGGCTGACGGTGAGCGGGGGCTCGGCAGGGCTGACGGTGAGCGCGGGCTCGGCAGGGCTGACGGTGAGCGCGGGCTCGGCAGGGCTGACGGTGAGCGCGGGCTGTGGAAGCTCTGCTGAGACGTGACGAGGCTCTGGAAGCTCTGCTGAGACGTGATGAGGCTTTGGAATGAAACTCTCTTCACAAACGGAGACCGCCTCTCTCCAGTTCAGACCCGAGAGATTGGGGAGCTCCCTCGGGTTGACCTCCTTAGCCCCTAGCTGGTAACACAGCTTAATAGCCTCATCACCGAGAGAGCAGGAGGCAGCGAGAGGAACAAACCCCCAGGTATACTGGAACAGATCACGGCTATCCAGGGCCAAGGCCGCGATCTGACCAGCAAACTCCCGGATTTGTGCTGCTGGATTCATCTGTGGCGAAGTCTTCTGTTACGAACTGCTCCGAGACTTGTAGATGAGATCCAAACGCAGCTTTATTTGAGGGCAATCCAGAGGCGTAATCCAATGTACAGGCAAGGGTCATAAATAGATATGCAGTCCAAAACAGATAAACAAAGAAACAAACAAAACAGGCAGGGACCAGAGGCAAGAGAGTAATCCAGGGAACGGGGCAAGATATCCAAAACCAAGAGACCAGAAAACCATAAGAATGCTCAGAATTGCAGTGAAACACTTAAACAAGACTTCGCGGTGAGTGACTGAATGAACAAGGTATATATAGCCAGACTAACAGGATGATGAGACAGGTGAATGCAATCAGTGAATGAGGTACAGGTGGATGTGATCAGTGATGATGAGTCCGGGCAGTGAGTTCTGGGAAACGTAGTTGTGAGGGAAACATGAACATCTGGTGTGGAGTGCCCTCTGGTGACTCTCAAGGGCACTCCACCTGGTGAACGTTACAGTAGCACTTGCGAAAACATGTGTAAGGCTGTATCTCTGCAACGCTTTATCGTATTTAAACCAATCTTGTTACATGTCATCACAAGTATGACCTGATGGTACATGCAGCATTTCAGAAATATTAAAGCGATACAAAAAAGTTTTTAAAAAAATCTGTCATTTACTCAACCTCAAGTTGTTGCAAACCTGTATAAGTTTCTTTCTTCTGCTGAACACAAAGGAAGATATTTTGAAGAACTATTGGAAACAAAAGGTTTTTTGGCACCATTTACATCCATAGAAAAAAAAATACTATGGAAGTAAATAGTGCCAAAGTTCCAATCGTTCTTTAAGATATCTTGTGTTTAGCAGAAGAAAGAAAACTCATACAGGTTTGCAACAACTTGAGGGTGAGTAAATGATGACAGAATTTTCATTTTTGGGTGGAGTATCTCTTTAAGGAATATTACTATTGGCAAGCTAATGGGTGAGATTCAGCTATACACACTCTCAGGAAAAAAGGTGTCACAGGCTTTATCCCTTAAAATAATAATAATAAAAAAAAAACGTTTATGGAATTAATATGTGCCTTTTAGTTATGAATATGCACAAATTATCTGACAAACATCAACAAATATGTAACCTTTATAACACCACCCAGTGTTTTTGTACGTTTTTTTCTGAGAGTGTGTTAGGCCCACAGATTAACCTTTACCACCATAGAGTAAGTGCGTCAGAGCCACAAGAGAAAAAGAGTATGAGAGAAAGAATGGAAGAGCCTTGACAGGAAGCGATTAAATCATGTGTGCGCATAGAATAATTGAGTGTTCCACAGTGAGTCAGTCTGATTGGTCGCCATTGTTCAATAATCATGAACATTACCTTACTATTTATATACTGCTCTCTCAGGACTATGAGTCAACTGTGACAACAGTCTGTTTTCCCACTCTCATATGAAAAAGGGCAAAAAGGCACTTATATAACTTTAGTTCCCTTTCGTAGTCACTTCGAGTTACGTCAGAAGTGACGGAGATTGGGGGTTTCGCATAGAAAGCCAATCCTCTTCGAGTATTTAAAAACGAGCCAATGGCATGCAATGCCTTGGGGCTGCGGAAATTTGCATAGCGTACTCCGCCCTACTCCGTGAGTATAAAAGGAGGAAGTGAACGCAACCGCAGTATGTTTTCGCTTCGGAGCCAAGAGAACTCTTCACTCCTGAAAGCCATTCTCACTGTTCAAGACTCTTCGAGACGAGCGTCCTCGTCAGTGTTGGTGTGACGGCGGTACCCAGCGAGACTCTGCATCGCCTGCGATCTGAGCAGTGGTCTGCCAGACTTTGCGCTTCTCCCTGGTCGCCTCAGCGCTGAAAGAGTGAATTTCCTCCTCTCTTTAAGTGAAAGAGCTGCACGCGGCACGTCTTTTTAAAGACGACTCGCCCGTGTTCTTCTGGGTGCGTTCGTCTCATGTCATTCTCTGATGGTCGCGATCGCTGCTCTGTGTGTGCCTGGGCTTCAGCATGCAGAGCAGCGTTCGCGGATGTTTCATGTTCCTTCTGAATGGGAACATGAGCATCTCTACACTGTGATCGAGACTCAATGATCTGATAGTGAGAGTCCCCGTGTCCGTTACTCGTTCTGCTTCTTAAAATAGAAGCTGTTTGACTCGCGGATAGGGTGATATGACGGTGAATGTGTGACAAAAAACCCCGACGTTAGTTCCTCGGGTCACACCCACCGCTCAGTGTTAGAGCCAGTGAGCGCTGTATCGCTTCAGACGTCTGCCTCTCTGAGGTACCGTCTGTTTCGCTCGGTGCTCCAGAGAATGATGCGATGACGATCGCAGCATCACAAGGCGGGCTTGACTCCTCGGGAAGTGAGGATGCGGCCGCGTTGCCTCCCTCGGGAGCGTCGGCGTCGCCGTGTCTGATCCCGCGATGATGGCCGTGCTATCTCGGGCCTCCGTGAGCATCGGGTGGGGGTGGAACTCCGCCCTATCCCGATCTCTCGCGGCTGGATAATTGGTTTTTGGGTAACGCTGCCGCCTTACGGCCACGGCCAACCCCAATTTCCTTTTTTTCCCCGAGTTGCATGCGGAACTGACACGCACTAAAAAATAAATAAATAAATAAAAATAATATAAAAAAAAAAAAAAAGCGTGCTTCAGTTCCCTGCCCTTCCTCCCCTCAGCGATGCGGCTGTCTGTGGGTACGCTGGGGCTCCCCCGGTCAACCGGCGGTTGCTCTCAGATGCCCCTCCAAAGCCTATGGGTTCTCGTCGTCTATGGCGGCGCGATTCTGTAGAGCGGCGGGACAGGCAGCCTCCGCCCTGCAGATGAGCACCTACAAAGCTAGCTGCTCAGGAATGTGCACGAGGAGGGGACGGACCAAGCGAGCTGCGAGCCTGCCGCCTCCCTTGCCCTTAAACGGGTCACGGAGGCGGTCGCTCGCTCCCTTGGTCAGGTGATGCCCACCGCTGTGGTCCAGGAGCATCATGATGTTCGGCGGTGCGGTCCAGGACTTTGCCCAGCACTTTTCGACCGCCTAGGAGCAGACGAAGGCGGTTTCTCTGCCCCGACGGCCAGCTGCTGCCTCCAACCAGTCGTCGGCTCAGACGCCTCCGCCAGCTCGCCGCCGAGGACGCCCCCCTGCGGCTCCCTTCCCTCCCACGCGGCCCCAGCAGCAGCCTTCAGCCGGTTCGCGTCGTGGAGGAGGCCACAGGTAAGCGCCCCCCCCCCCCCTCAGGCCGTGTGCCCCGCTAAACGCCAGGCGAAGCGATGTTCCTGAGGCGGGCCGCTCAGTGATAGTGTCATGGTTTTTCTCAGGAGGCGGTAGCAGGGCCCCTCCTTCCCCGGTGGAGGGCCGGTGGAGAATCTTTTGTTCTAGCTAGCTCCTTGAGCTGGTTGAGGAAAAGCTGACACTGTCATTGAGCACACAGACTGGAATGAGCGCGCACGACGTCCAGTGCGTCGCCCCGTTCATTCCTCTCTGTCTCTGAGGGTGCGGATGGGAGCGTGTGCCGTCCCCCGACTACACCACTCCCCTCCCCCTCTATCGCCAGACCCCCGGCAGAACAGACCCCGTGGAACGCTCTGCCTTCCCTGGTCTCTTCTGTCGGGGAACGGGGATCGACTGTGCATCCGCACAGGGTAACTCCTGTGCGCATGCCGGTCTCCCTGTACCGCTGCCCCTCCGGGGGGACGTCTGTGGTTCGCATGACTCCGCTGGTTCAGTTCCTGGGAGCCCGGCTAGAGCTCCCCGGCCTGTCCCGCTGCGTCATCAGAGCGATCAGATTCGGCTACGCGACTCAGTTCGCGAGGTCTCCTCCCCGCTTTAGGGGAGTTCGCTCCACGGTGGTCGGTGGCTATGCCCCGGTCACGAGAGCGGAGATTGCACCCTGCTGGCGAAGGGTGCAATCGAGACGGTCCCTCCAGCCGAGGTGAGGCCCGGGTCTACAGCCCATACTTCACTGTCCCCAGAAGACCGGTGGGTTACGGCCAATCCTGGATCTGCACATTTTTGAGCCGTACTCTCCTTCGACTGCCGTTCAAAATGCGCACAGCCAAACGCATTTTCGAATGCGTTTGGCTTCAGGATTGGTTTGCAGCAATCGACCTGAAGGACGCGTACTCTCATGTCTCCATATCGCCTCGACACAGACCGCTCTCGGTTTGCCTCGAGGCCAGGCATCAGTACACGGTTCTCCCTTTCGGGTTAGCTCTGTCCCCTCGCGTCTTCACGAAGATCGTCGAGGCAGCCCTTGTTCCCCTTCGCGAACACGGGGTTCGCACCCTGATTTATCTCGACCACTGGCTGTTACTGGCACACTCTCGAGAACAGGTTTGCGAACGCAGAGACCTGGTGCTCCGGCACCTAGCCCGTCTGGGCCTTCGGGTCAACCGGGGAAAGAGCAAACTTTGCCCCGTGCAGAGGATCTCTTTTCTCGGCATGGAGATAGACTCGGTCGCCATGTCCGCGCAGCTCACGAACGAGCGCGCGCACTCACTGCTGACTTGTCTTCGACAGTTCGAGGGCAAGAATGCGGTTCCACTGAAACTATTTCAGAGGCTTCTGGGGCATATGGCATCCGCGGCCGCGGCAACGCCGCTCGGTTTGCTTCATATGAGACCGCTTCAGCTGTGGCTTCGCGATCGAGTCCCGAGGTGGGCATGGCATCGCGGTTCGTTCCGAGTTCCAGTGACTCCAGCATGCCGCCGAACCTTCTTCCCATGGTCGAACCTCAGCTTCTTACGGACCGGCGTCCCTATTCAGCGAGTTTCCAGGCATCTCGTTGTCTCCACGGATGCGTCTACCACGGGTTGGGGTGCCATGTGCAATGGGCATGCAGCCGCCGGTTCCTGGACAGGAGCCCAGCGCCTCATGCACATCAATTGCCTCGAGCTGCTGGCAGTACGGCTCGCCCTGCACCGCTTCAGAGCGTTGCTCTCGGGCCAGCATGTGCTTGTCCGTTCAGACAACACTACGGCAGTAGCGTACATCAACCACCAGGGGGGTCTACGCTCGCGCCGGTTGTCGCAGCTCGCCCGCCACCTCTTGATATGGAGTCAGAAGCACCTGAGGTCCCTTCGTGCAGTATACATTCCTGGAGACCGGAACCTGGCAGCCGACGAGCTGTCATGGGTCCGTCCCATCTCCGGAGAATGGCGACTCCATCCCCAGTCGGTCCAGCTGATTTGGGACCAGTTCGGGGAGGCACAGATAGATCTGTTCGCCTCTCGGGACTCATCCCACTGCGCCCGGTTTTATTCCCTGACCGACGGTTTGCTCGGCACAGATGCACTGGCGCACAGCTGGCCGCGGGGCCCACGCAAGTATGCGTTTCCCCCAGTGAGCCTCCTTGCACGGGTGTTGTGCAAGATCAAGGAGGACGAGGAGCAGGTCTTGCTGGTAGTCCCCTATTGGCCCACCAAGACGTGGTTCTCCGAACTCATGCTCCTCGCGACAGCACCTCCTTGGCCTATTCCTCTGAGACAAGATCTACTCACTCAGAGACGGGGCACTCCGTGGCACCCTCGTCCTGATCCTAGAGACTACACGTGTGGCTCCGGGATGGGACGGGGCAGGTTTGAGTTCGTTGCTAACTGCGGTGGCGGCAACCATCACTTCCGCTAGAGCGTCGTCCACGAGACACCTGTACGCGTTGAAGTGGAACCTCTTCGTCAGCTGGTGCTCTTCTCGCTGAGAAGACCCCCGGAGATGTTCGATCGGAGTCGTGCTTCCTTCCTGCAAGAAGGGTTGGAGCGTAGGCTGTCGCCCTCCACCCTTTGGATTTATGTCGCGGCCATTGCCGCGTCTCATGATGCAGTGAAAGGTAAGTCTATGGGAAGCATGACCTGGTCATCAGGTTCCTGAGGGGAGCGAGGGGGCTAAATCCGCCTCCCTCCCCTCCTGCCCTCTGGGGACCTCTCAGTAGACCTGGGTGCTCTGCAGAGGCCTCCCCTGGAGCCTTTGCAGTCGGTAGAGTTTTTGCCCTGTCCTATGTAGACAGCACTCCTGATTGCATTGGTCTCCATCAGGAGAGTAAGGGACCTGCACGCACTCTCTGTTGACGAAGTGTGCCTGGAGTTCGGGCCGGCTTACTCTCACGTATTCCTGAGACCCCGGCCTGGATATATGCCCAAGGTTCCTACCACTCCCCTCCGGGACCTGGTGGTGAACCTGCAAGCGCTGCCCCTGGAGGAGGCAGACCCAGCCTTGGCACTGCTCTGTCCGGTACGTGCTCTCCGCACCTATGTCGACAGAACGCAGTGTTTCAGGACCTCAGACCAGCTCTTTGTCTGTCATGGGGGGAGCCAGAAGGGAAGGGCTCTCTCAAAGCAACGGCTGTCCCACTGGATAGTGGATGCCATCGCTTTGTCTTACCAGCAGCTAGGCCGGCCGTGCCCCCTTGGTGTGACGGCCCATTCCACTCGGAGTGTGGCCTCCTCTTGGGCTCTAGCGCATGGCGCCTCGCTAACAGACATCTGCAGAGCTGCAGGCTGGGCGACACCCAACACCTTCGCCAGATTCTATAATCTGCGAATTGAGCCGGTATCCTCTCACCTACTCGTTTCGGCCAGTTCTGGACCCGCTCAGGTGTCTTCGCTTGCTCGCCACTCCACTCCCCGGACTGGATAAGTGCGATATTCCTCAGTTCTTCCATTGAAGTCTTGAGTCCTCCAGCACCGACGATGCGGGCACCACTGCTGTTGCTCTGGATGCCGGCTAGGTGCCTCCATGCGTACGGTTCCCCCATGGTAACCGTCTCATGTGTATTATCCACTGTAAGCCTCTCTGAGCATGTGTCTTCCCTTGGCAAGCCATCTGCCACCCCTGGAGTTGAAATTTTAGCAGCCACCTGCGGTTGGTGCTCCAGTGTCTCCATATGCGTTCCTACGTGGCCATATGAGTATTCTTACAGTTTTTCTCGATTATTTACACACATTTTCTGGTACTTGAGACACAATGGCCACAACATGTAAATCATTCACCAACCCCCTGAACCAATTCTGCTGAACTACAAGCACAATTCCTGCTTTACACTCAAATTGCAGTTCTAAAACACACGTTTTTCAAAACACTACACACAATTCTCTGCATTTGGCACAATTTTCATGCAGAAAATCTCTTGTTTTCATGAGGAAAACACTGCCATTCAAATATTCACACTGACTCGTCACATGGACAAACACATGTCACACAGTTTTACAATTAGCAATCAGAGCTTTAGCATAAAATACCAAAACCAAAGAGAAGATGCAGCATAGATTTTTTTTTATTTCTTTTTTTACTGTAACAGCATAAAAAATTCTGTTGTTTTGTATGTAGACCACTGTATGTGCAACTTTGTGTTGGTTGGGGTGTACAAAATGTGGGATCTATCTCCCATTGATTTTGTGGGAAAAATAAAATATATTTGTTACCGTGTATTTGTGTGTTCTGGGTATAAAAAACAATATTCTCAAATATTTTACAACACACTTATGTATGTAATATCTGTAGTAAGTGTAACACTGAACAAAAAAAGGCCCAATTCATTATGATGAATGGAGAAGAAGTGTTTTCCATTGATCATAGTGTTTTACATTGAGCACATCAGTGTTCAACTGGTTCTTATAAATGTCTATTCATATGATGGTTTGTGTGTGTCATTTGAAAACAAAATACCATTTTGAGAAGAAATAACATTGTTTTGAATGTAAAGTTTCATTTTGCAGGAGAATTGAGGGGTTTTGCCAATTGTGTGAGTGTTTTTAGATTTGTGTGTAGAGTTCTGAGAATATGAGGCATTCTTTCAGAAAATGTGTGTAAACAATCGAGAAAAACTGTAAGTCCTCCCTTCGGTAGGCATCTGGTAGCATGTCCCTCCCGGGATATGTTTCCCAGTGTACCTTGGTAATCCTGTGTCGAAGTAGGATCCCTAAAAAAAAAAATAAAAAAAAGGGAGGGGTCCAGACTTTCGCAGGGCACTGGAAGACAGCTTGAAGATGGCGTGATGGCACAGACCCCCAATCTCCGTCACTTCTGACGTAACTCGAAGTGACTACGAAAGGGAACGTCTCGGTTACGTATGTAACCCTCGTTCCCTGAGTAGGGAACGGAGACGTTACGTCTCCCTGCCACTTCTGCTGTATCGCTGGGTAGACGCCGAGTTCAGTCTTGGCTCCTCAGCGAAGACATACTGCGGTTGCATTCACTTCCTCCTTTTATACTCACGGAGTAGGGCGGAGTACGCTATGCAAATTTCCGCAGCCCCAAGGCATTGCATGCCATTGGCTCGTTTTTAAATACTCGAAGAGGATTGGCTTTCTATGCGAAACCCCCAATCTCCGTCACTTCTGACGTAACGTCTCCGTTCCCTACTCAGGGAACGAGGGTTACATACGTAACCGAGACGTTATAATTGTGACAGCTGTAGACACTGTGTGTGTTTATGTTTGCAGGTGTGTATCTACTATAAGTATGTATATTCATTGTTCATTTTAAGGTTGTGGCACATTCATTTTTATTTTATTTTAGATCGGTTACAATCTCAAACCATCCCACATTTATGGAACAAAACAGTCGGAATAAAATCCTATTTGTCAAATATATACAGTAACACAAACATCTTACTGTAAGCTATAGAAAACTGTCTTCTGTAAACTGATTGACTCCATAATACAGCAGGAAAAGTGTTCTGCCATTTAGACCTGAGTCTCCTTCACACCCACATCATTACACGTCACATGGATTATTATTATTTATTGAATTATTAATCATAGAAACATGCATTTATGCTGAATCATGTTACTGTAATATATTTGTACAATTTCAACTGCATGAACTATTCTCAGTAAATTATATTTCCATTAAAATTCATGGAGGCTTGATGAAACCTTCTGTATACAAACCTTTTGACGGACATAAAGATTTTAAACTTTGATATGGAGAAATCTGACTGTGTTCATACACTACAGTACATGGCCAGGACATGAATATTATTATTGGTATATTTATAGATTATATAATAGAATATTTATTATAGAATGAATGTGCCATAGATTGTTTAAGGGTATTGTGACAATGCTCTTGATGGATTGTTAAATAAAACAAAATCTATGACAAGGTTGCAAGAGAAGGTGGTGGTTCTTATCACAAACTATTTTTAGGCCTGGTTGATTGCAGACTTTATAATCCCAAGGGAGTGTGTGCGTTTGCGTGAGAGAGACTGAGTGAGCAGGAGAAGGAGAGAAATAGGAAGAGAAGAAAACTGCTCTGGGAGACACAGCTGTCACTCAGCACAAGAATGAAATGGATAATTTACAATTGTAAGTTCCCCGGTGTGCAGTACTAATATCTGCATGCATTGAACACACCTTAATGAGACAGAAAGAGAGAAACAGAAAGGTGGAAAAGGACAATAGGCACAATGCTTATGTGTATATAAGCATCAGAACGCTGGACACGGGTCAAAAGGAATAACATGAGAGAAAGCCAGCTGTGAAAAGAGCAAGCATTCTGAGTAGGAGACAAGAGAATCCAGCCTGACAGAACAAAGGCAGCTCTCACTAGTAGGATTGTTTTAGCTGTCAGCAACAATGCCAGAGTGTGTATGTGTGAGAGAGATTTCAGGGTTTTAAATGTCTCCTTTGCTCCTCCTCCAACTAAAAAGAGAATTTGCCAGCTTTGTAGCTCAGCAAAGGAGGGAAGGACAGACCTTCAGTGAGTGGAGAGAGAGAACACAAAGATAATTCATCATAATACAGCAAATGAGAGCAGAGAGCGAGAGGAGGGGGTGATGCTGGGGAAAGCCACCAGCCTGTTCCCCTCCCCTGCCTCTCTCTCACACAGCAGCTTAATAAGTCTGTGTCATCTGCCTGAAGTGTGTGTGTGTGTGTGTGTGTGTGTGTGTGTGTGTGTGTGTGTGTGCACATTTGTGTTTGCCAGTTATTTTGGGATGTATTGCATGCTGGCATGCAGAAAAATGGCATTCATCATGTCCAATCTGTCAATGGCAACAAAGACAGAGAGACAAACATTGTTCCCCATGGACACACTAGAAACAACTAAAGACACACAACCACCAAACACACACAAACACACAACATACACTAGTCCATGAGAAGACAACCTAGATATATGGACTGGTAATATTGTGTGTGTGTGTGTGTGTGTGTGTGTGTGTGTGTGTGTGTGTGTGTGAGAGAGAGAGAGAGAGAGAGAGAGAGAGAGAATAGCTATGCCTTAAAGAGTTAGTTCACCCAAAAATAAAAATTATGTCATTAATGACTCACCCTCATATCATTCCAAGCCTATCTAACTATCTACAGTGTATCTATCGACACTGTATCAACAGGCATTAAGATGCGTTTTTGGTGATCGCAGTTGGTAAACCAAAACACTTTACCATTTACTCCTGGTATTACAGTTTTTTCAGTCACTCTGGGGTACATTTCTCGAATCATCCTTGAAATTTGCAAACCAGTAAGGGCATTACTCAAAACAATTTGTACAAATAGCAAAACACCATGGATTACCTGCAAAAGCCAGTCTCTTGTTCAAAATCCAACAGTGTCAATGAACATGTCCTTGTGTCATTGTGTACAGATAACACAATCAAATTGCTTATTCATGTTGTCCATATAACAGTCTACTCTGGAAGGATGTTCTGATGTATGGATAAAGTTTTGATGACAATTATTGTAAATTGTAGCTTACACCCTAGTGTATGTGGGAGTTTGATTGCCAGAGATTGGACAAGATTCACATTTACGCTTTAATGGTTTGTACTGTAATTTGTTGAAAGACCATGTCCTTGCAAAACAAAAAGGAAAGACAGAACACAAAGAAAAAAAGTAGAAGTGAACATTGGGCAATCTCCCAGGGAAAACTGTACATGCATATTATGAGAACTTTGTTAAGGTATGGGTGGCGGATGAACCCAGAAGCAGACGGTGTGCAATCACAGATAATTTATTGAAGACAAAAAGGGGAAAACAAAGCCCACGAGGGGGCAAAACAAGACTCTGACAAGGTGACTGACTAGACAAGGTACTGACAAAATAAAACTAGGTAAACGACTGACACGAGCAATAAATAAACAGGACAAATACTCTTGACAGGTACTCACAAACTTGGCACAGATAACACTTGGCGACATTTGTCAACATTAGTCAATGAACCGACACAGGACAGCAAACACAAGGGGATTAAATAGGGAACACTAATGACGAGGACAGGTGAGACTGACTAGACAATAATGACGAGACGAGGATAACAAGGGGGCGGAGTAAAGAAACGAGACAACACAAGCACATGGCCCAAACAGACCATGCGCTTGTACACAAAACATGATTCTGTCATGATCCTGCCTCATGACCAGAGAAAATCAACCACAAGAGGGCAGAATCATGACAAACTTGTTCCACCATTTTGCATGTAAAAACTTATGCTATGAATTAATGCCTAAATGTTGTGGGGGTGAGACTATTCAACAGAGACCCATTATAATACATTTTGATCAACATGATAAAACAATTGATAATGTATGAAACAGCTGATAATTGTACATAATCATTTGCATGGATTTACTAAAGCATTTGTAACTTGTTCAAAGAAATAAGAAACTGCTGTTTTGATGTGGAGAAGTGACATAATGATGTAAAGATTGAACAGAATTTCAATTCTGATCTGAAAAATTGTACCAAATGCGACTGAGAATGGCAAGCCGTTTTAGCTTTTATTCATTTCCAGGATATGAATTCTTGATATCAACAATGCCATTTTTTGATATCAACAATTTAATTGTTGTTGAATTCTTGATATCAACAATTGAATTCGTGATATCAAAAAATGGCATTGCTGATGTCAACAATTGAATTGTTGATATCAACAATTGAATTGCTGATATCTGTAATTGTATTTTCACTAGTGAAATGTCATCATAGGCTATGGCAAGCCGTTTTAGCTTTTATTCATTTCCAACGCATTCTCATCCTTTGACGTCATATAGAATGCTATATGACAAAACGGCGCTATACTACGCACATGGCACCCGTTATCGTTAATATAACACGTGCTGTGAGGGCTAAGTTTAGGTGTGGGGTAGGGTGTGCGTGTCATATTCACGCTAAAGGATTTATAACGTCTTGGGTTCGCGTGTTATATTAACGATAAAGGGTGCCATGTGCGTAGTATAGCGCCGTTTTTGCATATAGCGTTCTATATGACGTTAAAGGATGAGAACGGGCTGTCATTTCCAGGATATGAATTGTTGACATCTAGAATTCAATTGTTGATATCAACAATTATATTTATTGATATCAAGAATTTAATTGTTGATGTCAACAATTAAATTATTGAAATCAACAATTACATTCTTGATATCAACAATTACATTTTTGATATCAACAATTACATTGTTGATATCAAGAATTCAATTGTTTATATCAACAATTACATTTTTGATATCAAAATGTAATTCTTGATATCAACAATTGTATTTTCACTAGTGAAATGTCACCATAGACTGCCATTCAAAACCAATTGTTGAAGTCAACAATTGATTTCTTACTAGTTGAAATTCCAATTTCACATATCAGAGATACAACCATTAGTAGTAAAAACCTTTATTTTTTTATATCAAGAATTCAATTGTTACTAGTTGAAATGTCTATTCTTGATATCCACAATTGAATTGCTACTGGTAACAATGTTCATTTATGATATCAATAATTACATTTTTACTAGTGACAATGTTAATTTCTGATATCATGAATGTGATTGTTACTAGTAAGAAAGCCATTTTAGATATCTGAAATAATATTGATATCAGAAATACATTTTCAGATATCAAAAATGGTAATTTTTACTAGTAGCAATTGAATTGTTGATATCAAGAATAGACATTTCGGTAACACTTTAGAATACGGTTACTTCGTTAATGAATAACTACACAAGAACCAATGAGTAACACAATATTAACAATCTAGTAACTATTATTAACTAACAAGAAACTCTGATTAACGAACTAGTAAGTAATAGCGAACAGATGAAAGTGGTAGTTCACTATTAACTAATCAATAACTTCTATTTTTTTAATACTTCCCAGAGAACTACTGAAAAAGTGTATTAATAATCTAGTAACTACTATTAACTAAAAGAAACTCTTATTAACAAATTAGTAAGTAATAGCTCACAGATGAAAGTGGTTCTATACTTCTGTGGTGTAACTAGTGTAACGGAGGCCAGCTAGTAGTTGCTGTGGGAGTAAACCAACAGACGCTAGAGGCTGCAGTCTTTAGCCTCCTTGTTAGCACGCCTGACTCTCATGCCGGAGACCCGGGTTCGAGGCCCGCTCGGAGCGGGTCGAGTTGGACCCGGGCGTGAGAGGTTACATTGGTGCCGTGACCCGGATGAGAGTGAGGTTTAGGGGGGTGAGTGTAACGGAGGCCAGCTAGTAGTTGCTGTGCGAGTAAACCTCACTCCCCGATCTCAATAGACGCTCTAGCGACAGACCTTAGAGGCTGCAGTCTTTAGCCTCCTTGCTAGAGCGCCCGACTCTCACGCCGGAGACCCGGGTTCGAGGCCCGCTCGGAGCGGGGCGAGTAGGACCTGGGTGGAGGGGTTACACTAGTAATGACTCAAGTGTTACTAAAGACATTTTCTAAAAGTATACAAAAACTCTAGTGTTAAATTAACTCTCCTGGGAGTTTATTTGGCTCCAGACTCAAGAGTGTTAACGTGTTAAAATATGGGTGTTAAATTAACACTCCAGAGTGTTAAAGTTAATGAGCTAATTAAGTGATTAATTGAATGATAATTGACCATCATTGAAGACACCTGATGTTAACAAGCAGAATCACTGAAGAAGAAAAATCTCATTTTCGAAGTCACCATAATGGTGATCATTATTTGCTTCAGTAGGCCTCTTGACCCTTAAACTATTAACATTAGATTTAGTTTGGCTGTTGTAACTGAGTTACAACTGTCAGATGAACTTAGAGAAAAGGTGATCAGGTGGTGTTGATTATGGTTTGACATAACCCACTGAGCAAAATGATGTCCAAAAGACATTTTTCAACGTCTTTGTCACAAAAGTCGGACTTTGAAAAGACATCCACTGAGGGGCCAGAATGAAAGTTTTTATGACATCTTTTTTGACGTGTTCTGGACATCTGAAAAAGACGTTAATGGATCCTTCGTACAAGGTTAAAAACTAGTTCAAATGTGAATGGTAAATGGTAAATGGACTGCATTTATATAGCGCCTTCATAGACCTAATGGCCACCAAAGCGCTTTACATTTGCCTCACATTCACCCATTCATACACTCATTCACACACCGACGGCGGTGTCAGCCATGCAAGGCGCCAGCCAGCTCGTCGGGAGCAGCTGGGGTTAGGTGTCTTGCTCATGGACACTTCGACACTTGGTCAGGTGGAACCGAGGATTGAACCACCAACCTTTCGGTTCGTAGACAACCCACATGAACCACTGAGCCACTGCCGCCCCAAATGTGGCCATTTTAGTTCAAATGTGGCCATTTTCAACATTATTTATGGTCTCATTTAGACAATTTATACTGTTTCTTGACCAAATAAACACTCTCAGGATCCATTAAATTAAAACTCATGTTTATTTCAATGTAATTTCCTTACATTGTTTAGATGGTGATATTTATTTTATTTTGAGTCACCATTGTGGTGATCAGTGTTTGCTTTAGTTGGGCTTGGTCCCAATAATTTGTACTTTAGCTTTTCTTTGGCTGTTGTAAGACCATTGTTGTGACAGAGAAAGCCAAGAAAATTGACTCTCATCAGCTCCTTGTTGTTGTTGTTGTTGTTGTTGTTGTTGTTGTTGTTGTTGTTGTTGTTGTTGATGATGATGATGATGATGATGATGATGATGATGAAATCAACATAAAGTGGGCATTTAACGTTGTGTTTAGACTTTTGTGTTTGTACACTGAAAAAAGTGATTTTGGAGAGTGGTAAATATAATCTGTGGAAACCATATAAAATATACATGATTATTGCAGCCAGCCAACGAATTCTAAAGTAATGGGTAAATTCTACATATGCTACCCATTCGTCAACAGTAAGAACTATCACATAGAAAAATGCAGTAAAATATACCCCCAAACCGTGAGTTTTTTTTTTTTTTTTTTGCTTTAAATTGCGCATGCGTCAGCCAGCCCGCGTTTTTGAGTGAGTGTGGTCGACGCTGGATCTTCTCTCTCTGGCTGCCATCGAACAGCAGAAGTGAAGGTAAGCTATTTACATAGGATTCCTGTATATTTTTTAATTATGAGATATTACACTTCACTTGTATTCGGCTTTCGTTTGTTTAACATGCCATTACTTGAAATTAAAGTTCGAATCTGTCGCTAGCGTCGCCATAGCCCGCCCGGGACACATCAAGCCGACGGTCGGCCGTTGGGCAACGTGTTCAAAGTTACTATCAGATTTAATGTGATTTCCTTGACAAATTATACTAATAT
Organism: Pimephales promelas; assembly: GCF_016745375.1. The sequence goes on from NW_024121188.1 coordinate 4,296,636, forward strand.
TAAACATATAAAAGTCTCAGGTTTCAGTATTTGACCATTTTATATTGGCTCCCATATTGTCGTCATGACAGATTTCGACCTAACAACGTCCCTCAGTGCTTTCAGCTCAAAAATATGCAGATTCTGAGAAATATTTATAGATTATCATAGGTTTATGTCGGATTTCTGTATATATAGATTTTATTTATTGAATATATCCAAAATGGGCCGATGTAATCATAAGAGCGCATACTCAGAGTGAGTTTTCAATACATACAGGCAGCCCGGGGGCGCCGTGTGCACATTCTTATAACGTTACTCAATATATATCACGAAGAACACACCTGACCATAACAAAGTTTCCAAAGATCGCTGAATACACGCAGATAAGGATGTTTTGGACACAATAAACATGATTGCAACGATTTATGTTATGTTCTGACTTTTGCATTTAGTTTGTTACTTTCTCCCCCTAGTGGTCATCTGGGAGTAATTCATTGTGTACAACTCTTACATTGCTATCATTGGTTGATTTTATCACATGATGCAGTTTGATCAGGAAACATTAGTAGTTATTTTCCATGCGGTCAGCTCCAGTCTCCTTATCCTGTTCTCACTCTGTTTGTGCCTTGAGAAAGCTTCGCTTGTAAGTTGGATTTGAATTTATACTTAATTATTCTTTAATACACAAGTGTCATATAAGATGTTCTGTGATGTTGAATATTTATTTGTTAACATGTGCAACTGCTATCGTGTAGCCTTTCAGCTAAAAGGTAGCTAATAGTTTGTTAGTCTAGCTGTTGAACTGCACATACTATGTTTACAGTTATAAGCATTCCAGCTGAATGTAAAATATAAATATATATGTTTCAGCTTTGTAGCTTAAAGGTATATTATTTTATGTCTGTTAATGTATGATGTGTTTGAATAGCATTCAGTGATTGGTGCTATCTTTTTGTATCATTTCAGTTTTACAAAATTCCTTCATGAGAATTACGACAACAGTAAAGAGCCTTGAACTTTACTCCAGCTTCTGACTTTCTCTTGAAGCCTGTTAGCTATCTGTCGATTTGTGTACAGTCACACACACTGAGGACAGAATAGTAAAAAAGCGTCTTCACGGCGGGCAAAACAGCAACGAGAAGATCAGGTACTGAGCCAGTACACCCTCTCAAGCATACTAAGGCCTCTTTATTCATCCCATCCAATACAACTTGGAGGATTGTTAACCATAATGTCACATACCAGTGAAGCTGGATTGGAAAAAGTGTCCATCACTGATGGTGATGTTAAAGATCAGGAGACAACGCATGAAGCAAGATCACAACGTTCCACCTCATCAAGCACATCTAAAGTATCCTCAGCTAGCAGGGCTGCTACTAGGGCCCGTGCTAAAGTGGAAGCTGCACGTGCACGTGCCACCTTTGTTCAGAAAGAAGCTGAATTGAAGATAAAAGAGGCACATCTTGTAGCTGATTTGAAGGTTGAGGAGGCACGGATAGCCGCTGAGTTATCAGCTTTAGAGCATGAGAGAGAGATTGCAGTAGCCTTGGCTGAAGCTGAAGTTCTTGAGGCAGCAGCGGAAATCGAAGGTACACAAGGCAGTAGGAGTCTTCACAACGCGGCTCAAGTCGCCATTCAGCGCACACGTGAATACGTCGAACACCACTCCCAGCTACATCTCAGTGATGAGAAACCCCCAGTACTTGAACCATATACACCATCACTGTTGCCGCCGCTCATCAAACCCGACATTCAATCAAACAGAAAGGAGTGTCTCCCTGGTCCCAGCAGCGCTTCTCATTTCATACCCAAGAATGAGGGTGCAATTCAGGCTGCAGTACAACTGCCAGAAAGAGCGACGTCTGTGATTCGTCAATTCACCACAAGGGACAGCAGCCATAAAATGCAGCAGTCTGAAAGGCCAATGCCAGCAATTCATCACCACTCCCATGATCACCTCCTCTCTACTCATCATCACCCTTGCTCTGTCAGTAAAGCCTCATTACAGACACATGTTGGGTATACAGACGACAGGGAAGGTATGAGTGATATTGCAAAGTATTTGTTACGTCGAGAGCTGGTGAATTCTGGCCTGATCAAATTTAATGATCGTCCAGAAAATTACTGGGCTTGGAAATCTTCATTCTGCAATGCTATTGGAGGATTGAACTTAAGTGCTGGCGAGGAGCTTGACCTCTTAACAAAATGGTTAGGAAACCAGTCTTCAGAGCACGTCATACGAATTCGTTCTGTGCATGTTGCCAGGCCTGACATAGGTTTAAGAATGGCTTGGGATCGCCTAGAGGAGTACTTTGGCTCCCCCGAGGTTATCGAAAGAGCTCTCTTTGAGAGGATTGAGAACTTTCCTAAAATCAGTCATAAAGACCCTGTAAAGCTCAGGGAGCTGGGAGACCTTCCAAGGGAGTTAGCGTCTGCAAAATCAGAGGGTTACCTGCCAGGGCTTTCATACTTGGACACCGCTAGGGGTGTAAACCCAATCGTTGAAAAGTTGCCAATTGGTCTGCAAGAGAGGTGGTTAGCTCAAGGCTCACAATACAAGGAGCAATACAATCTTTTCCTCCATTTGCATACTTCACAGACTTCATATGCAATGAAGCACGCAGAAGAAACGACCCAAGCTTCACTCTCTCAACAGCCCCTGTAGCTCCATTGAATAGTTCCCACCGGTTTACTACAGGTCCATCAAAGCTTGAACGAGTGGAAAAGAGACCAGCATATGGGAAAAGCTATATCTCTGCACACAAGACTGAAATAGCAAAGTTACAAACAGCTTCTCAGGCGGACAGTTCAAGCAGCAGGCGAGGTGAAATAGACAAACAATGCCCTATCCACAAGAAACCTCATCCTCTGAAAAAGTGTAGAGGTTTTCGAAGCAAGTCATTAGAAGAGCGTAAGGCGTTTCTTAAAGAAAATGGTATCTGTTTCAGATGTTGCTCTTCTACCAGTCACCTGGCAAAAAACTGTGAAGCGGTTTTGAAGTGTGCAGAATGTGAGAGTGACAGACATGTTGCAGCATTGCACCCTGGACCCCCACCATGGGACAGGAAAGATCCCTCCTCAGAGCATGGCGGGGAGGGTGAAAGAGAAACACTTCAGCAGGCAGTCACCTATAGGTGCACAGAGGTTTGCGATGACAGTATGAAACCTAGATCCTGTTCCAAGATTTGCCTAGTGAAGGTTTATCCTAAAGAACGCCCTGAAAAAGCTGTAAAAATGTATGTCATTCTAGATGACCAGAGCAACAGGTCCCTGGCCAGGTCTGAATTCTTTGACCTCTTTCAAATTGAAGGGTTAAACTCACCATATACTCTGCGCACATGTTCAGGGGTCACTGACGCGTTTGGGAGAAGAGCCACGGGGTTCATGGTGGAGTCACTGGATGGAACAACAAGTGTGATGCTCCCCACACTCATTGAATGCAATCACATGCCAAATGACCGCTCAGAGATTCCAACTCCAGCAGCCGCACAGCACCACTCACACCTGAAGTCCATAGCTCACAAGATACCACACTTAGATCTAGAGGCCCAGATACCATTCCTTCTGGGACGCGACATCATCCAGGTTCACAAAGTCAGAGAACAACGTAATGGGCCACCCAGAGCACCCTACGCTCAAAGACTAGACCTTGGCTGGGTTGTTATAGGTGACGTTTGCTTGGGCTCAGCCCACAAGACAGAGTCTGTGACTTCTTTTCGGACTAGCATGCTTGAAAATGGACGTCCATCTATCCTTACTCCATGTCCCAATCGCATTCAAGTCAAGGAGAGGTTTGGCAACGAAGGACTACACAGCATAAATTGTCATGGCCTTACACACCACACCTCAGTCCTCCATGACAGCAGCCTCGGCAGCACAATCTTTGAAAGAACCAAGGATGATGACAAAGTGGGTCTCTCCATCGAAGATGAGCTTTTCCTGGAGCTTATGGATAAAGAAATGTTTATGGATGAGTCCAACAGCTGGGTGGCACCTCTTCCATTTCGATCACCACGGCGAAAGCTACCAAACAATCGAGAGCAAGCTCTTAATCGTCTTACCTCTTTGTGCCGCACACTTGAAAGAAAACCTGAGATGAAAACTCACTTTGTGAACTTCATGCAAAAGATTTTCGATCATGACCAGGCAGAGCTGGCTCCACCGCTGCAGGAGGGAGAGGAACGATGGTACTTACCCATCTTCGGTGTGTACCACCCTCAGAAGCCGAATCAGATAAGAGTCGTGTTTGATTCCAGCTCTCAGCATCATGGGATTTCTCTCAACGATGTGTTACTTAAAGGCCCAGATCTGAACAACAGCTTACTTGGAGTCTTACTACGGTTCCGAAGAGAGTCAGTAGCAGTGGTAGCAGACATTGAGCAGATGTTTTACAGTTTTACTGTCAGAGAAGACCACCGAGACTTCCTTCGGTTCCTTTGGTTCAAGGACAACAAACCTGGCAAGGAGATTGTGGAGTACAGGATGAAAGTCCATGTGTTCGGCAATAGCCCTTCGCCAGCAGTAGCTATCTATGGTCTTCGTCGCGCGGCACAACATGGAGCTAGTGAGTATGGCTCAGAGGCCCAACACTTTGTGGAGCGTGATTTCTACGTCGACGACGGCCTCAAGTCTCTACCATCAGCTGCTGAAGCCATAGACCTGCTGAAAAAGACAAGGGAGATGCTTGCTGGCTCAAACCTACGTCTCCACAAGATAGCGTCAAACCACTCTGATGTTTTGGATGCCTTCCCTCCTGAAGACCATGCAAAGGGTTTGCAGAACCTGGACTTTAATGACAATTCAGCCCTCATTCAACGCAGCTTAGGGCTCAGCTGGGATCTTAAACAGGACGTCTTCACCTTCAGAGTAGCGTCTACTGAGAAGCCTTTTACCCGTAGAGGCATTCTAGCGACCGTGAACAGTCTGTTTGACCCTCTCGGATTTGTGGCCCCAATTATTATACAAGGCAAGTTCCTGTTACGAGAGCTCACCAGCATTGAAACCCTCGAATGGGATAAGCCTCTTTCACCTGAAAAGGAAACTGAATGGAGAATTTGGAAAGACTCCTTGCAAGACCTGAGTGAGCTTAAGATTCCAAGAGCTTATACACCTTCCACTCTTATCACCACGCAAAAGAAAGAGCTCCACATCTTCTCAGATGCTTCGTTGAAAGCCATCGCCGCTGAAGCTTACCTCAGGGTGATCAATGATGATGGAGAGTGTCACGTAGGATTTGTCTTGGGAAAGGCAAAACTGGTGCCCTCATCTGCCCACACTATCGGAACTGGGAGCAGCTGTGTTGGCAGTAGAAATGGCAGAGTTGATAGAGAGTGAGCTGGACATCAGTGTGGACACATTGAAGTTTTACACAGACAGCAAGGTCGTCTTGGGGTACATATACAATCAGACCAGGAGGTTTTATGTATACGTTTCCAACAGAGTCCAGCGGATCAGGAAGTCCACCAGACCTGAGCAGTGGCACTACGTCTGCACCACACAGAATCCGGCAGATCATGCTACACGTTCTGTACCTGCGGCCGAATTAGCTAGCACAACCTGGCTCACAGGGCCTCCATTTTTGTCTCTCCCTGAAGGACCAGCCATTTCAGAAGAGAAGCCATATGGACTCATTGATCCGGACACAGACGTTGAAGTGCGTTCTCATGCCACCACTCTCTCTACTCCATCGTCTAGCCTGGGATTGCATCGCTTCGAACGGTTCTCATCTTGGAAGTCTCTGGTGCGAGCCATAGCATTCCTGAAACACATCATTCAGTCGCAACAAAGTGCAGTAAAATCCAAGGATGACACCTGTAGTGGCTGGCATCAATGCAAAAAACCTCACCTGGCAGAAGAGCTGTCCAAGGCAGGAACTCTTATTGTCAGGTGTGTGCAAAGAGAAACTTACAGCAAAGAGTTTGCCTGCTTGGTAGCTGGGAAAGACATCTCAAAAGATAGTTCATTGAGAAAGCTGAACCCCTATGTGGACGAAGAGGGTCTCCTTAGAATAGGAGGCAGGCTCAACCATGCTGTACTCGACACTAAAGAAAAGTTCCCTCTTATAATTCCAGGCCGTAGCCACATTGCAACATTGCTTGTGCGTCATTTTCATGAACAGGTTAAGCATCAAGGTCGTGTTCTTACAGAAGGCACTGTCCGCACAGCTGGGTTCTGGATTGTTGGAGCTAAGAAATGCATCAGCAGTATCCTTCACAAATGTGTTACATGTAACAAGCTTCGAGGGAAAAGCGCTGAACAGAAGATGGCAGATCTACCACCAGATCGTCTGAGTACAGAGCCACCCTTCACCTACGTGGGACTTGATGTTTTCGGCCCATGGGCTGTCACCACAAGACGAACCCGCGGTGGACAGGCTAACAGCAAAAGGTGGGCTGTACTTTTCACCTGCATGAGCATACGTGCCGTGCACATAGAGCTGATAGAGGCGATGGACACGTCAAGCTTCATCAATGCTTTGCGCAGATTCTTTGAGCTGCGGGGACCTGCTAAGCAAATCCGTTCAGACTGTGGAACCAATTTTACAGGTGCCTGCAAGGAGCTGCATATACTCCTTACTGATCCCAAAGAGCCCAATGTGAGGAGGTACTTGGGTGAAGAGGGTTGCTCTTGGGTATTTAACCCCCCGCATTCCTCCCACATGGGAGGATCTTGGGAGCGAATGATTGGTTTTGCCAGACGGATACTCAACTCCATGCTTATGCAAACCAGTCCTTCATGCCTTACTCATGAGGTGCTGTCTACTTTAATGGCAGAGATCACGGCAATTATTAATGCTAGGCCACTCGCGCCTATTTCTTCAGATCCGGATTCACCCTTTCTCCTTACCCCTGCTACACTTCTGACTCAGAAGATGTCTACTTACCCTTCTCCTCCGGGAACCTTTGACAGCACAGACCTGCACCGCCAGCAGTGGAGACGGGTGCAGCATCTAGCCGACACGTTTTGGAGCAGATGGAGACGCGAGTACCTTCCTACGCTGCAAAGCCGAAGCAAGTGGCAGGACGTACGGCCTAACATTGAGAAAGGTGACCTGGTTCTGCTTAAGGATAACCAGGCGAAACGGAATGAATGGCCCTTAGCTCTGGTCACAAAGACATTTCCTGATGAAGATGGAAAGGTTAGGAAGATCGAACTCAAGGTCACAAGATCTGGATCAGCAAGAACCTTCTTGAGACCTGTTTCTGAGACGATCCTTCTCAAGAGTGCTGAGGAGACTAACTGATTTAGTTGCCCTTTTTTATTCAGACACAATAAGGTACTTCAGATAGTGGTATTTATTTAATACCAGGCGGGGAGTGTTATGTTCTGACTTTTGCATTTAGTTTGTTACTTTCTCCCCTAGTGGTCATCTGGGAGTAATTCATTGTGTACAACTCTTACATTGCTATCATTGGTTGATTTTATCACATGATGCAGTTTGATCAGGAAACATTAGTAGTTATTTTCCATGCGGTCGGCTCCAGTCTCCTTATCCTGTTCTCACTCTGTTTGTGCCTTGAGAAAGCTTCGCTTGTAAGTTGGATTTGAATTTATACTTAATTATTCTTTAATACACAAGTGTCATATAAGATGTTCTGTGATGTTGAATATTTATTTGTTAACATGTGCAACTGCTATCGTGTAGCCTTTCAGCTAAAAGGTAGCTAATAGTTTGTTAGTTTAGCTGTTGAACTGCACATACTATGTTTACAGTTATAAGCATTCCAGCTGAATGTAAAATATAAATATATATGTTTCAGCTTTGTAGCTTAAAGGTATATTATTTTATGTCTGTTAATGTATGATGTGTTTGAATAGCATTCAGTGATTGGTGCTATCTTTTTGTATCATTTCAGTTTTACAAAATTCCTTCATGAGAATTACGACAACAGTAAAGAGCCTTGAACTTTACTCCAGCTTCTGACTTTCTCTTGAAGCCTGTTAGCTATCTGTCGATTTGTGTACAGTCACACACACTGAGGACAGAATAATTTATGATGTAGTGTTCTTCAAGCCATGCAGATGTCTTCATAATAGATTATATTTATAATGTAATGCTAATCGATATAATCTTTATAATAGTGCAGAATACTATAAAAAACTATATTTTATGTCCGATTTTTTTTATCCGAAGCCACATTTTAAATAGGAAATGTTTACTGAAATGTTTCTTTTTTAGTTTACAGTTGATAGCCTACAGTTTCAAATTTCTAATAACTTTAAAAAAAACTTTGAATATATAAAACTATTTTTTTTTCATCATGGCAATAATTTATTACAAATTTACAGCAAACTGCAAAGTGTCAGCTTTCAAATGAGATAATTGTGCTTATAGTGCAAAGGGTTTATTTTTTAGTGTGGGTTGCCCATTTCTGGGGATTTTTCAAAAGTGGGCTTGAAGCATAACAGGTTAATAAATGTTTTCATAATTTTTTTAATATGTTCTATGAAGCACATTACATCTATGAAGCTAATTATATGAAACATGAATATTAATATATGTAATTGCAATGCCTTTATTTAAGTCATTACACACAGTATGTTATTTCTGCATGACCGGCCCTTGTCAGACAGACAGACTGCCCAGATCAGAGGAGCACTGATAAACTAGCATATTTCCCCAATTAATAACCGGTCTGCAAATAGCCGCCGGGTTCTATTAAATGTCCGGGGTTATAATCCATTTTGCGTATTAAAAACCCACCCGAATAACCAAAGGAGGTGATTATTTACATTATATTGAGGTAAACCCAAAATCATCTGTACAAAATCTAACCCAGGTACATCTGATAATTATTTTTGTTTTTATTTCTGTTGCAGGCAGAGTGTGTATGTGGACACTCACTATTTGCCCTGTCTTCTGTTCCTCTTGTCTGTCCTCCACAAGCAGAGACTCACTGATAGACCACTGTTACCAGTTCTACACATCCACCCACATCCCCACCACAAGTGTATCCTTTACAGGTATGCAAGTTTTCCACATAAAATAAATCATGTTGTCCTTAAAGGTATAGTTACCTTAAGTAAAGTCCTCAGTTATGGGAAAATGAACTGGAAATGCAAGTTGTGCAAATTCACAACAACAAAAAGATTGGACCTGCTGAAACACTGCAGACTAACACATGAGCATTTAGGTCGAGTCCACTCCATACCCTGCCTCTATGCAGATTGTCCTTGCACAGTCAAGACATGGGGTGCATTAAGGACACATTTGTCAAGGCATCATTCTCAGTCAACCCAGCCAGGACACATCATTTCGTTTACATGCATTGTCTGTAATTCATGCTCTTTTGACAATGAGAGGCATTTTTTTGAACATCTTGGTGGCCATCTAAAAAAGTTTGAAACTGTGACATGTGTTTTTGAGGGTTGTGATTATAAGACCAACAAATATACAACATTCCACAGCCACAAGAGTAGAAGACACAACCCACATTTGTTGGAAGATTTCAAGACTAATGTTCTTAATCAACACCAAAACAACCCGGATGAAGAAAGGGATTTTGTTGAGGATGAAAACGACTGTGGCTTAGTCCTTGAGGAGGATGAGGACTTAAACAAAATTATTACTAACAGAGTGGGGTTGCTTCTCCTGAAAATGGAGAACATTTTTAATGTCTCAAATTCATGCATTAATGAACTAGTAGAGGAATTTCATTTCCTTACAGCATCTGCATCTGGCCCTGTCATTAAAGAGATCATTCTGAGTACTTTGAGAAAACATGGCTGTACATTTGAAGACTCAGTGATATCAGAACTGGTCAAAGATCTTTGCCAGCTAAGCCCCGTCTATGCTGCTTTACGAGTGGATGGGCCTTTCAGCAGTAAGTTCAGGAGAGAGCAATTTAGTAAGGAGCATCTCTCATTGATTGAACCAGTTGAGTACATACTCGATCGTACAGAGAAAAAATCATTTCAGTATATCCTCCCATTATTATCTCAACTTGTGAACAACAGCCACATTCAAAACACAATATTACAAAGCAAAAAACCATCTGATGCCTCTTCTGGATACAAATCGTTTAATGATGGATCTTTACTAAGAGAAAACAGCTTTTTATGTGAGGATGAACTTAAACTCACACTCATATTATATATAGATGACTTTGAGATATCCAACCCTCTGGGAACATCCGCAAGAAGCATAAAGTCACAGCAGTGTACTGGGTGTTCGCAGACATACATGCCACATTGAGATCTACACTGACTTCCATTTACTTAACCATTTTGTGCAAGGCAAATGATGTCAACCAGTATGGCTATGCAAAGGTTTTGGACCCTCTCCTCAGAGATTTGAAGTCCTTTGAAGATGAAGGTGTTTTTGTTTCAAGTCTGGGAAAAGTGGTCAGGGGCACTGTACTTGCTGTAGTCGCTGACAATCTTGGCGCTCACTCACTAGGTGGCTTTGTTGAAAGCTTTTCAGCTTCTCATTTTTGTCGCTTTTGCATTGGAGAACGGTCACAGATCCAGGAGCATGAAGTAGGGGAAGGACTGTTTCCTCCACGGACTGAGTCCAACTATGCCATGTATGTCAAAGCAGCACTGTCTGATCCAGCAGAAGGTCACCATTGCGGAGTTAAAAGACAGTGTCCAATCTCAGACAGACTCAGTAACTTTCACGCTATATCAGGTTATCCCCCTGATGCTTAGCATGATTTGCTCGAAGGAATTGTACCTGTCGAAATATCACTCTGTCTTGATGTGTTAATCAGAAAGAAATACATCTCTCTTCAGGAGCTCAACCATTCCATACGTTGCTTTCCTTACAAATGGAGTGACAAAAGAAACTGTCCACAACTCATTGCCCCGCATTTCAAAATACGAAAAAGCGTAGGAGGTAACGCACACGAAAACTGGTGTTTGTTGAGAATGATGCCACTCATGATTGGTGACAAAGTCCCTGAAGATGAGCCTGCTTGGGAGGTTTTGATGGCCCTTAAAGATGTTGTGGAGCTTGTCATGGCTCCTCTCCACACAGAAGAGACAATAGGATACATGCAAAGTAAGATCTCAGAACACCGTTACAGATTTTTTCAAGTGTTCCCAGAGGAGAAAGTTCGACCAAAACACCACTTTCTCGAGCATTATCCTTGGCTTACAACTGTTCACGGGCCAGTGGTACATTTCTGGACTATGCGGTTTGAAGCCAAACATCGATTCTGTAAAAGAATTGTGAGGCAGACTGGGTGTTTTAGAAACATTCTAATGACAATGGCAAGAAAACACCAATCAATGATTGCGTATCATACCAACAATTGCAACAACCAAAGGCCAGCACTGTCAGTGTCCTAGAGGACTCTTGTGGCAGTTGATGTTCTCAAAGATGGCATTAAGGAGTCCTTCGCAAGGAAGTTCCCTGGGGAAGAGTTTGTGAACATGACAAATAAAGCAACCATTTTAGGCACAGACTATAACATTGGCATGGTGCTGCCGTTTGGATCAACAGGAGGCCTACCTGACTTTGGAGAAATCCAGCAAATAATCATTGTGCGTGAAACTCCTGTCTTTCTCCTGAAATTGCTTAGTGGTTGGTATTTTGAACACCTGAGGAGTTTCAAAGTAGAGCCAACAGGAGAGACAGAAATCCTTAAACATTCTGAATTAAAAGAAACATACCCTTTGGCTGCATACAATACAGCAGATGGCCGTATGGTGACCCTTAAACACTTCATTTGCACATCAGAGTAAGTGTAATGGGTTGATTTTATTTATGTTGTCATATCAAATATATGTGCACTTTTCAAGTAGATATTGAAACAATTACTTAACAGCTGTATGGCCAAGAATCCTGTCTTATTTATTTATTTTAATGTTTATTTAACAGGGACGATTGTCACAGAAAATGGGAAAATGTGATGCATACTTACTCTCCTTTCTTATCCTCCTTTTCTCATCTACCTCTGCTTAAAATAATAATGAAAATCAAAGATTATTTATTGAAATTTCCACTGAACTAAATATCTGTTTATTGCTTTGGCAGAAGAATATTGAAGCAAATGCAAGTAAGCTCATCAACTATTAATAACCTATCTCAATTTCTTTTCTTTCTCTGTCTCTACAGCTGAGGAAACGCACTCCAAACAACAATGGCGGTCCATTTACGAGTCATTTTAGAAGAACACAACATTCAAAAGCTGAAACTTCCAACAGGAATTCCAAATACAGTGGAAGAACTTGTTTCCATAGTTACTGAAACGTTTCAATTGCCTGGTGAAATTGGACTACTATACCTAGACAAAGACTTTGACAGTGAGTTTTTCAGTGTCACCTCAACTGCTGACTTGTATGACAAGGCCACTGTTAAAGTGATCCTAAAAGAGCCAACGATAACCCTTGACCTACAGCCAGTACTTGAATCATCTACATTGAGTTCAGTGAGCACCTATCCTGCAAGTACTACTGAAACGGACACCTGCCCTGCAGATCATGATGCATCCTCAGAGGTGTCAAACTGTGCATCGTCAAGTTCCAGTGACACCATTACTCTCCCTGATTCATGTCGCTCTGCTGCATGGCCAGTGCCATTCCAAGTACCGGAGTTTTCCCGAGACCTAGAACTCATCCTCGCAGAGGCAAACAACTCATATGATGCCACTGGAAGACACTTCATGGATGCCAGTGTTAAATCAGCAATAATGCAAGATCTTGCAAAAGTATTTTTTTCTTACACTGCTTACCCAACCAATGAGCAAATCCTCTCTGTGGCTGAAGCCTTGGTTTCTAAGTTTCCGTGTCTTAGGGAGCCGGGATCATTTACAGGGTTATATGGCTGGCAGCAGCGCATAAAAAACAAGATGCACAATTACCGTGCCAAGCTAAGATCTCGAAAATATTCTTACCCAGAAATTGAAATCAACACCTTAAAAAAGAAGCATCCAGGTGATGCAGTGCCTTCGAAAAATATAAAAAAAAAAGCAGAGGTTAATTACCTCCCTCCACACCCTACTGGTGAAAGCCAAGAGACTCTGGAGAAAGAGAGGCTTGAATTAATTTGTGAAATTACAAAGAAAAACAATGCAAAGATAATTGCAGATAAAATGAATAAAACCTTCTCCAGCCGAAGAGTTGAAGTGGTCAGCCTCAGCCCCTCTGTGGGTGTGTTTAAAGAAAGGTGGCCAGCATTATTCACTGAGGCTCAGGTGAGAATGTCTTGTAATTTTTACTTCCCACTAAGATACATTCATGTGATTACTATGAGAGCTGGTCTTTAATTTAAAATGTAATTTTTGGTCCTTTTACTTCCTAGATCAAGGAGGAGTTTAGGCGCATTACAACAGTGTCCTTGGAGGAGACATTCATGCGAAAGCTCGATGAGTACACACTAGGTCTTTTGCGGCTAATGCGTGCCAAAGGAGGAGCAGCTGGTTGCAAGATGCGTCCTCTGCTGGACACTTTAAATGACGTATGTTATTTTATTTTTTCACAAATATGTAATTATTGTTCCAGTTCAGGGAACTTCGAGCTGCGTGTAAACGCCGTGGGGAACGCCTCTGCGTGACGAGTCATGAAGCACGTATGAAATCTGTCCAATGGCGAGACGGAACGTCATAGGCGGGGTGACGTATCGACCAGGAAACTATAAAGCATCCCCGAAACACAAGCGCAACAGCTTCTGAGTCTTCACAAGCGCTCTATGTATGAATTTTGTCTGTCTGTCTAATATTGTATATTTATATATATTGATATGGCGAGCAAACAACAGCAGAATTTCAGAAAGTGTGTTCATCCCTGCCCTCGCTTCATCACGGGTGGGGATACACACGATCTGTGTGTTGTTTGTTTGGGAGTGCAGCATGCTCAGTCGGCTCTCGAGGGGGCCGGCTGTGAGCACTGCGAGTGTCTGCCCATGAAGACACTTCGCTCCCGCCGGGCACTCTTCGAGGAGAGTGGTTCGGTGCGCGCTCCCCGCGGCTCGGGTCCCGCTGCTGCCGAGGCACAGCGAAGGCTTGCGTCGTGGGGATCGCAGATGGATCTATCAGCGGGGATTGAGACGGGCCCCGCCCTTTCTCTGCCCTTACCTGGTAGATCCAGTGCCTCAGTTCTCGCTGCGGGGGTCCGCGTTGCGGTTTTTCCTGCCCGGGCTGAGGCGCCATCACTTCAATTATCCAGTTCTGAGGAGCTGGATGTTGAAAGTGTGGATGCAGAGTCTATGGACTCAGTGGAGAGCGAGGGAAGCTCGTTTGCCATCCCAGTCTCCCGCGAATGTAGTAAAAAAAAAAAAAAGAAAAAAAAAAAAAAAATGGAGGTTTTTGACTCGGGCTGTGGAAAAATTAAGCATTGAATGGCCAGTTGAGAAACAAGAGTCGAGAGAGTAAAATGGATGAGAGATTTTTAATATCACACTCACTACCTCCATGCCGGTGTTTGCCCTTCTTCCCCGATCTACACACCGAGGTGTGTAGATCGTGGAACAAACCAGTGTCAGCTAGAATTTTGACACACCAGACCTCTATGTATGCTAATATTGCTGGGTCTAGGAGATATGAGTGAGGGGGAGGTCGTCGGCACTGACGTGATTAATGAGATACTGCGTCAGGCGGCAGATATTTCTCTCCGTGCCACCAAGGAGACGGCCAGATCAGTCGGCCGCTCTATGGCAGCCCTGGTGGCCACGGAGAGGCATCTGTGGCTAAATCTGGCTAATATGAAGGAGAAAGATAAAGCGTTTCTCCTGGATGCGCCGCTGTCGACCGAAAAAAACAGGCAGCGGCGCTCCAGAAATGTCTCCCCCTCCGTACTCATCCTTCGGGGGCTGCTGGGCGAGAGCAGCCCCGCCCGTCGAGAGAGCGTCGCGTCTCGGGCTCCTCCCCAGCAAAACTGGGCTGAGACGGGGCGTTCTCAGGCGAGGTCTTCCCGGGATAGAACCGATCTGAGGACGGTTATTGTAGCCAGGAAGGCTTCGTCGAAGAAGTCCTGACGCCACTGGTGTCAGGCTACTGAGGGTGGTCCCCACCGTGAGACAGAGGTGTTCGCCGCTGATTCCGGCGCCCGCTCTCTCTCGGTGCCCTCAGGGGTTCGTTCTGCCAACCCTGCCTGTAATGGGGGGTGCAGACGGTCCCAGCGAGCGATTTCCCGAGGGACGCTCGTTTGCTCCGAGGAGCGATACAGAACGGTCGTTAAACCCTGCCTGTGCGCGGTCACAAGGCGCTGTTTCTGTTTTTAAAAACTACTCCAGAGGCCAGTCTCGAGAGACTGGTACCCTTAGTAGAATTTCTGGTAGAATGGGGAAGTCTTCCAAATATATCTCGTTGGGTCCTGCAGACTATCGAACGCGGGTACGCGATCCAGTTTAGGTCGCGTCCACCTCGTTTCCGGGGGGTTTTGCCCACAGTGGTGACCCCCGAGCAGGCTCTGGTTATGGAACAAGAAGTGAAAGCTCTGCTACTGAAGGGGGCGATAGAACGAGTTCTTCCTCCCGACAGAGAGCTGGGGTATTACAGCCGGTACTTCATTGTTCCAAAGAAGGATGGGCGGCTGCGTCCGATTTTAGACCTGCGCCTCTTAAATCGGTCAGTAGGGAAGCTCAAGTTCTAAATGCTGACTCTCAAGCAGATCGTGTCACAGATCAGGTCCGAGGACTGGTTTGTCACGATAGACCTAAAAAAAGACGCGTACTTCCATATCTCCATCCTTCCGCAACATCGGAAGTTCCTGAGGTTCGCTTTTTGGGGCGAAGCGTACCAATATCGGGTCTCCTCGAACCTTCACGAAATGCATGGACGCGGCCTTGGCCCGCTGCGTCTCCAGGGCATTCGCATTTTAAATTACATCGACGATTGGTTGATTCTGGCTCAATCGGAGCATCAGGCGATTCGGCATCGAGATGCCGTCCTCGCCCACATCAGAAGGTTGGGGTTGAGACTCAACGCCAAGAAGAGTGTGCTTTCGCCAGTTCAGTGGACCACTTTTCTAGGCGTGGTATGGGATTCGACGACGATGCAAGCACGTCTGTCGCCGGCTTGTATAGCCTCGATTATCTCGACTGTCAAGCAAGTGAAGCTAGGCCAGTCACTCACTGTAAAGGAATTCCAGAGAATTCTGGGTCTGATGGCAGCAGCATCCAACGTGTTACCGTGCGGCCTGCTGTACATGAGACCACTACAGTGGTGGCTCAGGACCAAGGGGTTCTCCCCGAGGGGAAAGCCGCTCCGCAAGATCAAGGTCACGCGACGTGGTCTCCGTGCCCTGGCTATGTGGAAAGAACCTTGGTTCCTGTCCCTGGGACCTGCGCTGGGAGCCCCGTGTCGCCGGGTAACGGTGACGACGGATGCCTCTCTCACGGGCTGGGGAGCGATCATGAGTGGTCGCTCGGCCCGCGGGTTGTGGCAAGACCATCATCTCCGATGGCATATAAATTGTCTAGAGATGATGGCGGTGTTTCAGGCTCTGAAACACTTTCTCCCAGACCTCAGAGATCATCATGTTCTTGTCCGGTCAGACAACATGTCTGTGGTCTCTTACATAAACCACCAGGGGGGTCTGCAGGGACCCGTTCTGCTGAACCTGCCTGTGAGGGTGGGCGCAGACGGTCCTAGCGAGTGGTTTCCCGAGGGAAGCTCGTTTGCTCCGAGGAGCGATACAGAACAGTCGTTAAACCCTGCCTGTGCGCGGTCACAGGGCACTGTTTCTGTCTCTATAATTACTCCAGAGGCCAGTCTCGAGAGACTGGTACCCTTAGTGGAATTTCTGGCAGAATGGGAAAGTCTTCCAAATATATCTCGATGGGTCCTGCAGACTATCGAACGCGGGTACGCGATCCAGTTCAGGTCACGTCCGCCTCGTTTTCGGGGGATTTTGCCTACAGTGGTATCCCCCGAGCAGGCTCTGGTCATGGAACAAGAGGTGAAAGCTCTGTTACTGAAGGGGGCGATAGAACGAGTTCTTCCCCCCGACAGAGAGTTGGGGTATTACAGCCGTTACTTCATTGTTCCAAAGAAGCTAACGATATACGCCTCCCTCACGGGCTGGGGACGATCATGAGTGGTCGCTCAGCCCGGGGTCTGTGGACTTTCTCCCAGACCTGAGGGTCACCATGTTCTTGTCCGGTCAGACAGCACATCGGGGGTCTTTTTATAGACCATCAAGGGGGTCTGCGCTCATGTCCATTATTCAGGCTAGCGCCAGATCCTTCTGTGGGCCCAGGGGAAGCTTCTTCTTTGGCGATTATATATCCCAGGATATTTAAATCGGGGAGCAGACATCCTGTCGAGGCAGGGGCCGAGGCCCGGGGAGTGGAGACTCCACCCCGAGGTGGTGGAGCTCCTATGGAGTCATTTCGGTCATACCGAGGTAGGCCTATTTGAATCCAGGGACTGAGACACTGCATGCTGTGGTTTCTCTGTATCCACCAGCCCCTCTGGGGTTGGATGCGATGGTACAGGAGTGGCCGAGGTCACCCCTGTACGCATTTCCCCCGATTGCTCTGCTCCCAGGAGTTCTGGAGAGGGTTCACCGAGTCGGGGTCTTTCTACTGTTAGTAGCCCCGCGTTGGCCGGCCCGAGTATGGATGCGGGTCGATACTTCACCCCCGCCCAGATCTATGGAGGTTGTGGCTTGGCCTCTGAGGGGGCCCAGCTCATAGAATCGGGTCTCTCGACTGAGGTCGTGGAGACCATCCTCCAATCCAGAGCTCCGTCCACGAGGAGATTATATGCCTTGAGGTGGCAATGTTTCACCTCTTGGTGGGGAGAACACCAGTTGGACCCAGTTAACTGCCCGGTGTGGCGGTGCTGGAATTCCTTTGGAGCATTTCTCCACAGGGTTATCCCACTCCACACTAAAGGTGTATGTGGTGGCCTATCTGCTTACCACGTCCCTTTGAGTGGAGCTTTTCACGGGAGATACCCATTGGTAATTCTTTTTCTTCGTGGTATTGTGAGGTCAGACCAAGAGAAACTAATCTGCTCTGCCCTCTGAGGGCTCTAGATGCTTATGTCCACAGAGCTGCCCTGTGGAGAAAGCCTGAACAGTTATCTGTTTGTTTTGGACCTCCGAAGAAAGGTTGTCCCGCATCTGAGCAGAGGTTGAGTAAGTGAGTGGTCGAGGCCATCTCATTTGCATATGAGTCCGCCGGTCAGCCTTCTCCTTTGGCTGTCTGGGCTCACTCAACCAGGGGTATGGTAGCTCCGCTCCAGGGGCGCAGGTGCTTTCGTCTAAATATGTGCCTGATTTCATACAACGGACACCTGCTCGCATGGCGGCGTTGGTATTAGCGTTCCCACGGCGTTTACACGCAGCTCGAAGTTCCCTGAATGGGAACGTCTCTGGTTACGTATGTAACCCTAGTTCCCTGAAGGGAACGAGACGCTGCGTGTCTATGCCATACTCCCAGCGTGCCCGTGAGCGCTTGCTTCAGTCCTATCAGAAGCTGTTGCGCTTGTGTTTCGGGGATGCTTTATAGTTTCCTGGTCGATACGTCACCCCGCCTATGACGTTCCGTCTCGCCATTGGACAGATTTCATACGTGCTTCATGACTCGTCACGCAGAGGCGTTCCCCACGGCGTTTACACGCAGCGTCTCGTTCCCTTCAGGGAACTAGGGTTACATACGTAACCAGAGACGATATGAGTGAATTAAAAGTAAAGTAATTTGTAAACAATTGCTTTGTTGTGCGCAAAGTTGAGCTCCATACCAACTTAAACCTTTTGACATCAATGTGTGAATTTCTTCTTATCCATCCATTTTCTTTACTGTTTTGTCCGTTCGGGTTTTGTCCGTTCGGGTCACGGGTCACGATTTTTGAGCCAACCCAGCATTTATCAGGCGAAGGGGCAGGGTTCACTCTGGACAGGTCACCAGTCTATTGCAGGGCCGGAATTCAGTCTTAGTATATGTAAATCACTCCCCACTCCGCTAACAGTCTTATCACTAAATTGTATCTCCCTACAGATTGTTGTCTGCTGCCTCATTAACTACCTCGGTGAAAGACAAGAAGATCTTTTCCTTGCCTGCCAAGTAGGTCATATTGATAACAGATTTTTGATTAAAGGGATAGTTCACTTTGAAATTAATTTTTGATATGTTTTAGCTTACCTCGAGGGCATCCAAGATGTAGGTGTCTTTGTTTCCACAGTATTTTCAATTTTGACATTTTTAGGTCAAACCGTTCTTGTCTATCAGTCATATAATGGAGGTTTAGGGGGTCCACCTCAAAGAGCAGCACAGAGAAGTCCAAATTAAACATGATTTAATGACTCGTAAATGTAAGTACACACTGATGGCCTAAGACACGAAACGAGCGGTTTGTGTGAGAAAACGAACAGTATTTATATCGTTTTTACCTCTTGTTAAGAGCCGTCGAACTGATCTGAATCAGATGTTCAACTGAACCGAACTGAACCGTCTCCAGACGTTACGCTGGAAGTGATCTGTCACGCGTCTACATCACGCATTGTTTACACGGAGATTTCGGAAGTTTTAACTTTCACTAAAGTTAAGCGATCGTGCCCTTTGAACTAGAAAAAACGAATTGGATAATTTTGAAAAACGAAAGCCCTTTGAACTAGAAAAACTATTTCTTCATTTTAAAGAACAAGTTCGAACAGGAGAGTCACGATCGCTCATTTAAAAAATAAATAAAAAAGTTTAAGTTTTATAAGCACAAATGCTCGCCTTGCTCTGTTCTGTGATGAGCGTTCGTGACTCTCCTGTTCGAACTCGTTCATCAAAATGAAGAAATAGTTTTTCTAGTCATGGCTCGAAGGGTCCTAGATAAGACCCTTATTCATCGTCTGGAGTCGTTTAAAGCCCTTTGAAGCTGCACTGAAACTCTCATTTGGACCCCATTGAAGTCCATTATATGGAGAAAATGCTGGAATGTTTTCATCAAAAACCTCAATTTCTTTTTGACTGAAGAAAGAATGACGTGGACATCTTGGATGACATTGTGGTGAGTAAATTATCAGCAAATTGTTTTTTTAAAAAGTGAATTACTCCTTTAACTCAAGGGATCCTCCTCTCCTCTCCACCTTCTCCTTTTGCCTTCCACTCCCCC
Organism: Pimephales promelas; assembly: GCF_016745375.1. Next base: position 4,316,612 of record NW_024121188.1, read on the forward strand.
TCTGCTCTCCTTTTTAATAAACTGAAATATATTGAAACAGCATCTTAAATAAAATAAAAATGTGTATGCTTTTTGTTTGTTTCTTTTCAACATGTAGGAATGTGAGGACTACACAGACAAAACATTGAAGGTGATTGTGAAGCACAATGTCATGGCTGAGGAGGACCCATCAGATTTAACTATTGTGATCGAGGGAAACCAAGTGATGGAAGGATGTGGAAGCCGAACAAAGGCATGCATACTGCTGATGGGACTCATTTATGCAATCAACATCGAATATCCAAAGGAGCTGAAAAACACGTTTGAAGCTTTTCAAAAACTTTTTTTGGAAATTGACGGGGCAAAACTCCCGAAAAAGGTCCACAGCCTCAAAAATAAGCTCATGCAGTAGACACACATTTCCCCTCTTGTTTGAAAGAGGATCTTTTCTTTGGACATGATTTTAATGTAGTTGAAATGGAGTGTAGTTTTATATTTTTCTTCTTTTTCCTTATTTGCTACACATAAAGACACAGATCCATCCACTCTCTATCAGCCCATTGCTCTGTGTGTTTTCACACAGATTGACAGAAAAGGAATACCAATAGAAAGTGACCTGAAAAATTTTGATCTCTCCTTCTCCATTTGTTTCTTTTATTCTCATCCTATCTTTAAGAGTGAGAGCAAGCTCAAATATTAAAGAATGTTGCGGTTCTGTTTTATCTTTATCCAAATATTTGATACTGTACGCACAGAAACAACCATGTGGAGTTTGTGTGTGTGCTTTTGATTTTTAAAATAGAAAAAGTGGCATGTGTTGTTTAGAGTAGCCAATTATCCAGAAACAACATTTGAAACTTATCTTAGTGAGTTATAAAAGGAGTCAATTTTTTCATGGTTGTGTGAAGCTGTTGTACTTTATTTAGCACTTCATTCTGTGTTTTTTGATAATTTGGTGCATCATTATGCATATAAACAAGGCTGTTCTGTTATTTGTTATATGAATGTACCTGTACCACAGATTTGTTCAGTCACTGTTATGTAAATCTGAAAAGAAACCAAAAGAGTTTAGTCTAAGAGTTTAGATACAAGAAAATCTTAAAGTTATTGGACATCCAGCACTGCTCTGATCTCCTCATTTCTCCGTTCATTTTCTCTTCTCTGCTGCCTTCTCTCCTCACTTCTCTTTTCCACTCTGATCTGGATGTCCTAAAACAGGGATATGTTTTATTATCCAACATTTTTGAAACAACATTTGATTGTGATTTGTAAAACAGGTTCTACTTGAAATGTTGTGTAAAGCTGTTGTTGTGTAAAGGTGTTTCATAGGATTTTTTTGGATTAAAAACATTGATCTGATGGACCATCTGAATGTCTTTATTGTGGGCAGTACATTATACCTTCTCTGAATAAGTAATTAGCTTTGATTTGAAGAGATAATTTTTACCTAATTTTAATGAGTAAGTATCTATTGATAAATGTGAGGTATTGTTACCCAATTTATGCAAGTATTTAATAGCTATTTACTTCAGATAGTTTCTACTCACTATATGGGATTAAATTTACCCCACCAAAGTCAATGCAAATTGTTACCTCACATTTATTGGGTAAATTCTATAGATTAGTTTTTACAATGTATCTGGCGTTTATAACCACCAATGTTGTGGAACTGCATTAGTAGCATGGAAGTTGGACAAAAAGCAAATTTACACAATGTTTTGAGAAAATGTACCATATAGTCACACACAGGCATCAAGAATTTGCATATGATTCACAAAAATGGAGACAATAAATAATAAAAAAAAATGCTTCATGCTGCAATGCATGATGGGTAGCTTTCATAGTACAAAACATCCTTGATTCCCAGGCTTTTTTGTTTTGGTTTTCACCATCGTTGAGAATCATATGCAAAATCTTGAAATCTGTGTGTGACTATGTGATTCACTTTCTTAAAACACATTGCACGCAGTGGTCATTATAAAGTCCAAATAATGCAGTTCCACAAGACGAATAATTAGAAATTTCAGATATAAAAACAAAAGTTTAGATGTTGTTTAATGCTTGCATTGTGTTGATTTTGTCATCATCAACAAGCAGCTGATGACAACTAATTTTTAATTTTCTTGGCTTTCTCTGCACAATGAATGGTGTTATGCAAATAGTTACAAAAGCCAAAGAAAAGCTAAAGTAAGAAGAACTGGGACCAAAAGCCCAACTAAAGCAAACACTCATCACCACAATGGTGATTTAAAATGAAACCAATATCACCATCTAAACCACATCTAAACAATGTAAATAAACATGAGTTTTAATTTAATGCATCCCAAGAGTGTTTATTTGGTCAAGAAACAGTTTAAATTGTCTAAATAAGACCATAAGTTATGTTGAAAACATGTCCACAATGGCCACATTTGCACTTGTTTTTAACCTTGTACGGAGGATCCATTAATGTCTATATCGGACGTGCAGAACACGTCACAAAAAGACATTCATGCCCCTCAGTGGACTTCTTTTCAACGTCAGACTTATGACAAAGACAAAAGACAATAGACAATATCTAAAGTATAAAATGTAAGGGTTGACAGACTGCCCCACTGAAGCAAACACCGATCTCCATAATGGTGACTTATAATTTTGATTTTTCACTTTCAGTGATTCTACTTGTTAACATCAGGTATCTTCAATGTTGGTCAATCATCGCTCAATTAATCACTTAATTATCTCATTAACTTTAACACTGATTCAGTGTTAATTTAACACTCTTGAGTGTGGAGTCATATAAACTCCCAGGAGAGTTAATTTAACACTGGAGTTTTTGCTCTACTAAAGTTCACCAAAAATCTCAAACGTTTGCACAAATCATGACTAGATCATGTAGTAACACTTGAGTACTAGTTAGTTCCAATGATCTTCACTTTATAATACAGATCCAAATAATTAGTAATTCCCACAGAAGTATCTAGTAACACTTTCATCTGTGAGCTATTACTTACTAATTTGTTAATAAGAGTTTCTTTTAGTTAATAGTAGTTACTAGATTCTTAATAAACTTTTTCAGTAGTTCTCTGGAAAGTATTAAAAAAATAGTAGTTATTGATTACTTAATAGTGAACTACCACTTTCGTCTGTGCGCTATTACTTACTAGTTCGTTAATCTGAGTTTCTTGTTAGTTAATAATAGTTACTAGATTGTTAATATTGTGTTACTCAATGGTTCTTGTGTAGTTATTCATTAACGAAGTAACCGTATTCTAAAGTGTTGCCGACATTTCAACTAGTGACAATTTAATTATTGATATCAGGAATTCACATTTTTACTAACAATGTAATTATTGATATCAAAATGATATTTCTACTAGTAAAAAATCAATTCTTGATATCAACAATTCATTTTGAATGGCAGCCTATGGTGACATTTCACTAGTGAAAATACAATTACAGATATCAGCAATTCAGTTGTTGATATCAACAATTCAATTGTTGATATCAAGAATTCTTGATATCAACAATTCAATTGTTGATATCAAAAAATTGCATTGTTGATAGCAAGAATTCATATCCTGGAAGTGAATTAAAGCTATTCAAATTGAATTGTTGATATCAAGAATTGATTTTTTACTAGTAGAAACATCATTTTTGATATCATAATTACATTGTTACTAGTAAAAATGTGAATTCCTGATATGTAATTGTTGATATCAAGAATGTAATTGTTGATATCAAGAATTCATATCCTGGAAATTATTAAAAGCTTAAACGGCTTGCCATAGAAACCTGTGTTTTAAACGCGTCTCTTGTGACCATTAGCCTTTGGTTTTCATTGAGATCCTCCCCTTTTGCGTCATTAACGTTTGACTGCCTGAATAGGATAATTGAAATGTTTTTGCTTAATCCATTGTATTTGTCTTTCCTTTCTGGAAGTTTAGGTCTAGCCTTAGTTCTATTTCATGACCACATTATAACCAACCACCAACACCCCCCCCCCCCCCCCCCACCTACCCCAACCACACTCTATCTGTATTTTAGATCTGATATCTGTATCTTGGCCAACCGTTGCAGCAGTAATTGATAATTAAAGAGCAATAACTCAGCAGTCAGTGCAGTCTCTCAGCAGGAGCTGCCCACCCTTAGCCCCCCCCCCCCCCACACACACACACACTTCTGCCAGCATGTGCCCAGACATCACACATTAACATTACACACACACTGACAATTGAAATACATATAGTATACCCAAGGAACTGTGGTGTAGGAAGGTTGGATGGATTATGACACTGTTATGGCATTAAACATTATCATATCTGAAATGAATGATGAAATACAAATATTGTATTGTATACAAAAATACCACTCATCTCCACTACAAATAGGAAAAAGAGGCTACAATTTGCAAGAGCTCACCAAAATTGGACTGTTGAAGACTGGAAAAAAGGACGAAACAACGGATTGGCCTAGGCAACTGTCACTTTCTCGCAACCATGGCAACCACCCTTTTGCCACACAGGACCTGCCCACTTGCGCGTATCCAGATACCTGTTCACATGCTTTGTTTGAGCTTGAAGATGCAAAACTCGACGCAGGTCCTCTTTTCCAAGAAGTGCTCCTTGCCCTGCACTTCGACCACCGCGTCCTCGGCCTCTACTTCCTCGGACCCTAGCTGCATGGCCTCTTGCACGGCCCAATCTGCTTCGCCCTCGACCACGGATCTGTCCTCGAGCTGATGAAGCGGTAGGCTACTTGTCTCTGGAGTGTCAACATGAAAACATGACTTTTGCGTAAACGCCACTTTCAAGTCAAGTGCTGTATTATCTATACACATTTTCAGCTATCTGCGTGTATGCGTGTATGTACACACCGTTAAATGTCCGAGCGAAACGAAGCAAAATGTAGATTTACATCTGGGTAGCGATATTTTTTTCCTTGGATGGTAGGGTAAGACTCATAAATGCTATTAACCCCACTGTCCTCATCAGAGTCAACAATGCTTTCATCATGGAAACTCTTAACGTTACATGCCGAACACCATAGGCTATATGTTATGAATCTCACACGAAATTCATCTTCATCACGATGGCAATCTTCTTAAATGATGGCAATGGAAAAATGTGTATAATGCAACTTTTTTTTAGCTTTGCCTTAGGCTATAGATGACTTTACCAATAGCTTGATGCTTGATAGTGAGTACTAAAATACATCTTATTTGTTTATCTTCATAATTATAAAGTTAGAAGTAGTTCTAATAGGCCTGCTTGTGTCAAAATGATTTATTGCTTTTTGATTGACAAGGGGCGTGGCTGACCTTTGACCTTCCGGATTCCATCTTTGAAGTAGTCATAAACCTTTGACCTTTGACATACCATGTCTGGGATATCGATTAACCTTTGACCTAACGATCAATCAAATGGACAGGTGGTATTTGACCCGTTGACCTTTTTTAATCCCAAAAAACATGTGTGGGAACATCTGTGGTTTTGACCCGTTGACCTTTTCTAATTCAAAAAACATGCGTGTGAACATCTGTGGTTTTGCCCACTTAGTGACCCCAGGAAGCGATCGGTTGACCCTGGTTGACAGTTGTCTGGTTTTATCATTTATGTAGCCATGATACCCCCTCCCATACCAGAAACCCGTCTATAAAATGGGTGGTCTCTGTTCTACAGAATTCCCCATCCCATCCTGCTGTTGCATTGATGGAATAATTTTCTAATAATCCCTGTATCACAATATGGTCTGTAAAATAAAAGCGGCTTACTTGAGTGTTGATGATCCCTTCAGATTCTCTCACCGGCCTTCGGCCCTGTGACAGTGGCTGTGTGAGATGGCTGAACATTCCTACACCCAGAGAAAAAATCTAAAAAATGAAACCGTGTTTTATAGATTATAAGGAAAAACATTTAGATTTAAATGTGAAAAAAGCATCTTACTTTATCAGTCATTTCCATAAAGATGTGAAAAACCTCTCTCCCTCACATCAACAGCAGCATCTGTGAGCCTGTTTTTCTGTCTGTGTGTGTGTCTGTGACTGCATTACATTCCTGCATCCTCTGCTGAAACAGTTACAGAAAAAAGTTCAAACTTTTTCTCACTAGTTAAAGTTAAAACCATGGATCATTTAAAAAGAATATCAATAAAATGCTTTATCATTCATTGTAAAATAATACAACATGTTTTATAGATTATAAGTTGACTAACAGTCTATCAAAAATAAAACCATCTTACTTTTCCAACTGGTTGACAAAGTAGTTCCTAAGATGTCCATACAATACATGGATGGTTTACAAAAGATGTAAAAGATGAGTTTAAAGTTGTGAAGATCTCCCTGTGATTCTCTCTCCCCCATGCATGGCCGGAGTGGTGTGTGTCTATGTGTGTGTGTCAAAGGTCGAGGGGAGGAACGCTCGGGTGACCAACCACCCCCCCTCTAACCGAGTCACCACCGTGAGGAGCCGACACCACAGGCACACAACAGAGGACCACAGAGACAGAGATAAGTTTCAAAGGAGTAACAATCTTTATTAAACCAAGGGTTTCTCACAGTTTAAGATACTCTCGTTGATGCACGATAATGGAGCAGGGGGTTGCAGCTTACTTCTCCCCAGCGGTGCTGCAGGCTTCCAGACTCATGAGTAAGTATGGCAGGTAAGGATTCTTCACAGTACAGGGTACTCTCGTTGGTGCACGGTAATGAAGCAGTGGATTAAAAGCTTACTTCTCCTCAGCGGTGCTGCAGACTTCCAGACTCAGACAGTAAGTATGGCAGGTAAGGATTCTTCACAGTACAGGGTACTCTCTCTCTTCAGTTCACAGTATGGCGACAGTGGGTCAAACGATTACTTTACCAGCGATGCTGTATGCTTCTGGGCTCAAACAGTAAGTAGAACAGGTGAGGATATTCACAGGACACAGTACTCTCTCTTCAGTTCGCAATAGGGAGACAGTGAGTCATAAGGTTACTTTACCAGCGATGTTGTGTGCTTCTGGGCTCAAACAGCAAGTAGAACAGGTGGGATCTTCACAGTACAAAGTACTCTCTCCTCAGTTCACAGTAGGGCGACAGTGGGTTAAACGATTACTTTACCAGCGATGCTGTATGCTTCTGGGCTCAAACAGTAAGTAGAACAGGTGAGGATATTCACAGTACAAAGTACTCTCTCTTCAGTTCACAATATGGAGACAGTGAGTCATAAGGTTACTTTACCAGCGATGTTGTGTGCTTCTGGGCTCAAACAGCAAGTAGAACAGGTGGGGATCTTCACAGTACAAAGTACTCTCTCCTCAGTTCACAGTAGGGCGACAGTGGGTTAAACGATTACTTTACCAGCGATGCTGTATGCTTCTGGGCTCAAACAGTAAGTAGAACAGGTGAAGACATTAACAGTACACAGTACTCTCTCTTCAGTTCACTATATCACTCTGGGCTTCTGACGGGGGCAGATATAATAACCTTCCGATTTTTCAGAGGAAGCCTGTATCCAGCACTGCCTAGAGTCAACCCACTTTAATGCCTGATCTTGTCAACCCTTTGGACTCTTGACCCACTGTACACCCACCGAACGCGCTCCAAACACTCTCTAAATGCCCCTTTTATATCGTGGCTTATGAAACAGGAAGCCTGTGTACGCGCCGCTTCTCTCTCTCTCACACCTGCAATGCATTAGCGCTAATCAGTACGGGCATGTTTCCATCACACCCGGAACCGTAGTGGAGTGTTGCACCCAATACGCTCCCCTAGGAAACTCGGGACTCTCAAGAAGGTTCCGTTTACTGAGCGATTTTGTCACCCGTGACATCCCCCCTTGCCAATCGGTTCCAGTACCTGGAACCGGCGTCCCTCAATTCCATTCGCCGTACCTCTCAGGTGGTTGTCCTCGGGTGTTCCGTTGAGATCGTCGGGGTGGCGAAGGCGGAGCCGCTCTGGCTTCAACTTCGGGGTCCCTCGGGACCACAACCCACCCTACCATAGGTGCCTCTGAGGCAGGTGGTGCACTTGGGGCCTCAGCCGCTAGTTGCGGGTAGTTCGGACAGGGACGGAGCAGGTTTCGATGGAGCACCCGTATTGGTCCAGGCTTCCCTTCGGGCCGTACGGAGTAGACGGGGGCATCAGGCCCTTGTCGCTGTTCCACCACATATGGCGTCGACTCCCAGTGGGCACTGAGCTTCCCTTTCCCTGGGCGCCGGTTGTCCCATACCAGCACTCGCTCCCCAGGTAACAGAGAGGCCTCTCGGGCAGTCCGGTCATATCGTCTCTTATTCTTGGCGGCTGCTGCACTCAGATGGTCTGAGACTCGTCGGTAGGCATTGAGCAGTTGGTGGTGGTGCCGATTTACCCAGTCAGTGGTACTATACCCTCTTTCTGCAGCCTCGGTCCCTATGAGCAAGTCCACAGGCAAGCGGAGATGGCGCCCAAACATAAGGTAGGAAGGAGCATACCCGGTGACACTGTGCACACTGTTGTTGTATGCTTGTAACAGCGAGGGAAGACTCTCGGCCCATTGGCCCTGTTGTTCACTCTCTAGGGTCCCCAGCAACCCCAGCAAGGTCTGGTTGAATCTTTCGCACCCTCCGTTACCCTGAGGGTGGTATGAGGTCGAATGGGTCTTTCGGCACCCATAGAGGCGGCTCAGCTCTTGGATGACCCGGGACTCGAAATTTGAACCTTGGTCCGAGTGTAGGGTTTCTGGGCAGCCAAAAGGTTGTATCACTGCTCTCCAAAGGGCATTGGCTGTGGTCACTGCCGTTTGATCGACGGTGGGGACGGCCCAGGCATATTTAGTAAATAGGTCGGTCATGACCAGAATATTCTGGAATCGGTCTGTTGGTCGACCCAGAGTCAGGAAATCTATCCCTACGATATGCAGAGGTGCTTTCGGTCGCAGGGGGACCAATGGGGCCCGGACTTCCTTCCTGCGTTTGAACAATGTACACCGTGGGCAGCTCTGAACAAATTCCTCAACTTTCTTTTCCATCCTAGGCCAGTGGAAATACCTCCTCAGCAGGGACAGTGTCCTCTCTTGGCCCTGATGTCCAATATGGGTGTAATAGGCATTCAACAGCTCCGAGACTTGGCCCTCCGGTACATCAACTTGGTATACAGTCTCCTGTGTGCGGGGATCCCGCCTTGAACGACAGATTACTCCTTCTCGGAGTTGCAGCCTCTTCCACTTACTCAGAAGCTGTCGTACCCCCACCGTCTGAGACCGTCTTTCCTCTGCCCTCGGCATGTTTCCCTGTCGGAGGTATAACAGGAGCTGACCCAAATCTGCATCTCTCTGCTGCAGCTCTCTCTATCGTCCGGGGTCACACCCCCAACTAGATGGAACAGACTCCGGGGCCCCGGGAGCTTCCACCACGGCCACCAGCAACTCATCTTCGGTACCAAGGGCACCGAGGGGTGCTTGATCGTCTCTCTGGGTGGCTGGGAGTCTGGACAAGGCATCTGCATTTACGTGCTCTCTGCCGGGACGATATTTTAGCTGGTAATCATAATTTGCTAGCTGTGCCACCCAGCGCTGCTCCACTGCCCCCAATTTAGCGGATTGCAAGTGTACTAAGGGATTGTTGTCTGTAATCACCGTTACCTTGGCTCCCCACAAGTAGTCTTTAAACTTCTCCGTCATGGCCCACTTCATCGCCAGTAGTTCGATTTTAAAGGAGCTATAGTTTGCAGCGTTTTGCTCCGCGGGATGTAAACTTCGACTTGCGTACGCTATCACTCTCTCCACTCCTTGATGCTCTTGGGCCAGCACGGCCCTCAATCCTGCATTGCTGGCGTCAGTGTACATGAGAAACGGCTGGGTGAAAGGCTAAGATTGGGGCCTTCAGGAGTTCCTGTTTAAGGTTCTGGTAAGCGGTCTCACAGGTGGAATCCCAGTGTACTGAGGGGGAGCCTTTACCACGGGCACGTCCAGTGCCAGCCAAGAGTTGGTTCAGTGGCTTAGCAAGCCCAGAGAATCCCTTTATAAAGCGACGATAATATCCCACAAAGCCCAGGAACGACCACACCTGTCTTACTGTCCGGGGTGGCTCCCATCCTTGGACCGCTGCCACCTTCTCTGGGTCAGGGGAGATCCCTACAGCACTGAAACGATGTCCCAAGAACTGCACCTCTTTCCGCAGTAACTGGCATTTCTCCGGCCTAATCTTCAGCCCATATTTCTCCATGGCCCTGAAAACTCCTTCCAGATGATGCAGGTGAGTGTGGAAATCAGGGGAGAAGACGATCACATCGTCTAGGTAGACCAGCGTTGAGTCGACTAATTGTCCTCCTAGGCAGCGCTGCATCAGGCGTTGGAAAGTCGCAGGAGCGTTGCACAGACCGAACGGCATACGGTCCCATTCAAATAGCCCAAACGGGGTGGTGAAAGCTGTCTTCTCCCTATCTCGGTCATCTACCTGCACCTGCCAGTATCCACTTGCCAGGTCCAATGTCGAGTACCATGCCAAGACTGGTGAGTGAGTCTTCAATCCGTGGCAACGGGAATGCACCTTTCTTCGTTACACTGTTAAGTTTGCGATAGTCAACGCAAAACCTCCAGGCTCCCGTCTTCTTCTGCACCAGAACGATGGGCGCAGCCCAAGGACTACTGCTTTCTCGGATGATTTCTCCCTCCAGCATACCTTTCAACAGGGTGCGGACCTCGGTATAAAGAGTGGGGGGCACCGGACGGTACCGCTCTCGACTAGGCGTCGCCTCAACAGTGGGTATTTGATGCTTCACCACCCCTGTGCAGCCATAGTCCTCTTCATGTGTTGAAAACACATGTTGCCACTTCCTCAAAAGCTCCTGAAGCTGTACCACTTGTTCCTCTTCCAGATTCTCACCCTTCAGGGACTCTCCCATCAGATGGGCCGGGATCCCTCCTCCAACCGAACCCAGTTCTACCTCGACAGGGCGGACAGCAACATCCACCACCGCAGGGCTCACCTGTCTGAAGCAGACAGCTTGGTGCTCGTGCACCTGGGCAGGACGTACCGAGGAAACTCAGGCCAGACGTTGGTGTCAACGAAGGAGCACGGGGTAAGGATTTGTGTTCCGTACTTTCACTGAGACTCGCCCCCGATGGACAACCGCCAGCCCGTGAGCCACTTCAACTGGCTGACAATCTTCGTGAGGCTCTACCAGGACACAGGTGCCTGACCCACGGGGTCTTGCTGGTACTCGGACCCAAAGAACGGTCTCACTCTGAGCTGGGATGGACAGAGCATACCTACAGGCAACTCGACCGACGTCTTCCCTCTCTTCTATGTGATTAGCTGAGTGCACTCTTTGGCAATCGGCCAGAATTCGGTCCCAGTCCTGTTTTGCCGGTGACGGAGACATCCGAGCCGGCCGGCCCGAAACAATTCTTCCCAGCAATCCAGTATAACGTTCATCCCTAAAAGTGCTCGATGATTTCCCAAGCAATGATCTCGGACGATAACTACCCTTTTTGTTGGACAGGGACCCCTCGGACAAGAAAGTCTACCACGATGTACCCTGTGTAGGGGATGTCCAAACCATTGGCCCCCCGTAGGGTCAGCCTGGAAGCTTCAGTTGCTTGGAGCCGATAATCTGCGAACAACTCCTGGGCCAGGCTCTCCGAGAATAGCGTAACTTGAGACCCTGTGTCAACCAAACAGTCTATCGTGACTCCATTAGCTTGAACCTCCACGGTAGGGCAATGTCCCACCCAGTCATCTTGTGCAACAGGAACAGAAAGAGGGTCACACAAAGGGGTCCCGGCCACTTGACCCACAGTGGCCGGTGGGACTAAAAACCCCCCTGAGGACCCCGACGAAGCCCACACTGGCGACTGATATGTCCAGGGTCTCCACAATTTATACAGATGGGCCTTCCTTGGTCGTCCCACTGGAACCGGGGGCCCACAGGACGTAGGGGGCGGCGCAGAGGACCTCGCCCTTCCTCTGAATACGACCTCTCTCGCCCCACTGCTCCGCCTTCGACTCGTCCTCGACGAAGTTCACCCAGCAGGTTCCGGGATAATTCCGCCATCTGTCCCTTGACATCCTCTAACAGTTCGGCCCTCAGTTTCTGCTTCCATTCGCTCAGTTCGACAGGTGCAGGTCCACTGGCACTACTTGCTGCCACACAGACTGGTGTGCGAGTTACCTCTCCCTGGTCCAGTTCCAACGCCAAGGCCTCTTGTCGCAGAGCCTCAAAGGTCATAGTGGGGTCTCGTCGAAGCTGGAGTCGTATGCCCTGACGTACTGGCCCTTTACGCAGCCCCAAGACGAATTGATCTCGTAACAAGTCATCCCCTTCCCCCAGTCCATGGTCCGGACGCCCCCTTCAGCCGGCCAAACTGCTCCCGCAACTTCAATGAATATGCCCGAAGTGTCTGCGTAGGCCCCTGTTGATAGTTAAAGAACTGGGCTCGAAGAGTGGCCACTGGGGTGGAGTCTCCAGATAATCCGAACAAGAAATCAAAGATAGCTTTTGCGGTAGCACGTGTGGCTTCCGATGCAGTCAGAACTTCCCTTTTGGCTTCTCCTTCCAGCGACCCCAACACAAACTGTACTCTCTGTGCTGCACTCAGTCCCTGTAGTCCAGCCAGATACTCCGTCTGCGCCTTCCAATCCTGTAAGATTAACTCCGATCCTGGTCCTCCATAGCGCTGCTCCCAGGGAGCTCCCATGAAGATCGGCATGACTTGAGGACGAGCCACTGGTGCCTCTTCGTCCGCCATCGCGTACCTGTGGCCGCTACAACTCACGGTGTGTACCCTGCCGACTACGCCACTTTAGGTGTCACAGGTCGAGGGGAGGAACGCTCGGGTGACCAACCACCCCCCCTCTAACCGAGTCACCACCGTGAGGAGCCGACACCACAGGCACACAACAGAGGACCACAGAGACAGAGATAAGTTTCAAAGGAGTAACAATCTTTATTAAACCAAGGGTTTCTCACAGTTTAAGATACTCTCGTTGATGCACGATAATGGAGCAGGGGGTTGCAGCTTACTTCTCCCCAGCGGTGCTGCAGACTTCCAGACTCACGAGTAAGTATGGCAGGTAAGGATTCTTCACAGTACAGGGTACTCTCGTTGGTCCACGGTAATGAAGCAGTGGATTAAAAGCTTACTTCTCCTCAGCGGTGCTGCAGACTTCCAGACTCAGACAGTAAGTATGGCAGGTAAGGATTCTTCACAGTACAGGGTACTCTCTCTCTTCAGTTCACAGTATGGCGACAGTGGGTCAAATGATTACTTTACCAGCGATGCTGTATGCTTCTGGGCTCAAACAGTAAGTAGAACAGGTGAGGATATTCACAGTACACAGTACTCTCTCTTCAGTTCGCAATAGGGAGACAGTGAGTCATAAGGTTACTTTACCAGCGATGTTGTGTGCTTCTGGGCTCAAACAGCAAGTAGAACAGGTGGGGATCCTCACAGTACAAAGTACTCTCTCCTCAGTTCACAGTAGGGCGACAGTGGTTAAACGATTACTTTACCAGCGATGCTGTATGCTTCTGGGCTCAAACAGTAAGTAGAACAGGTGAAGACATTAACAGTACACAGTACTCTCTCTTCAGATCACTATATCACTCTGGGCTTCTGACGGGGGCAGATTTAATAACCTTCCACGAACGTGCAAGCATGGATAGGGGCCACTTCTCAACAAAGACACAGCACACTTGTGTTCACTTCAATTCCACAGCAATAAATCAATGTGTATCAATAAGGCAAAAGCACTGCAATTCACTCACACGATAGGGTTGGACAGAGGCCCCACTCCGCCCGTTGCATGCGCTCGTTTACAGGGGTTTCACTTTTAATTCCTCCTCATCACACTCTGAAACACATAGCTCCTCCAACAGTCAGATCCACATTCACTATATCCTCTTCAAGCGGTTCAAATGTCCATAAGATGAAAACAATTCACTTATCTTTCCTCTCTCCTTCCACAGCACAGATCCAGTCCTAGCTCGGTCCAGCAGTCTTCCCACAAACAATCACTCTGACCCAGCAAACTCGAATGGGCGATCTCCACACCTCAACGATTTTTCAGAGGAAGCCTGTATCCAGCACTGCCCAGAGTCAACCCACTTTAATGCCTGATCTTGTCAACCCTTTGGACTCTTGACCCACTGTACACCCACCGAACGCGCTCCAAACACTCTCTAAATGCCCCTTTTATATCGTGGCTTATGAAACAGGAAGCCTGTGTAAGCGCCGCTTCTCTCTCTCTCACACCTGCAATGCATTAGCGCTAATCAGTACGGGCATGTTTCCATCACACCCGCAACCATAGTGTAGTGTTGCACCCAATACGCTCCCCTAGGAAACTCGGGACTCTCAAGAAGGTTCCGTTTACTGAGCGATTTTGTCACCCGTGACATGTGTGTGTGTGTGTGTGTGTGTCTCTGTGTAAGAAATGACAATAAATTACTTTAGACCTCTCTGAATCCTCTAAGTCAGAGGGACCCTCTCACACTTATTTTCTGTGTGTTACATTATACCCCTTCAAGTTAGGACAATATATATCATATATTTCACACTAAACATTATGCTCTATATAAATGAAAATAGTTATACATTTACATCTAGTATTTTACAAAATTATTATTATTTAACACTAACTAGAGTTGAAAAACATTGATCTTCAAAAGTATATAAATGAAATGGTAATAAATGTGCAATTATTAATTTACAAATATAACATTTCACACTAACTGAGTTGAAGTTGAACAACAACGTTCATTTAAAAGTATATAAATTAAATGCTTTTATCGTTCATTTCAAAAGTAAATGACTTACTAAGATCTCCCACAAGTGATCCTCTCTCCCCCTCGCTTTACAGGCATGCAGTGTGTGTGTGTCGGTTCAGCGGAGACATTCCATATGTTTGATTAGTGTTAATCTTACTTCATAGTATAATCATTAAAAGTTTAAATGATATCTTTTAAAAATACCAGATGTTTTAAAATAAATGTAAAAAAATTCATAAAACAAATATGTTACATCAGCGGTCTATGGAAAAACTTGACTATATTTTCATTTATCAGGCATGTCAAAAATTCGATCTCTCACAAGTCATCTCACACATTGTGTGAAATGTTCAATAATTCCTTAAGTAGTATCTCTGCGAAAATCACCACATAGGCCTATCTTTAGTGCGAGAGCACCAATGAAGACATTTAGAATCTGTGATGCCAATGGCCGGCCACCCATTAGCTTCAGGATATAGGGTGACAGAGCAGATGAGTCTCTGTGCATCGCCGAGTCAAAGTTTGTTCGTACTAGAATTATTTCGAATCATAATCGTAAAAGTTTCAAGCTTTTAAAATGAAAAGATTGTTTAAATTAAATCTTCATAGTTTTAATACATTCATATCTTCTATTTCTTTTAAAGATTACTCTAATGATTTTGTTTATGCCGACCTAAAAGTATTTTTTATTAATATAGCCATAACAATTTTTGTACTGTAACTGCGTATTCTATACCGTACACCTAAAACACGACCGTCAGAGAAAACTGCATTAATAAATAAATAAATAATTGAATATAATTTATAATAAAGCTGTTTTGCACTCACAAAGCATAAAATCTCTATTTTTAAATTAAATGATATATAACTCTATAATGAATAATAACACATATGTTACTAAAATGTATTCGTACAAATTAAACATAGTTTTATCTAAAGAATATATCAATTACATGTATAATTACAAAAACTCCTTCTATGCAAACTAGATGTATGCAATGATAAAGACTATACAAAAAACAAATAGTTTATGAATTAAGTTTATGAATCAGTTTAAGCTGTCATAAACAAAGACCTCTCACATCCGTGAGATGAAGCTTCAGACCCTCACAGAGACGGAGGAGTTACGGGCCAGATGAGCCACTGGGCCACAATTATGTCACAGCGCATGCAATGCTAGTCTACTTTTCAGAGTTTTATTCTAAATTCACATAAAAGCATAATCTAAAAAGTTTCAATTAGATCTTTTAAAATTAAAAGACTGTTTAAAGTTTTTATTAAAGTCCTATCATCTGTTTATCTTACAAGAATTCTGTATGATATAAATGGGTTTGCATAAATTTAACCAAAGGTATTATTTATACTAAAATGTAAGAAAAATTAAAAGCAAAAACTGTGCTTTGGCATCTTAGATCTTATTTATACAAAATAATTCAAACATTATTTTGTCCATGCCACATGAAACAAGTTGTCAAAGTTTGTTTTTGTGGTTTCAAAAGAAATCACACGACTCTACATTGCACTTGGTCTTGACCGAATATTTAATTTACTCATCTTAATTCAAAGCATGATCTTACTTTTTCTACGGTAGCTATATGACCATTTGTACGTATAAGTTATATAATTTTTACTTTTCTTGTATCTCCCAAACTATCCTTATTCATTGTGGAAAGACACAGGTGAAACCCTTCACTGAGAATATACTATCGGTTTTCTACTCAAAATACATGTAGAATTTTCAAATGTTAGCTTTTGTCTGTTGACCACATGAACAGACTTTGTGGAGAGCCGATGATACTATAGCAGAAACATGTCCTTTGACCTCCATTTTGGAGGCTTTTTTGTTAAAGACCCTATATACAGCATCGTCCTTAAAAGGCACGCCGTGTAGGAATGTCTCCCATCTAGCGGTGAAATTGTATTTAGCATTCAAACCCATAGTACTCTCTCTTTTTTAAATGTGTGTTGTGATTACGGTGACCGTTATGTGGCAAGAAGCTGGGACATGTCGTCCAATAGCACTTTTTCAAGTTTAACTATATTCTACCGTTACGCCGCCTATATAATGAATTACACAACATTTACCCTCGTTTTCAATTTGCCGGTCACCCTTCCTTTTAGATTCAATTTTTAAGCTTTATCATGGCAACGAGGATTCCACTACCGTGCAGTGCGGCCTTTTTAATCGCCTCTCACTGACCTCCTTGCGTCCGTTTCAGTCAGCCGGCTCTCAATGAAAACTCGTTGCGGTGGACTAGTGCTTTTTTGTCCCTCTCCGTTATTATAGTTTTTCAAGATGGCGGAACGATACGGAGGCCTCCGTGACTCACCTGTCAGATCGTCAAAGCTAATTTTACACCAATGAGATCATATTTATAGACATTAAAGACATTGAGTTTAGCTAATGAAATACGTTTTAAAAATATTTAAAGGTGCTCTACTGAGTTTTTAGCGGCCTCTAGCGGTGATGTTTCAGAATGCAACAAGAGCTCTTGTGCTCGTGTGCGTGTGCATGCTCGCTCACGACACCGGCAGCAACACGGACTCACAGAGACTTTCAATGCAACGGCGGCAGCATCACACAACATGCTGGAAACGAATGTAAACTCCCACTGCATTTACAATAATAGGCTACTTTTATCAGCTTGACGTTGAACTAATGCTCTGTGCTCGTACCATGATAATATTAGAATAAACTGCATTTTGCCGACATATGATGTTATATACGTTAGCATAAGGCATTTCACTAACTATCCGTGAGTCTTTCACAGTCAGCAATGTCAACATAGGTGGATGTGTAATATGATAACGAAAATGGTTATTGAACTAAACTGAACAATTTCAGTGAAACAGTAAGACCGTAGGTAGTAATATTAGCCTACTGTACTGAACGTGTCTGGAAATGTGTATAAAAAATATGATAGTAGTGGGATGGGTGATGTAGTCAGTAGATCTAGCAAATAAAATAAGTTAGCCTACATGCTAAAGCCCCAATTTTTTGTTATCCTGTGGAACATTCATTTGTATTCAGTTCATGTTTCATTTAGTTTACCATGCTATTTCGCTACAGTTTACTAATATTTATTTCAACATATTTCAAAAAATGAAAATTTTCAAACTATAAATAGCCACTGCATTGGTTGAATTTCAGGATTCCGATTCAGAAAATTATGAACCTCTACAAACTGAAAGCAGTGACAGTGGTAGTGGAGAGGGGAGAGGGAGAGGTAGAGCAAGAGGAAGAGGAAGAGGAAGAGGCCGAGGTAGAGGCCGAGGAAGAGCTGGAGCTGTTTCGGAAGAGGACAGACACCGGGTTGCTATGCTGAGTGCTGCCAGGACAGCAGAGATGCAGGTTCGTCAGTCGTACATTATTGTTCAAGAAAAAAATATACAATTTGAAAATTATCAATACACTTGAAATGTGAATGTAGCAATCCTAAACACAGATTCTTGCTTGTTCAATTTCTAGACAACACTGCAACAACTCTCCCAGGAGGAGAGGGATGAACTTTTACAGATGGTGGTAAATCGCATGCCAGGGGTTATTAATTGACATTATGGACCAAAGGCGAGTGACACCTGGAGAAAATATCCAACACAGAGGACAGCCCACATGGTGCACCTGCCTGTCGGCTTAAGCCGACAGATCTGGAAAACAAATGTTGCAGTCAGGATCCTGAGCATTGTCTCAGTAGGAGTGCCCATATGGAACTCTATTGTCTTGATGAGGGCATCCTACGCTTGGCTCGGCAGACCTGGAATGACATCCTGGCACTCAATGACTTGCAGGAACCAGGGTCGGACAACCAAGAGTCGGACAACCGTCTGGCAACATGGACGATTTGGGACCGGAAACAGGGTGGTAATACCTAGTTGCTGTGTATGGCGTATAAGAGAGAAATACCCTGACCCATTTTCAAACTATGTTGGTTACAAAGAAGCCCCATTTAGGTGAAAAGTAAAGAGATGTTTATTAAAAACAACAATTTCTATTAGAATTAGTATAAAAAGGTGCCATTTCAACAATAAATTAACATTGAGCTGATACAAATTATTTAAATTAACTAGCAGTGCCATATAATTCATAAGTTATGAGATTAGAAGAAAAATGCATCTTGACATTACAGAATAAAGATTTGTAATTTTGACCACTTTTCTTTTGTTGCATGACTCATAATCAAAATGCTTGTGACCAATCAGATGTGACAGTAGGCACATTGTCCACATACCTGTCCTCGGCAGATCTGTGCCCGGGCCAGTTCAGCTGTTGGTGTTGGCACAAGTCCAGAAAGTAGACCAAGACTCCGTGGGTCATCTTGCCTGAGAATTCTTCTTCTCGGGAGTCCTCCAGTGGATTTCAAACGTTCCAGCAAAAATTTTGCGCTGCAGTTGAGGGATGTAGCTGTAGTTTTTTGCAACTTTTACCGTGTGGACACGATAACGTTTTGACTTTTTGCTGTATATTCTTCTTTGTCTGAAATACAAGAAACATTAGTTGGCAGTAAGTCAAGTCAAGTCAAGTCACATTTATTTATATAGCGCTTTTCACAATACAGATTGTATCAAAGCAGCTTCACAGTGATAACATGTAAGTAGCACAACACAGATCAACAACATTGCTAAACACTAAATAAATAACCCCAACTGAGCAAGCTCAAAGCAAGCCAAAAGCAAGGCGACAGTGGCAAGGAACCAAACTCCATCAGATTGGATGGAGAAAAAACCTTGGGAGAACCCAGGCTCAGTCGGGGGCCAGTTCTTCTCTGGCTTACATTCATATTGTTTAAATATAAATATTAAATATAAATATTGTTTATGAATCAAACGGCGCCATAACATATCGCAGGCGTTGAGTCGTCTCATCACAGGCGTTGAGTCGTCTCATCACAGGCGTTGGGGCATCCGAAATCCCCGTGAGAGGCTGGACACAAAACTGGACCTGACGAACGCCATTTTTCTCGGGACAAGCGTCCCGAGATAACAGCAGAAAGGCAGATGGGAAATAATTAGCATAGCTGATGTTCATAATAATTTCCGTTATAACTCACAAACTCTCCGTAACCCGAACTCTCCGCAACCCAACCATACGCGCCGACCATACGCGCCGACCCGTTTGTCTAAGAGGCTGTCGAGCCCCACTGGTGCGTTAAGCAGTTTCAGTGGCAAACGGTTCCGTATGGCATAACAGAGGACTAGAAGGTAAGCATTATGTGAATGCTTGACTAAAGAGATGCGTCTTTAATCTAGTTTTAAACTGTGTCAGCGAGTCAGAGGCTCGGACCGTATCGGGAAGGCCATTCCAGAGTTTTGGAGCTAAATGCGAGAACGCCCTCCCTCCTTTACTGGACTTCGATATCCTAGGAATGACCAGAAGCCTTGAATTTAGTGATCTTAAGGAACGCGGTGGATTGTAGGGCGAAAGAAGGTCCGTTAAGTACATAGGTGCTAAACCATTTAGGGCTTTATAGGTCAGTAGTAGTATTTTGTAGTTGATGCGGAACTTAATAGGTAACCAGTGTAGAGATGATAAAATCGGTGTTATATGATCATATTTTCTTGACCTAGTAAGAACTCTAGCAGCTGCATTTTGTACTAACTGTAGCTTGTTTATTGAGGATGCAGGACAACCGGCTAATAAAGCATTACAGTAATCTAGTCTCGAGGTCATGAATGCGTGAACTAATTTTTCTGCATCAGAAATAGATAGCATGTTACGTAGCTTAGCAATGTTTCTAAGGTGGAAAAAGGCTGTTCTTGTAACATATGAAATATGATTTTCGAACGACAAGTTGCGGTCTAGTATAACACCCAGGTCTTTTACTGTTGTGGATAAAGTAACAGGACATCCGTCTATATTAAAGTTGTATTGTGAGAGGTTTTGGGAGTAGTTTTTTGGACCAATAAGTAATACCTCCGTTTTATCTGAATTTAATAGCAGGAAATTACGCGTCATCCAGCATTTTATATCTTTGAGACACTCTGTCATTTTAGATGAGTTAGTGTTTTCATCTGGTCGTGATGAAATATATAATTGAGTGTCGTCAGCGTAACAGTGGAAATTAATTCCATGTTTTCTTATAATATTACCAAGTGGCAGCATATATATTGAGAATAGCAGAGGGCCTAAAACTGATCCTTGCGGTACTCCATAGTCTACTGACGTCATCTTTGATTTTTTCCCATTTAAACAGACAAAATGAGAACGGTCCGATAAGTACGATCTAAACCAGCTTAATGCCTGTCCCTGGACACCGGTGAAGTTTTGTAGTCGATCCAAGAGTATTATATGATCTATAGTGTCAAACGCAGCGCTAAGATCAAGTAGGACTAGTATTGAGATACAGCCTTGGTCAGAAGCTAAAAGTAAATCATTTGTAATTTTAACTAGCGCAGTTTCTGTACTATGATGCGGTCTGAATCCTGACTGGAATTTTTCATAGATATCATTTTCTTGCAAAAAAGAGCACAATTGAGCGGACACTACTTTTTCAAGTATTTTGGACATAAATGGAAGATTTGAAATGGGTCTGTAATTTGCCAAGTTATTTGGATCTAATTGCGGTTTCTTAATGAGCGGTTTTATTACAGCCAGCTTGTATATTTTTGGGACATGACCTAAAGATAAAGACGAGTTAATAATATTGAGGAGAGGCTCTTCCACTACAGGTAATAGTTCTTTCAGTAGTTTAGTGGGTATTGGATCTAATAAACAAGTTGTTGGTTTAGATGCAATGATAAGTTTATTTAGCTCCTCCTGTCCTATCGTTTTAAAGCGGTTTAGTTGTTCTAGAGGGTCCATAATTGAAGCTGAATCATAAGACACCATAGCGGATTGTACATTTATAATTTTGTTTCGGATGCTTTCTATTTTCGCATTGAAGTAATTCATAAAATCATTACTACTAAACTGTAAAGGTATATTTTGCTCTGGTGATGTCTGTTTATTTGTTAGTCTAGCCACGGTGTTAAATAAAAACCTTGGATTATTTTGGTTATTTTCGATTAGTTTGCAGAGATGCTCAGCCCTGGCTGTTTTTAGTGTCTTTTTATAACGTGACATACTGTCTTTCCACGCGATTCTAAAGACCTCTAAATTAGTTTGTTTCCATTTACGCTCTAAGTTGCGAGTTTCTCTCTTGATAGCATGCGTAGCACTGTTGTACCACGGTGCTTTAATTTTCTCTCGAACCTTTTTTAATCTAATTGGCGCAACAATATCTAATGTACTAGTAAGAATGGTGCTTAAACTGCTAGTAACAACTTATCCATTCAGTGTGGTCGGCTCCCCATTGTCAGTTTTCTTCAGAACAATTCAAATGCAAACGGTAAAAAAAAAAAAATATATATATATATATATGTATGTATGTATGACTTACGAAAATTCGCCCCTCTGTATGATTTGTACTGGTCGGTGGTTGTGGTGATTGTAGTCCAGTGCAGCGAGGAGGGTCCTTGCTTCATATACAGGAGGAGTGAAGGCAAACCGCTTGCTAACATACATCAACAGATGATTCTGGAAAGACTCAAGTTCAGAAGTTGACCTGTATGGAAAAGTAAGAAAAAAAACATATTACTTTATATGAAAAATTATGTAGACAACACTATCATGTAAAATGATTATTTTGATTATTTATAATAATAATTATTTATAGTGATGTTATAATATCAGTAAGGGTGTTATTTGAGGTTATATACAAGGGTGTTATGTTTTACCGAAATGTCAGAAATTTTTCTACAGTACATCCTTCAGCCATCGTCTGTTGAGCACGATTTGTGAGAGTGCCTCATGTGCTGCTGAACGGGACAGCATGCATTCTTTAGCACTGCTCACCCCATCCAGTGGCTGATGTAGACATTTTCCAAGTGCCCATTCATGCACACCACAGACATGGTGAAGGACCCCTCGCCACATACCCTAAAATACAATAAGTTTTTAGTTTAATTACAAATGCTGTGTATCAAACATGAACATTCACCACCTACAAGAGCATATTTCACTATAATAGACTGCACATTTCTGCCAAAACTTTATCGGAGGGAAATTCACACAAGCACAGCAAATGTTTTGATATCCATTAGACACTTTACATGCTGAATGACAGTACCATCCGGACCTGTGTGCAGTGATTACAAACAAAACCAATTGTTGGCCATTATAATCACCATGAACTCCTCTCGATTGTCCGCCGTCTGGCAACAAAACCAAAAATGATTAACAATGTCCTTCATCCAGACAAGTATGGCTGACAAATAAAAACAAACACATAGACACAATCACACAATAACTGGTACTATTCTGATATCAACATGACTGTATTTGTATTGTCTTCCCCACTACAGTACTCCTCATTTTACTTGAGATACAATGGTATTGTATTGTCTGTAATCTCATAAATTTTCTAAAAGTAAACATTGAAATAATCATATAAAGCAGCAGTCTTAGTAAATAATTTACTAAGAATAAAATTGATAAATATATACTCACTCAAAAGTGCTGAAATCTGCATATGTGCATCTGTGACAATCTCTGTTATGTTTAGTTCTCCAAGAAGCTGGTCAAATGTCTGTATAAAGGCATGCTTTTCCATGACCACACTGTTCAGGTTGGTTAGTCGTTTGTCAACTGTAACTACACTAATTATGTCCTTGGAGTCATGCTCCATGGTAGTGTAGGTGCAATATTGGGCGGAGTAACCTATAGAAAAAAATATGTCATAATACTCTAAAGTATACAGGTGAATAATCTGTTTAGTGAACACACATTACAGAGAAATTCAATGACTAACCTGGGGAGTCCATCCTTCCATCAGCTGAAACATATAAATAGTATTTAATGTTATTTTTGATAATACAATGTGCATTATCTAACCTGTTAGGTGAAAGGGATTATACAATATGCAAGATAACAGAAAGTAATACATATTACAATTCAGTTACCTACTAACCTAGAGCTACAACACTATCCTTTGTTCTCAAGCGGTCAATTATCAAAGTCCTCTTGTGCTCCCAAAAATGTTTTATAGCATCCACACAGTACGTGTCCTGCAACGCGTAGAATGTTGAGGGTGCCACCATTCCCATATTCATAAATCGGAAAAGGAGGGCAACCTTTGAGAAGTTATTTCCAGAAAGCAGTATGTTTGTAGACAACATGAAGTCCCCTCTTTGCATTCCATACTTCAGGAGTGGCTGGCTGTACCACTTCCAGAGATTATGCCCATTTGAACACAACTGTAAATGAAAAGACAACACTTGGTGTGGTTGAATCCGTGCAAATTTTCTTTTAGCAACCGAGAACTAACTCTAATACTGACAATTATTTTAATTTTTAGTCACAAGAATCTAATATAAAAAGATTGACTGAAGTTTTTGTTAACCCACTCTGTAACAGTGCAGTAATAGGAGAGAGGAAAGGGAAAACAAATGTTAGTAGTCGAAATAAGAGAATACAACCTAAAAAACCAGGAAATTACATTGTGTGCAAGGAGGTATGATACGTAACTAATTGTACACACACAATTATAAAATTGGGTTAGTATGTAAAAGCTGTCATTACATGTATGCATTCATAGAGCTGATGTGCAAACCGTCATAAATGTTGGAAGAGATGTAGGAATAATTATAGTATATAATTACAAATGAGTCGGGTCATAGAATGTAGAATGTCATTTCTGAGTTCCTTATGGATTCCTTATCGCGGCTCTATGAGTATTAAAAACATTTGTAAGGCTGGAAGATTAAAACAGTAATGTTTACTCACCCACTCTACAACGGCCGCAGTACCCCTTGAATGAAGTTTCACCTGGAAAGGTGGAATGCCGTTACATTCACTACCTGTGCGGTGGTCAATGTAAAAGCACTTCTTGATGGGCAGCTGGAGGAAAGTGGCCAGTTGCATTAAGCTGCTATTATAAGTGATGCAAGCAGGCTTGTCAATGAGGTCATCTTCAGAACTGACTGTCTCTGGGCCGGGGAAGGTGGGCATGTTAGAGGCTGGTAGCTGCTCTGGGTTATCCGGAACATCTGGCTCATTGCCTGGCGCATCTCCACGGTCATGTATGTCTAGTACAGATTCCCCAAGACCAATAATGGGGAGTCTGTCAATGACATTCTGTAATGCACTAGCTGCTCTGTGTGTCAAAAAAACAACAACTGTCAAATACACATTGGACTTTACAATTACAGACTGAAAATTTCTACATTTGTGATTTTTGACAAACCTTGCCAATAAATTACAGCAATACATACCGCACACATATTGGTGGGACATAGTCAACATCAGAAAATTCTGAGGCCATTTTGTCTGTCAATTCAATTCTACAAAAGACAACCAGAAAATGTCACTTACAAACTCAAACGTGTTATCAAAAAAAGATGATTACATTATGTTTTCCACTTACACACTGTTCTGAAGGCTGTTAGCCTGTTGTTCATCCACTACTACAGAGCCATCCACAAGTATCATGGAATTCATACTAAATACAAAGCATGTTTGAGTACATAGAAAACGAAACAATGTACAATACAAAAAAAAAAGAGTACTTTTAGCGGTGTCAATGTAATGTCCACTTTTAGACATATACCTGTCTTCCATAGACCTCAAAGATTGATCCTCAGCTCCAAATAGAAAATCGTCACTGTCAACAAAACAAATTACATAACAAATATAATACATGTGTACAGCATTACGACATGTAAACCAGCTGTATAATGTAATGAAAGGTGCAAACAAATTGTGTGCATTTCATGTAACTACATAGTACTGACTTTAATGATGGTAAAGTCACTGTTTTATTTATTTATTTATTTATTTTCTACAGACAGACAGAAGTATTACAAATACAATGACTAGACAAACTCTTCCAGATAGCAAACTGACATTGAATCAACGTGGAAATATGACATCGAAACAACGTTGATCTGACATTGTTTTGCTCATCGAATTAACGTTGAACCAACGTCAGATGCGTCATTCTTTCAAAACTAACGGAAAATCAACTTGAAATCAACGCGTTGTTTCAACGTTATGAAAGCAAACCAATTTTCGATTTTCATTTAGCTTTGAAGAATGCCGCGTCTGACGTTGGTTCAACGTTAATTCGATGAGCAAAATCAACGTTGTTTCAATGTCATGAGAGACGTCGTTTCCACGTTGATTCAATGTCAGTTGCTATCTGGGTCTGTTAGAGGTGGCTAACACTGCAAACTCCATAATGATTTTGTTTGAAACAAAAGTGGCCATGTTCACAAATTGCATAAACATGTATCTTACCCACCGATCTATACAATGTGATTATATTAGTGGTCTTACCAGGCAGATTCTTCTCTAGTTGTCATAGGATGTCGTAGAGCACCTTGACCTTTACTAGGTGTTGATGTAGTTGGGCCCTGGCTTTCTGTGGTTGTACTGTTATGATAGCTTGAAAAAATAAAACCATATATTTAGAATTCTTGAATTCGATTATAATCACATGTAAATTATCCATACTATATTTTGTTCCGGTGTAAAAGTGTGTGCATTACTATTTACCGGTATAACGACAATACATTAAAACTGACGTCACGAAACAGTTGTTTTGTACTGAGTCATAATTTCTTGCAGAATCAACATTAAAGGGTTAGTTCACCCAAAAATGAAACTTAAGTCATTAATTACTCACCCCCATGCTGTTCCAACCCCGTAAGACCTTCGTTCATCTTCGGAACACAAATAAAGATATTTTTGATTGAATCTGAGAGCTAGATCAGTCCTACATAGAATGCCTAAGGGACTGGCTCTTGACGGCCCATAAAGTCATTAAAGAAAAGGTTTAAATATTCCATGTGCCTACAGCGGCTCAATTATAAGTTTATCATGCGACGAGACTACTTTTTGTGCGAAAAAAACATAAATAACGGCTTTATTCGACTATTCTATTACTTCCTTATTGGCGCATGCGCGAGAACTGAGACAAGGACGTTCTTCTCCTTCGACTACTTTTTGTTACCGGCTGCTCCGCTTAGGAGTATTACCGCCCCCTACCGTATAAGATGATGTGCTGATATAGCTGGAAGTGCAAAACGTTCTGTTTACAAGCAGAGGAAGATGCGCGCTGTACATACGCTTTTCAATTAGCGTATTTTCCGCACTATAAGGTGCACTTAAAAGCCTTTAATCTTCTCAAAAAACGACAGTGTTCCTTATAATCCGGAGCGCCTTATATATGGATCATCATCTTATACGGTAGGTGGCGGTAAAACTCCTAAGCGGAGCAGCCGGTAACAAAAAGTAGTCGAAGGAGAAGAACGTCCTCGTCTCAGTTCTCGCGCATGCGCCCATAAGGAAGTAATAGAATAGTCGAATTAAGTCGTTATTTATGGTTTTTTTTCGCACAAAAAGTAGTCTCGTCGCTTGACAAACTTATAATTGAGCCGCTGTAGGCACATGGAATATTTAAACCTTTTCTTTAATGACTTTATGGGCCATCAAGAGCCAGTCCCTTTGGCATTCTATGTAGGACTGATCCAGCTCTCAGATTCAATCAAAAATATCTTTATTTGTGTTCCGAAGATGAACGAAGGTCTTACGGGGTTGGTACAGCATGGGGGTGAGTAATTAATGACTTAATTTTCATTTTTGGGTGAACTAACCCTTTAAGCTGGTTATGTTATGTGGAAAACGTCTCGGGTTATGACTATAACCCTTGTTCCCTGAGAAGGGAACGAGACACTGCGTCGATAAAATCGACTCTTTGGGGACGCTCCCTAAGCGTGCGCCTCTGAAGTATGAATGAAACTAATCCAATCCTGATTGGTGTTGCGTCGTGACGTAACATGTGACGGCATACCCGGAAGTATAAAAGTGACGCTGTCACAACACACACTAGCCTCGCGATGAAGCAAGACGCTCAAGGGTCTGAAAAGGGGGCGTGGCAACACGACGCAGTGTCTCGTTCCCTTCTCAGGGAACAAGGGTTATAGTCATAACCCGAGACGTTCCCTATCGAGGGAACTCAACACTGCGTCGATAAAATCGACTCTTTGGGGAACGAGTACCCACTAGGCCACGCACCGAACAGACCCGCCCCAGAGTGAAACTGATTAGGCACTCAGCAAGGGCCGAGTACGTGTGCACCGGGCGTACTGGGAAGGCTGAGACTGTAAAACCTGATGAAAGTATGCGGGGTAGCCCAGCCGGCTGCCTCACAAATCTCCTGCAGAGGTACTCCCGACAGAAGGGCCCTAGAGGAAGCCATGCCTCTAGTCGAGTGAGCCCTTAAGGCCAAAGGTGAAGGAACCCCACGCACCTTGTAAGCCTCAGTAATAGCCTGGACAATCCAGTTACTTATAGTTTGTTTGGTCGCCGGGAGCCCCCTCTTAGGTGACCCAAAGCATACTAACAACTGGTCAGATCTTCTCCAAGAAGCAGACTTTTCCAAGTATACACTCAAAGCTCTGACGGGGCAGAGCAAGTGAAGCCTCTCTTCTCCCGCCGACACATGAGGTGGAGGATGGAATGCCTGAAGGACTACAGAGCGAGCCGTACTCGAAGGAACTTTAGGCACGTAGCCCGGACTCGGGTGCAAAAAGGCCTTTACTTTGCCAGGGGCAAACTCCAAGCAAGCTGGCGTTACCGCCAGGGCCTGGAGATCTCCCACCCTCTTAAGAGAGGTAATCGCTAAGAGAAAGACCATTTTCAGCGTTAAGTCCTTAGGCGAAGCCGACTCTAAAGGTTCGAAGGGAGCGAGGGACAACCCTTCCAGAACTATTGCCAGATCCCAGGCAGGCATCCTGGACCTGATCGCCGGCCTCATCCTCCAAGCACCACGGAGAAACCTAATGACCAATTGGTGCCTCCCCAGAGGTCCACCATCTACTGGCGCGTGGAAAGCCGAAACGGCAGCCACGTACACCTTAAGAGTGGACGGGGAGAGACCCGCAGAGAAACGATCCTGAAGGAATTCCAGAACTGAAGCCACTGGGCAGTTTACTGGATCCAACCTTCGTTCTCCACACCAAGTGTGAAACACCTTCCACTTGAGGCCATATAATCTCCTGGTAGATGGGGCCCTAGAGCTAAGTATGGTTTCAACCACCTCAGCTGATAAGCCAGCATTTAGGTACTGAACCCCCTCAGAGGCCAGACCCACAGCTTCCACAACTCTGGGCGAGGGTGGAAGATTGTGCCCTCCGCCTGAGACAATAGATCCCTCCTCAGAGGAATCGGCCATGGCGGAGCTATGAGGAGTGATATTATATCCGAGAACCATACTCGTGTCGGCCATCTCGGGGCAACCAGAAGTAGACTGATGCCCTCTTGACGGACCCTCTCCAGGACCCCTGGGAGCAGAGCGATCGGGGGGAAAGCATACAGGCGAAGCCTTGGCCAAGCCTGTACCATGGCATCCAACCCCAGCGGGGCTGGATGTGAGAGGGAGAACCAAAGTGGACAGTGGGACGTCTCTCGAGACGCAAACAGATCCACTTCCATCGGTCCGAACCTCTCCCATATCGACTTCACCACATCCGGATGAAGTCTCCATTCCCCGGGCCTCAGCCCCTGCCTCGACAGGATGTCTGCTCCCCGATTCTGAACCCCTGGGATATACATTGCCCTTATTGACAATATCTTTCCCTGGGACCAAAGGATAATCTGATGCGCCAGTTTGCACAGAGGGCGCGATCTGAGTCCCCCCTGTCGGTTCAGATAGGCCACCACTGACGTATTGTCCGTCCGTATAAGGACGTGGCGACCCTCGATGTCTGGGAGGAAGCTCCTCAAAGCCTTGAATACCGCCATCATCTCCAGGCAATTTATATGCCAAGTGCGATGATGGTCCTGCCACAGACCCCTGGTAAAGCGGCCGTCCATGACCGCGCCCCAGCCCGTAAGGGAGGCGTCTGTCGAAACGGTTTCCCGGCGACATGACACCCCCAACACTGGCCCTTGGGATAGGAACCAAGGCTTCTTCCATATTTGCAGAGACTGAAGGCACTTGCGCGTTACTCTGATCATACGGAACGGATTTCCTTTGGGTGAGAACCCCTTGGTCTTCAACCACCACTGGAGGGGCCTCATGTGAAGGAGGCCCAGAGGAATAATGTTGGATGCCGCTGCCATGAGGCCCAGCATCCTTTGAAAGTGTTTCACAGTGACGGCCTGACCTAGCCTCACCCTGGACACCATCGCCAGAATTGACTCGATACGTGCGGGAGACATACGTGCCTGCATTGTAATCGAGTTCCACACGACTCCCAAAAAGGTCGTGCCCTGGGACGGTTCTAGCACACTCTTCTTCAAATTGAGTCTTAACCCCAATTTTTGAATATGGCCAAGAACGACATCTCGATGCCGAACTGCCATCTCCCGAGACTGGGCCAAAATAAGCCAGTCGTCGAGATAATTCAATACGCGAATCCCCTGAAGTCTCAGTGGAGCAAGGGCCACGTCCATACACTTGGTAAATGTGCGGGGAGAGAGTGCTAGGCCGAACGGAAGAACCCGATATTGGTATGCTTCGCCCCCGAAAGCGAACCTCAGGTACCTCCTGTGACAAGGAAGGATGGAGATGTGAAAATAGGCGTCTTTCAGATCTATCGTGACAAACCAGTCCTCGGATCTGATTTGACTCACGATTGTTGGAATGGTCAACATTCTGAATTTGAACCTTCTCAGAGACCGGTTCAACACCCTGAGATCCAAAATTGGCCTTAACCCCCATCCTTCTTTGGAACTATAAAGTACCGGCTGTAAAACCCGGACTCCCTGTCTACCGGAAGAACACGTTCTATGGCTCCTTTCGACAGCAGAGTCTGTACTTCTTGTTCCAACACCTGAGCCTGCTCTGGGACCACCGCAGTGAGCACCACCCCAGAGAACTTGGGGGGGCGGTGCGCGAACTGCAGTCTGTACCCAACTCGTATTATCTGCAGGACCCATGGAGATATGTTGGGAAGATGATACCATCCCTCTACAAAATCTGCTAAGGGTACCAGCCTCTCGAGGCTGGCCTCTGGTGTCTTTTCGCTGGAAATTGATGCGGCCCGAAGCGCTGTTAACGGCGGACCTGCATCTTTTCCTAGAGGGCCCCGTTGTGAGAACAACCTCGGTTGTCTCACTGCGGAGGGGGCAGCCCTCTGAAGTCCTGCCTTGGCTAGGACCTCTTTTCCGAAGTCCTCTTAGCCTGAATGACGTCCCTCAGGTCGCCCCTCTGGCTGGAGGACTTCGGTTTTTGGGAGCGTTTCCTCTGTTGCCAAGACCCCGGAGGGGGGGCTCTAGAGGAAACGCTCTCCTTCTGCTCTGCCCTGTGGGAGGAGCTGTCTGATGGCTGGGGCTGATTGCTTTGCCCCTCCCCTACTAGATTTGGCCTTCGCTTTCCGGGGGAGGTACTGCTGGAACGCCGCAGATTGTTTTCTTGACTCCTGAAACCTGTCGACAACCGCAATTAACGGCGTCGCCGAACAGGCCAGAAGCCGAAAGCGGCGCATCCAGCAGGAAGGACCTATCCTTTTCTTTAATACCGGATAAGTTCAGCCACAGATGCCTCTCCGTGGCCACCATGGCCGCCATAGAGCGGCCAATAGCGCTGGCCGCTTCCCTAGTGGCCCGGAGAGACAAATCTGCGGCCTTCCTCAACTCCGCGACATCTTCAGGAGTAGGCCCCTCCCCCTCATCCAAATCTTTCAGGAGGTCGGCCTGGTATGCCTGCAAAATCGCCATTGAGTGCAGACACGAACCAGCCCGACCCGCCGCCATGTAAGCCCTGCCCACCAATGCAGATGTCTCTCTGCAGGGCTTACTAGGCAACACCGGGGTCTTTAGGGAAGACGCCGATTCGGGAGAGAGATAGCTCGCTAAAGCCTCCTCCACCTTCGGCATCTTCCCATATCCCATATCTCGAGCCCCCATAACATTGCTGTAATCTATTACATTGGGACTCGAAATACGGGACGAATGCGGTCTTTCCCACGTTCTCGAGATCTCTTTATGGAGATCAGGGAAAAACGGCAGACCCCGGCGGTGAGGCTGTGACCTGCGCTGCAGGTAACGCTCGTCCATTTTACTGGTGACTTGCGTTTCCTGCTCATGTTGTGGCCAGCTGATGTTTAGTCTGGCCACAGCGCGTGTCACAACCTCCACCAGCTCCTCATAACCCAGGCCGCGTGATGGCGTGCTGAGATCACGGTCAACCGCATCGATGCTGAGCACGTCCCCTTCCTCAGAAGTAGACAGCTCAAGCACCGGGACCTGATCGCGGGTAGGAGAAACCGCAGCGCGGGCTCCCACACCACTCTCAGAGGCTGCGGGATCAGCCGATGGCGAGCGAGAAAATGCCTCAGCATTCTCACTCTCCTCCGCCAGATCCCGCTGTGAACCCCAGGATCTCAGTCGCCGCATCGCCTCGACATATGCGGGACCGGAACCCTGGGGAACGCGAGCCTGACCGTGCTCGTCAAAGCACGCCAGCCGGGAGCGCAGCACTCTAATAGGCAAAGCCTCACACATTTCACAAGCAGCCCCCTCGAGAGCTGCCCGTGCGTGCTGCACTCCCAAACAATACACACAGAGAGAGTGTGCGTCCCCACCCGTGATGAAACGAGGGCAGGGATGCACACACCTCTTGAATTGTTCACTGGCCATACTTTCTTTCAATAATAAGACAAACAACACCAAATAAGACAGACAGTTTCAACATAAAGCGCTTGCTGAAGAGCGAAAGCTAGTGTGTGTTGTGACAGCGTCACTTTTATACTTCCGGGTATGCCGTCACATGTTACGTCACGACGCAACACCAATCAGGATTGGATTAGTTTCATTCATACTTCAGAGGCGCACGCTTAGGGAGCGTCCCCAAAGAGTCGATTTTATCGACGCAGTGTTGAGTTCCCTCGATAGGGAACCATAACATTACAACTGTCGAATTTCACATAAGATAGCGTTAGCAACTGGTCGTTAGCCGATGAACTAAAGTTATCTAACTTGAGCTAAATAAAGCACAAAAAACACAATTTATTTTACATTCTTTGAAGTATTTTTTGCTTACCTGTCCAAAAGGAGGAAAGCCAACTCAGCATCTGTTTTTATAGCTAAAAAAAACCGAAGGTCTCTCCACAATTCAAAAGCTCTGCCGATGTTAATCCGTGTTTTCGTCCTTTGTCGATCAGATTCACGTTTTGCCTGACGAGCTTCAGCAGATAAAAGTTTTTTTTGCTTTTTTATATTTTTTTGGAGTTTGTGTTGGAGTCTGTGTTGTGCTGGAGGCAGGACGTTTCGGGGGGTTATCCATGTCGTCAGCTCAAGTGCGGTTAGTCCATAGACAGCAAGTGCGGGTAGTCCTTAGACAGCACGGGGTAGTCGCATAGTCTCGGGAGCGCGCATGTACGTCACTTCCGGTGGATTTCGCAGGGAATCCGACCCGGAGACCTCACATATAAATATGAATATTGGCCTTCAGAGGTAATAGCAGAACACGAAAAGTTGATCGTTGCAATGTGTGATTACAACACCTTCAAACACAGGCAATAAAAAAAGGATTCTTTTTATAAATAAAGTTACATAGAGCACCTTTAATTCCCCTTAAAACCTTAAAAAGATTAAGTTTAATGACACTAGTTTGCAACGTTCCCCAAAAATCAAATAGTCTTTACGATTTGTATTACACTTTTTAAATGATAATCTTGCTTTAAAGTTTGAACAAAAATGTAAAAGCACATATTTGCTGTTTTCTGACACAAGACCTTTTTGTGAATAGTATTAAGATGGAGTAAATTATTGTAGTGTAATCTAAGTGTCTTGTTCTGTTTGTACGGCGTTATCGCCTATATGTTTGAGAAACTGCCTAAACTTTGTTCTCTCGAACTTAATTTACCGACGGGTACAAATAAAACAACCGACCAACCAACCAAGACCATTAACCGGTTCTTTTTTATTTTATAAATTGACTTTCTACAAATATCAGCCTGATAAAAATGGACTTGGTACACGATGAAGTAGTGTTTAAAACCATGAGAACAGTTTCTTTCTTTTGAAAAACCTAAAGAAATGCCTTTTGATTACTACCAGGCATAGTGCAAACAGACAATGTTTGTGTCACAGTCCTTCGTCTGCACCATCCTGTCTGCGTCTCCAGCACTACACTTCCCATGATCCTCTTGTCTGCACACCTGAACTCACTCCCTCATCAGCCTCCCGTTCAGCGTCCTGTTCATCTGTTTCACCTGTTTTCACCCCATTATGTCTGATTCCTCTGTGTATTTAGTTCCCTCAGTTTCATTCTCTTTGTCGGTCGTTGTCAATGGATGTTTGCTGTAAGCCTGTGTGGCACCTGTGTTCCTGTCTTCCTGCCTGTTGTGTATATATTAAAACCTGATCTTAGCCGATACTCCGGACTCCTCGTTCCTCTGCCAGAGCCACACCGGGACAGAACGACCGACCACCAAACCATGGATTCCTTCGTGGCGGTTCGACTGCTTTGCCTAGAGCAGGAGGATCGGTCCCTGGAGGACCATTTGACGGATTTCCTCTCCCTCATTCCAGCCACAACCTTCCCGGACGACAGCCTCTGCAGCTTTCTTTATGCTGGCCTCAACACCGCCACCAGAGCGCAGTTGTCCGGGAACGGTCCCCCGGGGAGTTTCGCAGCATATGTGGAGTGGGTGCTGGTGTCCTGCGGATCTCCCTTCACCATCGATGACGGCACCAGCCCCACTCCAACACCGGAGCCCTCCTCTCCGCTGGTCCCCACCAGCCCCGCCGAGCCCGAGCTCTCTCCTCCGCTGGTCCCGCTCAGCCTCGCCGAGCCCGGGCTCTCTTCTCTGCTGGTCCCGCCCAGCCTCGCCGAGCCCGAGCTCTCTCCTCCGCTGGTCCCGCCCAGCCTCGCCGAGCCCGGGCTCTCTTCTCTGCTGGTCCCGCCCAGCCTCGCCGAGCCCGAGCTCTCTCCTCCGCTGGTCCCGCCCAGCCACGCCGAGCCCGGGCTCTCTCCTCCGCTGGTCCCGTCCAGCCTCTCCGAGCCCAAGCTCTCTTCTTCGCTGGGCCCGACCAGCCCAGCCCCAGAGACCGTCCAGCCAGCGCCAGAGACCGTCCAGCCAGCGCCAGAGACCGTCCAGCCAGCGCCAGAGACCGTCCAGCCAGCGCCAGAGACCGTCCAGCCAGCGCCAGAGACCAGGATCCCACCTAGCCTCCCTCTCTCGCCTCCTCTCATCTGTCCTCCATCTTCTCTCCTGTCCTTCAGCTCCCCGAAACCAGCTTGGTCTGTGGATCCCTGGTTTTCGCCTCGCACCGCCTCCACATGGACACTTCCTCGGCCCTCTGTCCCATCAGCTCCCCCGTGGCTCCTACCTCCCTCAGCTCCTCCATGGCCCCTCAGTCCACCAGCTCGGCCAGGCTCCCTCGGTCCTCCGGATTCCCTTCACTCCCTCGTCATCCCCCCCTCACCTATGGACTTCCTTCCTTTGGCTCCGCCCCGTTTTGTCACCCCTCCGGTTCAGTTGGACTCCTCACTCCCTCCAGTCACCCGTCAGCCCTCACGCCCTCTGACCTCACCGTGTCCCTCTGTGCCCCTGTCGTCACCTCAGTCACCAGAGCCTACGGTGTCACCATGGTCCCTCGGTCCCTCCTCAGCACCCAGTGTCGTCTGTCCCTCAGCTACACCCTGGTCTCCTCTCCCATCTGCTCCGCCCCTGTCAGTCGGCCCCCTGGTGTTGTCAGCCCCACTACCATCGGCTCCACCAGGGATCCTCCCTCCATCTGCTCCGCCCTGGTCTCACCCTCAGCCTGCTCCGCCCTGGTCTCGCCCTCAGCCTGCTCCGCCCTGGTCTCGCCCTCAGCCTGCTCCGCCCTGGTCTCGCCCTCAGCCTGCTCCGCCCTGGTCTCGCCCTCAGCCTGCTCCGCCCTGGTCTCGCCCTCAGCCTGTTCCGCCCTGGTCTCGCCCTCAGCCTGCTCCGCCCTGGCCACGCCCCGCTCCGCCCTGGCCACGCCCTCAGCCTGCTCCGCCCTGGCCACGCCCTCAGCCTGCTCCGCCCTCACGCCTCCCGGGAGGGGGGAGTTCTGTCACAGTCCTTCGTCTGCACCATCCTGTCTGTGTCTCCAGCACTACACTTCCCATGATCCTCTTGTCTGCACACCTGAACTCACTCCCTCATCAGCCTCCCGTTCAGCGTCCTGTTCATCTGTTTCACCTGTTTTCACCCCATTATGTCTGATTCCTCTGTGTATTTAGTTCCCTCAGTTTCATTCTGTCTTTGTCGGTCGTTGTCAATGGATGTTTGCTGTAAGCCCGTGTGGCACCTGTGTTCCTGTCTTCCTGCCTGTTGTGTAAATATTAAAACCTGATCTTAGCCGATACTCCGGACTCCTCGTTCCTTGCCTGAGCCACACCGTGACAGTTTGAGAACTCTAATATTGGTGTAATCTCTGCGAGGTCTCAACCACAATCGCAAAACGTTGTGGTGGGTGATATGGTCATAGTTTTACTAAAATAAAATTTTATCAAACTGTAATATATCATGGTTTGTTATCGACTAATACCTTTTATTTTTAACTAACGCTTCAATATCCAGCATAATTTTGTTCAAAATTGTTTTCTGACCCAAAATAATCAGATAAGGGAATGTTCACAAGCTACAGTTAGATATTCTCCTCCATAGTGTGTGTGTAAATAGTAGCGCTTAAATGTTTGGCTGTATTTTTTCACACCGTAGAGATGCAAAGTACCATACTCTATCCTATGGTCTCACTTTAAAAACATAATCTTTATACAGTAATTGAACTGGCCAAATCACTAAGAAACCAGGGTTGAAAAGCACCGTTTATAATAAATATACAAAAATTCACAAATGATGACTATTCAGATAGCTAGCAGATGTCTTTGTATGTTGGACAGTGTGTCTGTTTTAGGTGAAAACATTTCTTTGAGAACCGTCAACATTCATTCAACATTAATTTAAGTGTTTGCACTCTGTTTGACTAAACTTTCCCTCTATCTACGATGCTGAATTGCACAGACTATTGTAAACTATTGTTAATATAAGCAACTATTACTCACTTAAGTTACTTATAAGTAAGTTTTAACGTGAAAAGTAAGCCCATGCTGTTTTACACTTAAACTATTACATCTGACTATTGCACTGTGAGAGGCCCATTCATTAAAGGAAAACTCCACCGTTTTTTGAAATATGGCTTATTCACATTCTTTCCTACATTTAGATATGTGTGCAAATGCATTTTTGTCTCAGTGCATGCATTGTTTTAGTTTGACAGGGTCGGCGCTAGCTTAGCTTAGCACAATGAATGGATTCCTTTGTTGCCAGCTAGCATGTCCTGAGTAAAAGTGATTAAAAAAAATAAACAAACCCACGTAATTACTTCTTGTGGCCTGCGTATTCACAGCGAGTACAAATAGCGACGCAGATTAACACTAGGCGATTTCCTAGGCAGATATTGACTTGGGACTATATTAGGGGGAAGCACAGGCGAAGCACTGCTGCTAAGGCGAATCACTGCTAATGAGGCGCAGAGACGTCATGCAACACATGAAATCCCACGACTTCCATAAACATACCGGTGTTCAGCACATAAAAAACAAAACAAAAAAACAACAAAAAAAAAAAAACAGAAGAAGAACATAGCGGCACGACCTGCAACAAGTGTCTTCGCTTTAGGATTTACAGCAAACATGGTAATTACCTGCATAGCAAAAGGTTGTGAGAACAAGCAAAGAACTACACGAATGTAATGTTTCACAGAAACTGAGAAATAAATGGCTAGCTGTTCTGGAGATCTGTAGCCTACATCAACGCCACTCGACAAAATAAAACAGTTTTGTTTGCGAAGAGCATTTTGCACCAGAGGACTAACGTTACCCTTGAAAAAATGGAATATGTGCCCAGAAAGATGGTAAAGTTACTACGTCTGAAAGATACGGCTGTCCCATCTATTTTCAAAGCGCAGGCAGAACAAAGTAAGTTCTTTTATTACTCTCTTCTCTATGTTTTTCGGTGTCTTTATTCTGTTGTAAGATCGATGCTGAGAAGCTTTATCTAGACGTCATGTTGAATTCCACCTGTTTAGCATGAACAACCTGTTATCGTTATAACTTACCCATTTGTTCCATTCTGCGTGGCACGTTTTTTTCCAGTTCACCTCACACCGGAAAAAAAACGAGTACTGCAGGATGGATCAAGATCAGTGCCGTGAAATCCTCAGTAACGTTAGCTGTGACACAACTGCGGGCATGCTCATCTTATCTGACGCGTTGAGCCTGGCCATCGGCCCCACTCGCCACAGCACAGACACTCTATTTCAGTTGGCATAGGTTGGCATATTCCCCCACATTCACACCACCAGTTCGTGTTGGCTCTCATCCTCACGTCCTCAGGCTGTTGAGCGATCACAACATCCTCCTCCTCTCGGTCGATTTCTAAAGCACGCAGCTCCTCTTCAAAAGGGTAAAGGCTCTTGACTGTCTGAGAAGTCACCCTCTTCGTCTCTCACAAAATCAGCCATGTTCATCGCCAGTCATGTACTGTAAGGAAAATAGTCAGGTAGCTACTATTCAAGCCGGTATGTTTACGGAAGTCGTGGGATTTCATGTGTTGCGTGACGTCTCTGCGCCCAAGTAGCAGTGATTCGCCTTAGCAGCAGTGCTTCGCCTGTGCTTCCCCTTAATATAGTCCCAAGTCAATATCTGCCTAGGAAATCGCCTAGTGTTAATCTGCGTCGCTATTTGTACTCGTTGTGAATACGCAGGCCACAAGAAGTAATTACGTGGGTTTGTTTATTTTTTTTAATCACTTTTACTCAGGACATGCTAGCTGGCAACAAAGGAATCCATTCATTGTGCTAAGCTAAGCTAGCACCGACCCTATCAAACTAAAACAATGCATGCACTGAGACAAAAATGCATTTGCACACATATCTAAATGTAGGAAAGAATGTGAATAAGCCATATTTCAAAAAACGGTGGAGTTTTCCTTTAAGTTTGGTAATTCTAGAGATCAGCCTGCTTCCATTTAAAACAAATACGCTTGCGATCATTTTTTATGTTTGTAATTGACATTTTATATACTAATAATTGATTATGCCGTTTACATCTTGCTCCTTTTTGTACAGTTTGCAAAAACATGAGATATTTCTTGTAGAACATCTTTCAGCTAAGTCTACGAAACATTGACATGAAAGCTGAGTATTGCGGCTTTTCTGTTACCTACAAAAATATTAAATTCGTCTAGCTA
This sequence comes from Pimephales promelas, assembly GCF_016745375.1. The sequence continues at coordinate 4,355,508 of NW_024121188.1, forward strand.
TTGCCCATTGCACTGCACAGTTATAGATGCACAGTTATTTTGTGTATGCGGCTAAACAACGGTTAAGCCGGTTAAATAATGTGAAAGGCGGGAGGAATCATTTTTTATTCCGTCTACACCGATACTTGGACACAATAGTTTTAGGCATGGGTTCTTCTTTTTATGAAAAGTAAGCAGTTTTTGGCCTCATCACCAAAATGTTCAAATGGTGTGACATGCATGATGGATACAACAAAGTCAAAGTGCAGCTGTTCCACCCCGAGAGATGCGCGTGCAGTAGCTCCTTTACCAGACCATCTGCCCCATTCACTACAGTCATCCTAAATCTCTGCTGTCAGACCCTCGCCAACGTCTTTACAAGCCGTGGAAGAAATGAAAGACTGACTCCTCCCCCTCTTCTACAGATAAATTCCGGCGACCAGACCCCTCTCAAGCGCCATTTATAAACCATGGATGAAGCCAACGGTACAGAGCCCGACCATGTGAGCAGCTGCGGCATCTCTTTCGGCAGCATTCTTGATGACACCCACGCCCCATCGGACCATCAGAAAGACAGGGCTCCGATCAAAACTACCAGACGTCACGTAGCCTTGGCACCATGCTTTGAAAACGATTGTGCTCCGGCTAACAGACCTAACAAACCTATCAGACCTCGAAAACAACCGGGTCGAGCTAAAACTATCAACCGTCGCTTAGACTTGGGTCCATTCATCGACTGCGGACTGCGGATGCACTAAACCTTCATCACCACCACCACCACCACCCAGCGAAAAACCTTGAAACTCGCAACCTGACTTACCTCTCCAATCCCCGCAAAGACTTGGAATTGTACAACACACCTAAAATCATCCGCATCATGTGGACAACCCTGCGAGGAAATCATCTGCGACGTCGTAGACCTTTGGCAAGGTCTTCCGATCGTCAATGGCGAGTGACCAAGCCAGTTCCAACATGGGAACAGACCATTACAGAATCCAGATGACCGATCTAATGAACAAGATGATTATGGACCCATCCCACCCCGATACTCTGTGTTATGACACTGTGCGTCAGGCAAATCTCAAGAAAAATATGGTTCTTATAAGAGGACTGTCTAATTCATGGGGTGATTTGATGGACAAATGTGTTAACGGTGACATTTCACCCAGTGATTTGATAAAAGAGGTTCTAGATATGATCTGTGAACCACAACGCCCGCTAGGGGTCGATATGTTGTGTACTTGTACTTATGAGGCCGATGTCTGTACAGAACTGGTAAAGAAATCTAAAGAATATGACTCTGATGATGATGATGATGTGATCAAAATTGCAGAAGCTATTGAAAACATCGACAAAATTGTTGTAATGTATGTTAATTACATCCTAGATCGTGACATGATGACCTGCCGTGACTTTCTTTTCTGGTTAGATTACCACTGACATCATTATTACTACCCATTTTTCTGTTTTTGTTTTTGTTTTTTACTTAGATTTTGTACTAACATCATTATAATCATTTTGTACTAACATCAATATACTCATTTTGTACTAATATCATTATATTCAATTTCAAAGGCGGCGCTAGGGAGGGGCTAGCAGGTGCTTCAGCACCCCCAAGAAAGACCAAAGCACCCCAATAGCACCCCCAACCCCAAAAATAAGATCTGGAAGCAATTATATTTTGGCAGTATAGAAAACGGTTAACTAATAAAAATCAATGTTTTCGTATATTCTAATTAATAATAAAATAATTACGAGCAAACTCGTAATTCTAATTTAGTTTGTGAAAATGAGTAGCCTACATAAATTTACCTCAGCCCGAGGTTGACAACGTTTCAGAATCGGATTTTAACTGTACGGAGTCTGACAAGGAGTTCGTTAATGCGTTTGCCTCAGATGCAGAAATGCAAAAGTTACAAGGCGTTTCAAATGCACCTCCTTTGCGTAGGTCTGTGCTCTTTAAATGCTGTAATAACCTAATATAATATAATATAAATCACTGACAAACATGCACATGCTCTGATTCTAATCATATAGCCTATAGATCATTTTAGATGATGTTTTGTATGCTTTATTTTAGCAGCTTGCAAATTATTTATGCTATCTATGAAAGTTGGGGGAAAGTTGTCTTTTGCGGCTCGCACTGACGCGCTTCAATCTATCGCCGTAGCGATTGCATGTGTACAGGACGCCGGATAGTGTTGCTAAGAACTAGCAATGTATATATATCAGACCGGCCCTCGCGGCCTCGAAACACTCGCGGCTCACCGGGAAAAATCCCTGGATTGCCACTCCGCTACTGACCGGCGGCCACAGTATCACTTGTGCTAGCGCATGTTTAATGAAGCTGCCGCTTCTTTGCTGCGTGCGTGCCGTGAGGAGAAACACAGACCACAGGGAGGGACTGGAAGCGTGCGTTGCATGCACCAATACGTCTCTTACAAATCTGGAATGCGGTTATTCATAAAAGTATCAATTCTGATGAATTTAGGTATCGTTAGGTTTTTAATTTCTGATATATATAATTGCGCAGCTCCCCCTGTAAATGATCTAGCACCCCCTCAGCACCTGCGTTAAAAATTTTCTGACGCTGCCCCTGTTCAATTTACTTAGATTTAGTTTGTTGTATAAATATAATTTTATTCCATTTACTTAACTTTTAGTTTGTTGAATAAATATCATTTTATTCAATGTGCTTAGTGTCTGTTTTATTATATCCATTTGACTTAGTATCTGATTTATACTATGCATGTTTACTATGAATCCTATAGAAACCAAGTTATGAGCTTATGAGCTCCGACATGACCACAAAATATTTTTTATTTCAACATAGTGAAGTAAAACAATAACGACATTTACAGCTGATCGAGCAACAATAAAAAGTTGCGGCACGCAATCAGGTTTTTCTCTAGGGCATAGTTTACCATACTTTGAACTATTTCATTCACATCTGTTTTTACATTTTTTGACAACAGTGACACACAGAGATCTGTTACAAACGTACATACAGAGTAGTTCGACAAATTCAAATTCCTCACAAGATTCATGCATCACATCCAGAACTTTTCTGAGGATTACGCCGACCGGTTCTTTGCTGTTTACAAACATGGGCGTAACATCTGTCCAAGTTTGAACCAACCCTCTTATGTCATCCATTTCTTTTTTGAGATTTTTCACACGTTTGGTATCCCTCGTGCAATCGTTGTTGTCATCACAGGCAGCTTCGATCATCCTGTGCATCAAGCTAACCATCAGGCCTCTAAAATGATCTTTAAACATAGAGTCTTGTATAGCTCTTAAACGACAGTCTTTTCCCGTGCCGCACTCACACGCCGGATGACGCAGTCCCCCCGATTCGACAGAACTTGACGGGGAGTCGCTCTCAGTCAGCTTTTGCGTCGCCATTTCTGAAGTTGTTAGATTTTTCAGATTTGTCTTGTGTCTCCTGTTACATCATCTGTACCTGTTTTTTCTAACGATGATTGTAATAATTTCCTGTCTCATTTTGTGGGTAAGGTTATGGCTGTTAGGGCTAGCATTTTACCATCAGCTATCCCCTCTGAATTTATCACAGAGCGGCATTCAATATTAAGCTCCTTTCAGTCAATATCCTATAATGATCTTATAAAAATTGTTTGTATGATGAAACCTTCTCAAAGTCCTGCGGATATTTTGCCTGCTTCTGTGGTCAAGAAAACTATTACATCTATTGGTCCATGTTTGGTCTCAATTATTAACCTTTCGTTAAAGTTGGGCCAGGTCCCTAGGTGTTTTAAACACGCTGTTGTTCAACCACTCTTGAAAAAGTGTCATCTTGATGTTACATCATTGAACAACTATAGGCCTATTTCTAAATTGCCCTTCATTTCTAAAATCCTGGAAAAGGTTGTGGCAATGCAGTTGAATGATATTTTGGAGACTCATAATATTTATGACAAATTTCAATCAGGTTTTCGCAAGAATCATTCTACTGAAACCGCCTTACTCAGGGTATCAAATGACATTCTGATGGCCACAGACGCGGGGGAATGTTCCGTGCTGGTTATGTTAGATCTCAGTGCAGCATTTGATACGGTAGATCACTGCATTTTGATTAATAGATTACGCTGCTTAGTGGGTATTTCGGGTTCTGCTCTGGATTGGTTTTCATCTTATTTGTCCGATAGGAGTTTCTCGGTATCAGTTGGATCTTTTATGTCTGACTCTGTTCATTTGTCTTGTGGTGTGCCACAAGGTTCTGTGCTGGGCCCTTTGTTGTTTAATTTGTATATGCTTCCTCTTGGACAGATTATAAATGGTTTTAAAATAATTTCTTATCATTTATATGCAGACGACCGACATTCAGTTACTTATTACGTTTAGACCTGATAGTCTAGATAAACTGTCGGTTCTACAGGATTGTTTAGTCTCCATTAATAAATGGATGGCAAACAATTTTTTACAACTTAATAAGGACAAAACTGAAATGATGATCTTTGCACCTGACAATATGATACCTAAGATTAAGCAGGCTTTGGGGTTTTCACCCAGATCAGATCGTAGTGAGATAAGAAATCTGGGTATTTTTCTGGATAGAGCCATGTGTTTTAACAGTCATGTAAAGTCTGTAGTTCGCTCATGTTTTTTCCATCTCAGGAGCATTGCTCAGATTAGATCGGTGGTCTCAAGAAAAGAGATGGAGATGCTTGTTCATGCCTTCATCTCGTCACGTTTGGACTATTGTAATGTTCTGTACACTTGTTTGAATAAATCATCTATGGAGAGATTAAAACTTGTACAAAATGCAGCTGCTAGGCTTTTGACGGGTACCAGTAAGTGGTCCCATATAAGACCAGTTCTCAAGGACCTTCATTGGCTCCCAGTCGAATACAGAGTTCAGTTTAAAATATTAGTTATCACTTATAGAGCCTTGCATGGTCAGGCACCTCTTTATATTCAGGATCTTTTACATAAACATTCATCGGGTCGGCTCTTGCGGTCTTCTGGTCTGGACCTCTTACTTGTCCCTAGAACACGTCTCAAGACTAAAGGGGACCGTGCTTTTTGTACGGTGGCACCAAGGCTCTGGAACTCTCTGCCTTTAGCACTGAGAACTGTGGGTTCTGTTAATTCCTTTAAAAAACTCCTGAAGACGCATCTTTTTGGACTTGCTTTTACTTAACAGCAGTGGTTAACTGTCGTTTCATGTTTGTGAAGATTATTTCCGTGTGTCATGTTATGGTGTATTTAGTGTATCCATGTTTTGGTCCTTTTTGTTTTTAACAGATTGTAAAGCACTTTGTGACTCCTTGTCTGTGAAAGGTGCTATATAAATAAATTTTACTTACTTACTTACTTACTTTTCGGTCCCCTATTTGATGATGAAAGTCCTTACAGCACAATCGCCCTTGTACGTTGACAAACCTTTTGTGTCAGAAGCGTGAAAAAAATTGTGGTTCACATCAGAAAAACAGCAAGGTTGAAGCGGACTTTGACAGTCTGTGTTACAACAGACAATGCTCCTTCGACTTTTGATCGATGAGATGTAGCAGCGGCACACCAGTCCGCGACTATTAGAGCTAGGCCCCTTCAGTTAGGAAAACTGGGGTTGTGTATGAATGAGGCTGAGCTCTCTGTAGAGTTTATCAGCCCTGCGGTTGTGGTCCGCCCTCACTCCCGCTGGAGGGGGTTGAATAGGGGTGTCGTTGTCATGATGTCGTAAACGACTATATAGGATTAAAGCCTCATTGAATCAGAAGTAAAGTCATGGAGACGTTATGCATATGCCGCCAGAGAGAATTCTATGAATTACACCAAAATATATAAATATTTTATATATTAGAAAGTAGCTAGAACGTATTTTATCTTGCGCAGGCTTTCAGTTAACTTTTACCCCCTATTGAGAAGTTCCGCTATAAACCTTTAGCGCATTCAAATGTATTGAGTTGAAATTAAAAACGTGACATCAATATCGCGTAAAACACGTCATTACCGCTTGATCATAGTTATGATGTACTTTATTTGTAAATGTACTTTATTTTGTTGTATGCCTGGATTTTGAGGGTAACCGACAGAAAGATGTCTTCATTCTTTGTTTTGCTGAATTTTTTAAAAACATAGATCTACATAGATGTTTTACACATATTTCAGAGATCCTTGTGCGGTATTCTAGGGTCAAAGTATAACATTTAAGCGCTATTTAAAAACTAGGATGGTTTAAACCATTGTTTTATTAAATCAAGCCAATTCGTGTGAATAGTGTTGTATATGAAAAAGAGAAGACCTAGAGTTCACTAACATTATAGCTCAAGGTAGGAGACGGAAATCCATGGGGTGAAAGTGTAAAGACACCATACAAAATACGATAAGTGTTGTTAAAAATGAAATGGTGGTAAACAATTGTAGAACACTAGCGGTTCAATGTTCAATATAAACAAGAATCCGACTCTAATGCGACTGAGCGTGTTTCACGTATAACTGTTGATAGTTAGATATAATTTATCTAACAAGTGATATTTATGATATGTTAAGACATTTTGGTGATGAGGCCAAAAACTGCTTACTTTTCATAAAAAGAAGAACCCATGCCTAAAACTCTTGTGTCCAAGTATCGGTGTAGACGGAATAAAAAATGATTCCTCCCGGCTTTCACATTGTTTAACCGGCTTAACCGTTGTTTAGCCGCATACACAAAATAACGTCTCGGTTACGGATGTAACCCTCGTTCCCTGAGTAGGGAACGGAGACGTTACGTCAGAAGTGACGGAGAATGGGGGTTTCGCATGAAAGCCAATCCTCTTCGAGTATTTAACAACGAGCCAATGGCATGCAATGCCTTGGGGCTGCGGAAATTTGCAGAGCGTACTCCGCCCTACTCCGTGAGTACAAAAGGAGGAAGTGAACGCAACCGCAGTATGTCTTCGCTGAGGAGCCAAGACTGAACTAGGCGTCTACCCAGCGGTACAGCAGAAGTGGCAGGGAGACGTAACGTCTCCGTTCCCTACTCAGGGAACGAGGGTTACATCCGTAACCGAGACGTTCCCTTTCGTAGTCACTTCGAGTTACGTCAGAAGTGACGGAGAATGGGGGTCAGTGCCATCACGCCATCTTCAAGCTGCCTTCCAGTGCCCTGCGAAAGTCTGGACCCCAGAAGCTTACCTCTCTTTTTTTTTTTTTTTTTTTTTTTTGGGATCCTACTTTGACACAGGATTACCAAGGTACACTGGGAAACATATCCCGGGAGGGACATGCTACCAGATGCCTACCGAAGGAGGACTTACAAATACACATATGGCCGTATAGGATGCATATGGAGATCACTGGAGCACCAACCGCAGGTGGCTACTAGAATTTAACTCCAGGGGTGGCAGATGGCTTGCCAAGGGAAGACACATGCTCATAGAGGCTTACAGTGGAAAATACACATGAGACAGTTACCATAGGGAACCGTGCACATGGAGGCACCTAGCCAGCAACCAGAGTATCAAGAGTGGTGCCCGCATCATCGGTGCTGGAGGACTCAAGGCTTCAACGGAAGACACTGAGGAATATCGCACTTATCCAGTCTGAGGAGTGGAGTGGCGAGCAAGCGAAGACACCTAAGCGGGTCCAGTACTGGTGGAAGTGAGTACGTGAGAGGACACCGGCTCAATTCGCAGATTATAGAATCTTGCGAAAGTGTTGGGTGTCGCCCAGCCTGCAGCTCTGCAAATGTCTGTTAGCGAGGCGCCGTGCGCTAGAGCCCAAGAGGAGGCCACACTCCGAGTGGAATGGGCCGTCACACCAAGGGGGTGTGAAAAAGGTGGTAAGACAAAGCAATGGCGTCTACTATCCAGTGAGACAGCCGTTGCTTTGAGAGAGCCCTTCCCTTCTGGCTCCCCCCATGACAGACAAAGAGCTGGTCTGAGGTCCTGAAACACAGAGTTCTGTCTACGTAGGTGCGGAGAGCGCACGTACTGGACAGAGCAGTGCCAAGGCTGGGTCTGCCTCCTCTGGGGGCAGCGCTTGCAGGTTCACCACCTGGTCCCGGAAGGGAGTGGTGGGAACCTTGGGCACGTATCCAGGCCGGGGTCTCAGGATCACGTGAGAGTAAGCCGGCCCGAACTCCAGGCACGCTTCGTCAACGGAAAATGTGTGCAGGTCCCCCACCCTCTTGATGGAGGCCAATGCAACCAGGAGTGCTGTCTTCATGGACAGAAACTTTAACTCTACCGATTGCAAAGGCTCAAAGGGAGGCCTCTGCAGAGCACTTAGAACTACCGAGAGGTCCCAAGAGGGTACGAGGGGAGGACGAGGCGGATGCAGCCTCCTCACTCCCCTCAGGAATCTGATGACCAGGTCGTGCTTTCCTAAGGACTTACCTTCTACTGCTTCATGAGAGGCGGCAATGGCCGCGACGTAAACCTTAAGGGTGGAGGGCGACAGCCTGCGCTCCAACCCTTCTTGCAGGAAGGAAAGCACGACACTGATCGAACATCTCCGGGGGTCTTCTCCGCGAGAAGAGCACCAGCTGACGAAGAGGTTCCACTTCAACGCGTAAAGGTGTCTCGTGGACGACGCTTTAGCGGAAGTGATGGTTGCCGCTACTCACTCACAGAGTGCCCCGTCTCTGAGTGAGTAGATCTTGTCTCAGAGGAATAGGCCAAGGAGGTGCTGTCGCGAGGAGCATGAGTTCGGAGAACCACGTCTTGGTGGGCCAATAGGGGGCTACCAGCAAGACCTGCTCCTCGTCCTCCTTGATCTTGCACAACACCCGTGCAAGAAGGCTCACTGGGGGAAACGCAACTTGCGTGGACCCCGCGGCCAGCTGTGCGCCAGTGCATCTGAGCCGAGCGTAGCCTCGGTCAGGGAATAAAACTGGGCGCAGTGGGATGAGTCCCGGGAGGCGAACAGATCTATCTGTGCCTCCCCGAACTGGTCCCAAATCAGCTGGACTGTCTGGGGATGGAGTCGAGATAGGACGGACCCGTGACAGCTCGTCAGCTGTCAGGTTCCGGTCTCCTGGAATGAATACTGCACGAAGGGACCTCAGGTGCTTCTGACTCCATAACAGGAGGTGGCGGGCGAGCTGCGACAACCGGCGTGAGCGTAGACCCCCCTGGTGGTTGATGTACGCTACTGCCGTGGTGTTGTCTGAACGGACAAGCACGTGCTGACCCCAGAGCAACGCTCGAAAGCGGTGCAGGGCCAGACATACTGCCAGCAGCTCGAGGCAATTGATGTGCATGAGGCGCTGGGGTCCTGTCCAGGAACCCGCGGCTGCATGCCCATTGCACATGGCACCCCAACCCGTGGTAGATGCATCCGTGGAGACAATGAGATGCCTGAAAACTCGCTGAAGGGGGACACCGGCCCGCAAAAAGCTGAGGTTCGACCACGGGAAGAAGGTTTGGCGGCACGCTGGAGTCACTGGAACTCGGAGTGAGCCGCGATGCCATGCCCACCTCGGGACTCGATCGCGAAGCCACAGCTGAAGCGGTCTCATATGAAACAAACCGAGCGGCGTTGCCGTGACTGCGGATGCCATATGCCCCAGGAGCCTCTGAAACAGTTTCAGTGGAACCGCACTCTTGCCCTCGAACAGTCGAAGACAAGTCAGCAGTGAGTGCGTGCGCCTGCTCGTGAGCTGCGCGGACATGGTGACCGAGTCTATCTCCATGCCGAGAAAAGAGATCCTCTGCACGGGGCAAAGTTTGCTCTTTTCCCGGTTGACCCGAAGGTGCCGGAGCACCAGGTCTCTGTGTTCGCAAACCTGTTCTCGAGAGTGTGCCAGTATCAGCCAGTCGTCGAGATCAGGGTTCACGGATCAGGGTTCAGGGATCAGGAGTTCAGGAAGCGAACCCCGTGTCCGACGATCTTCGTGAAGACGCGAGGGGACAGAGCTAACCCGAATGGGAGAACCGTGTACTGATATGCCTGGCCCTCGAAAGCAAACCGAAGAAACGGTCTGTGTCGAGGCAAAATGGAGACATGAAAGTACGCGTCCTTCAGGTCGATCGCTGCAAACCAATCCTGAAGCCGAACGCATTCGAAAATGCGTTTGGCTGTGAGCATTTTGAAAGGTAGTCGATGGAGAGTACGGTTCAAAATGTGCAGATCCAGGATCGGTCGTAACCCACTGGTCTTCTTGGGGACAATGAAGTAGGGGCTGTAAAACCCGGACCTCATCTCGGCTGGAGGGACCGTCTCGATTGCACCCTTCGCCAGCAGGGTGGCAATCTCCGCTCTCATGACCGGGGCATTGCCACCGACCATCGTGGAGCGAACTCCCCTGAAACGGGGAGGAGACCGTGCGAACTGAATCGCATAGCCGAATCTGATCGTTCTGATGACCCAGCGGGACAGCCCGGGAAGCTCTAGCCAAGCTTCCAGGAAGTGTACCAGCGGGGTCATGCGAACCACAGACGTCCCCCCGGAGGGGCAGCGAGGTGGGTCGACTGGCATGCGCACAGGAGTTACCCCGCCCGGATGCACAGTGGAAGCCCGCTCCCCGACCGAAGAGACCAGGGAAGGACCAGCGCTCCACGGGGGTCTGTTCTGCCGGGGGTCTGGCGATAGAGGGGGAGGGGAGTGGCGTAGTCGGGGGACGACACACGCTCCCTTCCGCACCCTCAGAGACAGAGAGGAATGAGTGGAGCGCACTCATTCCAGTCTGTGTGCTTAGTGATGATGTCAAGTCTTTCTTTAACCAACTCAGGGTACTGCCCACCCGTGGGTGAGCAGCGGGGAGCTGAGAACAAAAGATTCTCCCCCAGCCCTCCACTGGGGGAAGGAGGGGGCCTACTACCGCCTCCTGGGAAAAACTCGGCTTCATCACTGAGCAGCCCGTCTCAGGAACGTCGCTTTGCCTGGCGTTTAGTGGGGCGTGCGGCCTGAGGGGGCTGTGACGCCTGCCTGCGGCCTCCTCCGCGCCGCGGCCCGGGTGAAGGCTGCTGCTGGAGCCGCGTGGGAGGGAGGGGAGCCGCAGGGGGCGTCCTCGGCGGCGAGCAGAAGGAGGCGTCTGCACCGACGGCTGGGTGGAGGCAGCAGAATATGTTTGATCGCCTCCGTCTGCTTCTGGGCAGTCGAGAACTGCTGGGCAAAGTCCTCGACTGCACCGCCGAAAAGGCCAACCTGGGATAGCGGGGCGTCGAGCAGACGAGTCCGATCGGCATCCCGTGTATCTGCCAGGTTAAGCCAGAGATGGCGCTCCTGGACTACGTTAGTGGCCATCACCTGACCAACGGAGCGAGCAGCCACCTTCGTTGCCCGGAGAGCAAGGTCTGTGGCCGCTCGCAGTTCGTTAAATGCCGATTGGTCAGTCCCGCCCTCGTGCATATCTCTGAGCAGTTTGGCTTGGAAAAGTGCTCATCGCTCATCACAGGGCGGTGGCCGCCTGTCCCGCCGCTCTATAGGAACACGCCGCCATAGCAGACGAGAACCTACAGGCTTTGGATGGGTGCTTAGGAGGACCACGGGAGGAGGCGCTCTGTGGACACAGTTGCATCGCAACAGAGCGCTCCAACGGGGGCATCCCAGTGTACCCACGGGCGGCCCCACCATCGAGGGGAGGAAAGGCGGGGAAGGCTAGAGCGCGCTCTCGGGAGGACAAAGGAGCCTTCCAAGTGCGCGTCAGCTCCGCATGCAGCTCGGGAAAAAAAGGTATTGGGGTCGGCTGTGGCCTTGCGGCGGCAGCCTTGCCCAAAAACCAATTATTCATCCGTGAGAGATCGGGGCAGGGCGGAGGGTTCCACTCTAACCCGATACTCACGGCGGCCCGAGATAGCATGGCCGTTAACTTGGGATCAGACACGGGCAACGCTGGCACTCCCGAGGGAGGCAACGCAGCCGCATCCTCATCTCCCGAGGAATCAAGCCCGCCTTGTGATGCCGCGATCGACATCGCATCATCCTCTGGAGCGCCGAACGAAACAGACGGTACCTGCGAAGAGGCAGACGGCTGATTCAAACTGGCGCTCGCTGGCTCTAACACTGGGGCGGGGCGTGTGGCCCGAGGAACTATCGTCGGGGCTTTGTTCCACACCGTCACCATCAGATCACCCTGGCCGCGAGTTGAAGAGCTTCTCGTGGAAGAAGCCGATCGAGTAGCGGGGACGGGGACTCTCACTTTAGTCAGATCATTGAGTCTAGATCTCAGTGTAGAGATGGTCATGTTCCCACAGAAGGAACATGAGTCATCCACGAATGCTGCTGCAGCATGCTGAATGCCCAGGCACACAGAGCAGCGATCGTGACCATCAGAAGATGACATGAATCGACCGCACCCAGAAGAACACAGGCGAGAAAATCTTTAAAAAGACGTGCCACGTGCAGCTCTTTCAATGAGAGGAGGAAATTCACTCTTTCAGCGCTGAGGCGACCAGGGAGAAGCGCAAAGTCTGGCAGACCACTGCTCAGATCGCAGGCGATGCAGAATCTCGCTGGGTACCGCCGTCACACCAACACTGAAGAGGACGCTCGTCTCGAAGAGTCTTTGGATCAGTGAGAATGGCTTTAGGAGTGAAGAGGTCTCATGGCTCCGAAGCGAAAACATACTGCGGTTGCGTTCACTTCCTCCTTTTATACCCACTGCGTGGGGCGGAGATACGCTATGCAAATTCCACAGCCCCAAGGCATTTTCATGCCATTGGCTCGTTGTTAAATACTCGAAGAGGATTGGCTTTCATGCGAATTCTCCGTCACTTCTGACGTAACTCGAAGTGACTACGAAGGGAACAACAACAAACAAACAACACAAACTATTAGCATGTTACGCTAATCTTCCCTGAAAGAAAATGGAAAGGATCTTTCACCTTCCTAACTTTTAGAGGATACGACCACAATAACTAGCACAAAAATGCTAATCCTTCTCTGTGAACAGAGGTAATCACCAATATTAACATGTAATGTTAATCTTCCCTAAGTTTAGAGGATATCTTTCATCTTTAAAAGACCACTTTTAAAGGATAACTTTAGTTACTCAAAACACTACAGCTGTCTGATAACTCTTTCTCTGACGGAGCAGAGGCACAACTTTGGTACTGGTCTAGTTCTTTAAATGAAGTTTTGTTAATAACTAAGTTTGGGAGGAGCACGTTCAGATAATTAACACGAGTGGACGGCAATCAGCAATCAGCAACCAATGATAAGAGGGTATATATAGACTCAGCAGTCTTACCTCGATCCATTGGCAGTTTGCAGCATTTGGCCATGTCCGAATCTAGCTCTTCCTGTTTTCGATAGAGAATCTTTCGTCCAGAATTAGGAATCTTTTCCGCAACCCGGTATCATCCCATGGGCGTCAGGCCAAACAAACGGGTCATCGCCACCCCGGGCGAAACATCCGCAATCTACTTCCGCGGTATCTTTAAACCGGACCATTCAATAATTCCTGCCATAGAGATATGGACAAGGCAATGCTGCCATCTTAACGCAAAGGAATGGACATTCCTCCAGCGTCGGCCGTCGCAACAGGCAGTAAGTAAGTTAAGCCACGCTGCAGATCCAGTCCCGGCTGATCCACACTCTCAAACATCTGCCGGGTCAACTCTGTGAGTGCTTAGCTGAAAACTTTCGCGTCCCTGATTGAACTTCGCATCGCTTCAATCGTTGAATGTCGAGCATTTACGCTATCCGGATACTAATTGTGATCGACATAAATAGTTTCTGTACAATGATTTGCGTTCCTTAAACGCGATGCTTCTTTATGGCGTAAAACTCACACGTAAACAGTAGGGCTGGGAATCGATTCTAAAAGAATTGATTCCTCGATCCCAAAAAGAATCGATTCCTCGATCCGAGGCGTTAGGAATATAGAGTCGATTCCAAAGCTAGGAATCGATTCCATTAACAGGAATCGACTCCTCTTTTAAGATTTCAGAAGTTCAGACCAATTCTAACCCGCAGCTTCACCATTTGGTTTACTAATCCAGAACGAATAAATCGGCAGGGAACCACCCTTAGAAATGACAAATAAATAAATGAGAAACAACGGAGCTTTTACACTAGGCTCGTTACGGTGAAATGCCATATATGGTTTGTATCCTGTGTTTGCAGCTGTAGATTTAAAATCTTCGTTTCCCCTTGTTATTTAATTTAATGAAAAGACACCAGTCATTCTGCCAATATATGTTATTTATTTTTCCAATTTATATAAGACATAAGGGAGAGAGAGTGGACCAGCAAAGATCGTCCTTCTGCTTCTCTGTATTTTCTCTCTCTGTCTCAAACAAAGAACTTACACAGTACATATACTAACATCTGCTCTCAATCAATCACCGAAATGTATATTCTGCTCCACGGAAAGAAACATAATACACTCAACTTCCCCCCAAGTCCCCCAAACTCTAAAAGTCTTCCACATACAGAATTCAGAAAAGTTTGATTCATAAAAATGTAGATTATAAATGATTATGAATATATATGAAAAGTATAAAAAATGTATATGAAAAGTATAAATCACATGCATAATACTAATGATTATGATTGTTAATAAAAACAATAAAAAACTAAAAACAACATTAAAATGATGAGATTGTGAATCTTCAGTCCCTCCTCTGGAACTACGGCCGTCAGTTCCACACCATCATCTCCAGGTGGCCAACCTATTGAAGTGATAGTGTTGAGGAGAAATAGTAGACCAAGACATAGACATAGAAGACAAAAGAATTGAAACAGAAAAGAAAACAAATAACAAACACAAACCCAACCCATGGTATGTCCCCGCATACTATGTGTCATTTAACATCTATGTGTATGCTTTTAAAATGAACCCCAATCATCTAAGAAAAGAAAAACTAAAAAAGTCTTCTGCCCGTGCCTGGACTCATTAATTAATTAACTCGTTAACTAATTAACTCCTCCAGTTCCGAGCCAAAATAAGAAATTAAAATAAACGTTGATGTTAAAGGGTCCTATCCCTTGGGGTTGTAAATCAGTAAGCAGGTGTTCATTGTTTGTAAGGTTGTGTTTTGTATGTAGTGTAGTGTAAAATCTCCTATCTCACTCCGAATTTTCCATTCTCGGTTCTATCCATTTTGTCAGTAATAACCAATCTAAAAGGTTTGGTACTTCTCTTTCTTATCACATATATGATAAGTTTTATTACTAACAGAAACACAAAAACTCCTACCATAGTCAAAACTATCCATTCCAACCATGTTAAATTCCCTGGAATTCGAGCTAATTTCCTCTCAGACATCAATTTAGCTACTCCATTCGCTACGATAACATGACCCATTGCTTGAATTCCCTCCTCTTGAGCTGCCTTAATGCTTGCTTTAACTCTCTTGACCATTTCAAAGAGTTCATAATTCCTCTCTTCCACCAAATCATTATTCCACCACTGTGGATCTAACTGCAACAATTGTACATGTGGAACATGAATTCCACCCAATTGAAGAGGATAGAGAATCTCAACGCAAAATGGATCAGAAGGAATTGGACATAGCTTTCCTCCGTATATCATATTTTCATTTATTCCGTCATGTAATATACACCACTGTGCTTCTGACACCTGCCATGCACCTGTGGCTTGATCGAAAGGAACTACTTCCCAAACTGCAGATCCATTAAGAGACAGACTAAACATTGTAGAACATGAGCAAATTACCCACTCATGTTCCTCAACACAACAGTCTGTAGTAGAAATCATTGGTGTTTCACCTTCAGCCCAATATCCATTCCTTCCCAATCTAATTACTGAATTTCCTTGTCTAACCCCCATTGATTGGAATCGTCTAACTGTCATAATATTGCGTTTCCCATATTGAGGCCAGACCATAATCAAAGGTAATGTTCCAGAACCTGACAACGAATCTTCATTGATTGCGATTTTAACTAATGGAGCATGTTTAGCAGAAGTCAAATTAAGTTGTTTTCCAAAAACCCATAACAAAGATTCCGCTATTCGCTCAGGAACTTGCCCCATTCGAATAACCTGAATATCCTCTACCATTTGATCCTTCAAATTCTGAGCCAAAAATAAACACGCTGCACGA
This sequence comes from Pimephales promelas, assembly GCF_016745375.1. The sequence continues at coordinate 4,371,443 of NW_024121188.1, forward strand.
TGTGTCTCAAAATTAGACGATTTCACTAATGCATCTGCCAATTCCCTCGCTGCGTCATTAAGATGCTGACCCGCTGCTATAATATGTAGAGAACCTTGAAGAGTCTCAGTAAGTCCTTTGCCGGTCATTGTTCCCACCCACTGAGAGTACTCACTTAATTGGTTCAGCTGAGCAGTATTACTAATTGAATTGACAGAGCCAAATACCCCCGCTATGTCTCCCCATATACTTCGAGATTTACGATTTCGACTTCCAAGAGGATCCTTAGAGGTATAATATTTAATTTCTTTTTCCAACCAGCTCCTAATTTTTGTGAAATTTCCACAATAGGACTGATCATAAACAGTAAGAAGAGACATCAAGTTATAATTAATGCGTTGTCGCACCATATGAGCTTCGTTTATCAAGGTTTTGGTTTCCTTTGCTAGCAATATACCATGAGCTGGTGCAATAGTTGTACTTGGGCATGTTTTAGCTTTGTTTGTCTTTCCCGCAGAAAGATAAAAACACCGTCCAATTTCCCCAGTTTCTAATTCAGTCTCACAATATTCATTCGCATCTTCCGAATGCCAAACTCGTATGTAATTTCCCTTGAATCTAGTTGTCCTGGAGGTAGCATCCCATAGAAACCCCTCGCATGGTAACACTATGGGATAGATACAGCCTAGGGCTAATGAATCCCATATTGTAAGCATCTGGGTACGATTCAAAATGAAATTAATTTCCACATCGGTAGATGTTATGAGGTTTAACCCCACAATTTCACATTGTTCTTTTGAACAAATTTCTCGTCTTTGAGCACTACCGGTATACCCCCCATCTTTCACCGGCCAAATTACTCTGCTTTTGTAACATTGGTGGTGAAAGTTACATCCACCGTAGATGCCCACTCGATATTTAGCAAGGTCTTTATCATTACGTGGCACCCAATCCCATAATCCCCATCTGGAAATAAAGGGTAGAGTAAAACGTTGGCCAGATTTCAGGGTTGCATTCCGAGTAATTTCTTGAACTCGAGGAGTCCATAAAGCTTGGCTTCCTTGGTAAATGCCAAGTAAAATTAAAAACAAGCATACCATTGTCGTTGTGTATCGAGAATAACTTGCGACCATCTCTAATCAATGTCAATGGAATTGATTCCTGAAATGGAAGCAGAAAAATAATTAATCATCACTCCTTTTTCCCAAAGTTAATGAGTGAACAGTGCTCAATCTCAGGTCCTAAGCCTTCATCATTTTGTTCATTCACTAAGCAAGGTTTAACTTGTGACCAATGATACCATCTATCTGTTCCTACACCCTTCCCTTTTAGGCAGACACTTGTATCTGTTGTTAAGAGTACCTCATATGGCCCCTCCCACCTAGGTTCTAAACCTTTCCTGGGAATACGTTTGACCATAACAAAACTGCCTAACTCAGGAATGTGTGGAATGTCAGTAGTGGTATGTTTTTCATCCCATTGCTGTTGAGCTTCTCGCACTTTCTTATTATTGTCTTTGATTGCTTTGTCCAGCATTGTAAGATAGCGTCGTAGCTTCTCTTGGAACAAAGTAGAGTCTCCTCCTGTTCCCGCAGGTGGCGGAGCATCAGGAGGCAGAACCATTGCTCTTCCAGTCATCAGTTCAAAAGGAGTCAGTCCCGTTACTCTGTTCGGGGTTGCTCTCAGATTCCACAAAATTGCGGGTAACAACTTATGCCATCCTTGGCCAGTTTGCAGAATGGCCTTGGTAAGAGCGGTTTTCAACGATCTGTTCATCCGTTCCACTAGGCCTGAAGACTCAGGTCTATATGGGATGTGAAACTTCTGTTTAATCCCCATCAATTTCATTGCTTCCTTCATCAGTTTTCCAGTGAAGTGAGTTCCATTGTCAGAATCAAGTTCATATGGAAGACCCCAGCGAGGAAAGACTTGTTCAACCATCACTCGTGCGGCTGCTTCAGCAGTGCAGGTTTTTGTTGGGAATGCTTCCACCCATCTAGTAAATCTGTCCATGATTACTAGAATGTATTGGTACCCTCCACTGGGTGACAAAGGTCCTGTGAAATCGATTTGGAGATGTGTCCATGGACCTGTTGGTCTGGGTGCATGTGACATCCGCACCTTTACAGATTTTCCAACATTTGCTTTCAGACAGATCAAGCATCTTCTACAGTAATCATCAATGTCTCTCATCATTCGTGGCCACCACCACGTCTCGCTGATTTGAGCTTTCATTGCTTTCGCTCCAGCATGTACTTTTCCATGATACAGCTGCATTAGCTCCCTTCTTGTTCCGATAGGCATCACCACTTGTCCTGTTGGAATTCTCCAGATACCTTGATCTTCCTCTTTCGCTCCCGCTTTTATCCATTGTTCTTTCTCTTCATCTGTCTCAGTTTGATATGACAGAAGGCGGAGCTCAGGATTATCTTCTGTGTTTTCCTTTACCAAGGTAACACGAGTAAGAGGAAGTAGTGCTGCTTCTCTGGCCGCTGCATCTGCTGCCGTGTTTCCTTGACTTTCTTTGGACTTGTCAGATTGATGTGATTTTACTTTGATCACGGCTGCTTCTCTGGGTAGGTGACATGCTGCAATCAAACGACGAATTATGGAAGCATGTTGTATTTCGCTCCCATTGCTGGTGATAAGTCCACGTTTTTTCCACAGGGCAAGGTAGTCATGGACCACTCCAAAAGCATAACGACTATCTGTGTAGATGTTGACTCGTTGTCCTTCCGATAATTCGAAAGCTTCTGCAAGTGCTATGAGCTCAGCTACTTGTGCTGAAAAATGCCCAGAAAGAGCTCCTTTCTTCACGACATTTCCATCAGCTTCCACTACAGCCCATCCAGTATGTCGTTTTCCATCAACATAGTAACTGGATCCATCGACCCATAACTCCTTGTCTGGATTTTCAAGAGGTGTTGGACTAACAGGACCAAGACTTTCTTCTTCTACTTGTTTTTCACACTCATGTGGTGTTCCCTCGTGTGGTTCGATCATCATCGTTGCAGGGTTAAGGGATGTGTCTCTGATGATTTCCACTCTCAAATCCTTGTTCAACAAAGTTGCTTCCCATTTTGCTCTCCTTGCATCAGTAATGGTCTTGATGTTTGTGTTGTTCAGCAACGTCACTATACTGTGTGGAGTATGCAATATGATTGTTTGTGCTCCTATCAAATTTTCCACAGCATCCACTGCCCATGTGGCACCATCGAGAGCTTGTATACATCGTGGTTGACCAATCATTGTAACAGGAATCTTTGTGGAAAAGTATCCAACTGGTTTGTATCGATCACCTGGTTTTTGACACAGTACTGCTGAGTACGTCTCATCTCCCACCCTGGTCCACAAATGAAACGGCAATCGTCCATCAGGAAGTCCCAAGGCTGGGGCTGAAGTCAGTTTTTCTTTCATTGAAGTAAATGCTTCCTCAGCTTCCGGTGTCCAGTTTATCTGTTCCATTCCAGGCTTTCCTCCCTTGTACAAGTCAATGAGGGGGCTGGTGATGCTGGCAAAATCAGGAATATACTGACGACAATAGTTGAAAAGTCCCATCACTTTCCTCATTCCTGTAACTGTTAGAGGTTTTGGAAGTTGCCGTAATGCCTCCACACGCTCTGTTGTCAGTCTCCTTCCCTCGACAGATATTTCTTGGCCCAAGTAGATAACCTTGGTTTTGGCCAGCTGTGCTTTGTCGGGGTTGACTTTGAATCCTCCTTTCTTAAGGGCTTGTAGGACAATATTCAGAGCAAATATGTGGCTGTTTTCATCTGGGCTTGCAATTAACAAGTCATCCACGTATTGGAGGCAAACACTTCCTGAACTCTCATTTCAGCTTTTTGCTCCGTTAAGAACTGATCCAAAGTTCTGTGAAATACCACAGGAGAAATATTAAGTCCTTGTGGGAGTCTGTTCAGACATACTGTTTTGCACCCACTGTGAAGGCAAGTTTCTCTTGAGATTTTTCGTCAATAGGTATAGACCAGAAAGCAGACAGTACATCTAGTACTGTGAAAATTCTTGCATTTCCTGGAATATCATTCAGAATGGTGGCAGGATTGGCCACAATAGGATGCGGTTTTGGTGTTACACTGTTGAGTCTTGTGTAATCAATGGTTAATCTCCATGAGTTATCCGATTTCTTGACAGGCCAGACAGGACTATTAGTGGTTGATGAAGTTTGTCTGATAATCCCTTCAGCTTCCAAGTCTGCCACTATCTCTTCCACGGCTCGTCTTGCTTCAGGTCGGATAGGTATTGTTTATGAGGGGCATGTGTCGGCCCTTCAATAACAACAGGGTCAATGTTGGCTTTGCCACAATCAAATTTGTGTTTAGCCCAAACTTCTGGATGTAAACTGCACAGAAGACCCCACACACCGTCTTTGTCCAGTCTCTGATAATTTGGTTTTGCTGCACCAACTGAACTCAAATTACATGTGCGATCTTCGTGTGGTATTATCCCAGCTGTTGTAGCGATTTGACGACTGTCAGTGAAGATGATCATGTTCAACAATGGAAGTATGTCCATGCCAATGAGGCTTCCTTGTGAATTCGGTCCCACCCAGAAAGATGTCCATACGACTTCATCTTCATGTATTTGTAGTGGAACTTGGATACTTTTATGAAATGTTGTGATACCTCCTCCAACTCCTTCAACTTCCATAGTTTCATCTGTTGTAGGTAGGTTCAGATCTGTTATTGAAATTGAGGCTCCTGTGTCAACCAGGATATCACATGGGTGGCCCCCTATTAATGCATTGATGAAAAGGCGATTGTCTCTTTTCTTACTAATACAGGGGGCCGCTGATTCCTATTGCGGACGCATAATCCCCTCTATGAGTTGACGGACTTGTGCTTCCGTCCATGTCTTCCCTTGAGAGGTTTCATCACGATTTTTCGCAGTGACTTGTTTAAATGATGGACCTTGACCTTCTGCTCCACCACCTTTAGCCCAGCAGTCTTTTCTTGAGTGGCCACGCTTTCCACAATTGCCGCAAACAACAATCTTATTCTTTGTATCCATGTTGTATTGAGCTGTCGCCACTCCTTTTCGATTTGTCTTGTTTCCTTCTTCCTTGTTTGATCTCATCGCCATCTCTAGACGGCCAGCCCATTGCATAATTTGGTCATATGTTTCGCCTGGATTGACTCCAAGTGATAACGCTTGTTGGTATTTAGAGCTAAACCCATCCACAAGTGTGTCAGTGAATTGTACATCATCTCTGTCAGGTTGTTTCTTAGCGCAGAGAGCCCATCTCCATAAGTGTTCCACTTACGCAGAGCATATTCGTCTGGAGATTCATCATCCTTTTGCTTAATCAATGTCACTGAAGTGAATGGAATTTTACCGCTTCCCAAGATTTCTTGGATTTCCTTTCGGAATACATCTAATGTTTGCCAAAGACCCAGGGGTCGTCCTTGGCCATCAACCCACACAGTCTACCCATTGGGCTGTTGTTTATCGACGCTGGCAGGCGTTCCCATCGGTCTCTTGGGATTTTAGCTTTCACAATGGTGTGAATGTCTTTTAGTGTCATTTGATGTGCTTCAACCAGGGAGTCTAATTCTCGCCAAACTCTGTGTTTGGATCTTGTCTCTTCAGAGGAGGCAAGGCTGAAGAGAATGGCTTGTCGTTCTTCCCGAGTAAATGGTCTTTCTCGGTCATCATCTCAGGTTGCGACTCTTCCCTTTTAATCACAGGTGAAGAAAATTCAGGACCGATTTTGTCAATTGTAATCACGTCATCATCTCTTGTCTCATCACCCCAGTCAGATCCATAATTATGAAGGTGTACATCTCATCATGTCTCTGCTTGGCTGGGCTGATTTAGATCTTGTTATTATTGGAGCTGCTTGTGCAGATGCAATATACATTTTGTCAACTGGACCTCCGTTGATTCTTGAAGCTTGAGGCTGCGTCAGAGG